>CAMRHE010000424.1:600000-1065000 GCA_947044405.1 Leptodactylus fallax
TAAAACGTACCCTCAAGAGGAAACCAGAGATGGAGAAACACTTTGTAGGTTTCATGCAGAAGGTATTTGAGAGAGATCATGCAGAACCTGCACCTCCACTAAAGGAAGGAGAAGAATGCTGGTACCTTCCATCATTTGGCGTGTATCACCCTCGCAAACCTGACCAAATCAGGGTCGTGTTCGATTCTAGTGCTCAGTATGAAGGCGTCTCTCTCAACAACCTGCTCCTCACTGGTCCTAACCTAAACAACAGCCTCATAGGAGTCTTAATCCGTTTCAGACAGGAACCAGTTGCAGTGATGGCCGACATCCAACAGATGTTTCATTGCTTCATTGTTAAGGATGATGACAGAAACTATCTCAGGTTCCTATGGCATAAGGACAATGATGTCAACAATGAAGTCATAGATTACCGGATGAAGGTACATGTCTTTGGCAATAGCCCATCTCCTGCAGTAGCGATCTATGGACTGAGAAGGACCGCCCATGAAGGTGAGAAAGAGTACGGCTCTGATGCTCGTCAGTTTGTTGAGAGGAACTTCTATGTTGATGATGGTCTTAAATCCTTACCTGCATGTGAAGAAGTGATTGATCTCCTCTCTAGAACACAGGAAATGCTGTCTGTAGCTAACCTCAGACTTCACAAGATCATCTCCAACAATATGGATGTAATGAAGGCATTTCCCTCTGATGATCATGCAATCAACTTGAAGGATCTTGATCTCAGTTCTGATACTCCTCCTATGCAACGCAGCCTAGGATTGCTATGGAACACTGAACAAGACACGTTCACATTCCAAGTGTCGTCTTGTGACAAACCTTTCACCAAACGAGGAGTTTTATCTGTTGTGAACAGCATTTATGATCCTCTTGGTTTCATTGCTCCCATCACCATTCAAGGCAAGCTACTACTAAGACAGCTTACCACTGAGAACATGGACTGGGACACTCCACTGCCTGCTGAGAAACAACTGAGGTCTGACTGTGGCACTAACTTCGTTGGAGCCTGCAAAGAACTGCAGTTAGACAACTTCTTATCCAACAATGGGTGCACTTGGACGTTTAACCCTCCACATTCATCCCATATGGGAGGTTCCTGGGAACGTATGATTGGGATCACACGCAGAATCCTTGACTCTATGTTGATGGACCACAAGTCGACACTGCTTACCCATGAGACGTTAATAACCTTTCTTGCTGAAGTGTCTGCGATAATCAATGCAAGGCCACTTGTCCCAGTATCTTCAGACCCTGAATCTCCAATTATCTTAACCCCAGCAACGCTTCTTACTCAGAAAATTGGTACTGCTGCTACCTCTCCACATACCTTAGATCACAGTGACATTTACAGACGCCAATGGAAACAAGTTCAACACCTGTCCAATGTGTTCTGGCACCGCTGGAAAACAGAGTACCTCCACATGCTACAGAGCCGTCACAAATGGCAGACCTCAAAACCTAATCTCCAGGTGGGTGACCTCGTCCTTCTAAGGGATAAAGAAGTCCATCGGAATGAATGGCCTATGGGTCTCATCACTAAAGTTGTCCCTAGTGATGATGGGAAGACTCGGAAAGTGGAGGTCAAGGTAACCAAGGGAGGCTCAGTGCGAGTTTTCTTCCGCCCAATTAATGAACTGGTGCTTCGTCTTCCAAGAGGAGACGTCACATAAAAGATGATAAGGACACCATTCACAGCTCATGGCGGGGAGCTTCCTTCCATGAACTAAAACCGTGTTCTTGTGGATTACAGTGTGGGTCGGTGGAGGTGTTGGCAAATTGCGGCTTCCCAACCTGAAGATTGGTTTATTTGGACTAACTGTTGATTATTGTTTGTTGTGCATGTTTCTTTTTTGTTTTCAGGTTTGAAGAGGACTTTATGGACATCTCAGGACATTTAATGTTTGTTTTCATTGAAATCTAAAGATTTCAGGCGGGGAGTGTCATGTCCCAGGACTTGGTTTAATTCACTGACATGTATCTGTGATACTGTTTGTCTTTGTAGTTTGTCCCTTTTCTCTCTCTGTATCCTTAGCTGTGATGCTGTAGCTCCTCCTCTCTCCCCCTCAGTTTAGTTTCACTTCTTTGTAAGCAACATGTCTGCTCAGCTCTTGGTATTTCATCATTTTTCACCTACTGCTGTATGAGGTTCTACAAGATTTACTTGGATTAAAGCATCTGAAATCTTATCTACGCCTCCTCAGTTGAGTTGAACACTATCTGATAGATATCTTGGTGTAAATTGCTGGTTAGCATAGAGACTACAGGACACTCACAACCTCACACTTGCAGCCAAGCTATTGAGTCAGAACAAATGTTGTGACTTACAGGAGACGTCTCTGACTGTAATCATTCACATTTCTCGTCTCTTCCATCTGGACCACCATGATCAGTCCTTCCACCTGTGACTATGGACTATGTCACTTGTGTAGGCACCGTGGCCACTTCTCTGTTTACATTATAGCATTTATTTCATAGTGGCCATGTGATGTAACTACAGCCTCATCTTATACACGTCTATGTGACTGTAGTTACATTGTATGGACACTATAAAACAGACAATGTGCAATGTGAACAGACGCCATGGCCTCTTCAATCAGAGGAAGGGGATCGACTGATCTCTTATTGATGTACTATAAATAAATGATCCCTTATGTTCATAATGTCCCCTAATGAGCCCCTATATAAATGTTCCTCCCCTTTATAGCCATAATGCCCCATAATTACCCTTCATATTAAAGGGGTTATCCAGGACCTTATATATATATATATATATATATATATATATATATATATATATATATATGTGTTAGGTCAGGGAAGGTGAAAATTTTTTTTAAAAAAACCACACACCTGTCCCCAGTGCTCCGGTGTCTTCCAGTGCATACTGGTCCTGCCGCTCCTGTGTTTTCTTGTGGTGGAAGTCCCGTGTCCCTTTCCTTAGGTCGCTGATTGGCCTCAGCGGTCATGTGCGGCAGGGACTTTCCCTGGAAGAAAACACTAGAGCCGCAGGACCGTACTGAGCTGGGAGAAACCAGAGCAGTGGGGACAGGTGAGTGTTTGTTTTTGTTTGTTTTATTTTTTTCACCTTCCCTGGCCTAATATACCCTAATACAACACTTTTTAATGATTCTACCTTTTATAGCTATAATGCCCCATAATTACCCTTTATATAAATGATTCCCCTCTTTATAGCTATAATGCCCCATAATTACCCTTTATATAAAAGACCCCCACTTTATAGCTATAATGCCCCATAGTTACCCTTCATATAAAAGACTCCCCTGTATAGCTAAAATGCCCCATAGTTACCCTTTATATAAATTATTCCCCACTTTATAGCTATAATGCCCCATAATTATCCTTTATATAAATTATTCCCCCGTTTATAGCTATAATACCCCATAAATACTCCCCCCTCCTCTTAAAAAGAAACAATAAAAGCTGTACTCACCTGCCTGCGATCCTTTGAAGGATGGGAACGGAGCAGCCACCTCCTCTTCTTAAGCCGTAATCTATGTGCTGTAATCAGGCATAGGACAACTGTGTCTCAGCACAGGAGGCGCGATGCTGTGACGTTGATGCTGTGACATTGCCTGTGCTGAGAAGCAGACATCTTGTCTCTTCTCTTGGCATCTTGTAAACAGCAATCCTACTGATGTGTTTACAAATAAACACATCAGTAGGATACATTTTAACTAGATCGGTGTCCTGGAGATGCTGATCTAGTCTAAAGTACAGAGTCGCACGGGGGCCCATGTATGCTGAAGAGGAGAGGCCAAGAGCAGGAGCGATAAGTGAATAGGGTCCGTTACCGGACCTCCACTGCCAATTATAAAAAGCAATGGAGGTCCAGTAGGGCCCCCTATAGGCACGGGGCCCACCGGGGGGATTCACCGGTACCTCGGTGGGCCAGTCCGACCCTGGCTCTTATGATGGGGGGGGTCACTCTGGGGGCCACTTCTGGTGTCTTTTTCTTTGTAAACTCTAAATCTAGTGTGTACCCTTATATACGCTCACACAGCTTATACATTCCCTTCCTGCCGCAGCCAATTATGTCCTAATAGTTTGGCAATCTTGGGGGTTTTTGTCTTCACATTGTGCAAGCAATTTTTTTTTTTTTTTTTTCTGGTGATGTTATGTCTTTCCAGTGAAGGTTATTCATGTGGAATATCTTGAAATAATGTTTCTGATATGCCATATATATGCATTTGTCCAGTAACTATGTTTTGTGAATTGTGCATTATATGATAATACAGTGCCTTGCGAAAGTATTCGGCCCCCTTGAACTTTTCAACCTTTTGCCACATTTCAGGCTTCAAACATAAGGATATAAAATTTTTATTTTTTGGTGAAGAATCAACAACAATAAAAAATAAACTGAAAAGTGGGGCATGCCAAATTATTCGGCCCCCTTAAGTTAATACTTTGTAGCGCCACCTTTTGCTGCGATTACAGCTGCAAGTCCCTTGGGGTATGTCTCTATCAGTTTTGCACATCGAGAGAAATTCTTGCCCATTCTTCCTTGGAAAACAGCTGGAGCTCAGTGAGATTGGATGGAGAGCGTTTGTGAACAGCACTTTTCAGCTCTTTCCACAGATTCTCGATTGGATTCAGGTCTGGACTTTGACTTGGCCATTCTAACATCTGGATACGTTTATTTGTGAACCATTCCATTGTAGATTTTGCTTTATGTTTGGGATCATTGTCTTGTTGGAAGATAAATCTCCGTCCCAGTCTCAGGTCTTTTGCAGACTCCAACAGGTTTTCTTCCAGAATGGTCCTGTATTTGGCTCCATCCATCTTCCCATCAATTTTAACCATCTTCCCTGTCCCTGCTGAAGAAAAGCAGGCCCAAACCATGATGCCGCCACCACCATGTTTGACAGTGGGGATGGTGTGTTCAGTGTGATGAGCTGTGTTGCTTTTACGCCAAACATATAGTTTTGCATTGTGGCCAAAAAGTTAGATTTTGGTTTCATCTGACCAGGTGGCTTGTGGCAAACTTTAAACGAGACTTTTTATGGATATCTCTGAGAAATGGCTTTCTTCTTGCCACTCTTCCATAAAGGCCAGATTTGTGCAGTGTACAAATGATTGTTGTCCTATGGACAGACTCTCCCACCTCAGCTGTAGATCTCTGCAGTTCATCCAGAGTGATCATGGGCCTCTTGGCTGCATCTCTGATCAGTCTTCTCCTTATTTGAGATGAAAGTTTAGAGGGACGGCCGGGTATTGGTAGATTTGCAGCAGTCTGATACTCCTTCCATTTCAATATGATCGCTTGCACAGTGCTCCTTGGGATGTTTAAAGTTTGGGAAATCTTTTTGTATCCAAATCCGGCTTTAAACTTCTCCACAACAGTATCACGGACCTGCCTGGTGTGTTCCTTGGTATTCATGATGCTCTCTGCGCTTGAAACAGAACCCTGAGACTATCACAGAGCAGGTGCATTTATATGGAGACTTGATTACACACAGGTGGATTATATTTATCATCATCAGTCATTTAGGACAACATTGGATCATTCAGAGATCCTCACAACTTCTGGAGTGAGTTTGCACGCCCCACTTTTCAGTTTTTTATTTTTTTACAAAAGTTTAAAATAACCAATAAATTTTGTTCCACTTCACAATTGTGTCCCACTTGTTGATTCTTCACCAAAAAATTTAAATTTTATATCTTTATGTTTGAAGCCTGAAATGTGGTAAAAGGTTGAAAAGTTCAAGGGGGCCGAATACTTTCGCAAGGCACTAATATATATATATATATATATGTTTATTCAGCAATGTCAATAATATCAAGCCTCCAAATAGTAACAATATGGGGCTGACAACAGAATGCGTTATCTAACATTCAGTTGGTGAAAAGCCAGTGAAAATATAATACCAAAGGTGGATGGACATCTTTTATATTTAACCCCTTGGGGACACAGCCTAAAATTACTTTAAGGACCAGGCCTCATTTTTCAAAACTGACATGTGTCACTATATATGGCAATAACTTTGAGACGCTTTAAGTTACACAAGTGATTTTGAGATTGTTTTTTTCTTGACACATTGTAATTCATGTTAGTGGTAAACTCTAGTCAATATTTTTGTATTTATTTATTAAAAAAAATAGGAAATTTGAATAAAATTGCAATTTTCAACATGAGAAATGCTTTGCTTTTCAGACAGAGAGTCATACCACCCAAATACATTAATAAATATTATCTACCATATCTCTGCTTTATATTGGCATCATCTTTTCGTCATCCTCTAATTTATTTTGGACGTTAGAATGCTAACAAGAAAATTTCCAAGAATTTACAAGAAAATTTCCCAAACTAATTTTTTAGGGACGACTTCTGTTCTGAAGGGGATTATAAAGGCCTATATATTAGAAACCATAAATCATCCCATTATCAAAACTGCACCTCTTATATAATTCAAAACAGCATTTAGGAAGCTTGTTAACCCTTTAACCAATCAAGGACCGGGCCTAAAAGTGCCTTATGGACCAGGCCTCATTTTTCAAAACTGACATATGTCACTTTTTATGGCAATAACTTTGAGACGCTATTACACAAGTGATTTTGAAACTGTTTTTTCATGACACATTGTACTTCATATTAGTGGTAAACATTGATCAATATTTTTATATTTACTTATAAAAAAAAATTAGGAAATTTGATGGAAATTTGGAAAAAAAAAAAAAAAAAAAAAAAAAAAAAATCGCAATTTTCAAAATGTGAAGTGTTCTGTTTTTCAGACAGATAGTCATACCACCAGAATACAAGAATAAATATTATCTACCTTATCTTTGCTTTATATCGTCATCTTTTAATTGTCCTTTAATTTATTTTGGTTGTTAGAAGGCTTACAAGTGAGTCATTCCATATCAAGTGGACCAGTGGTCTCCACCTCACCATCTCAGATTTTGATGAAATTTGGTACATATGATTGGTATTATATGATATAAAACTAAATTCAAAAGACTAAAAATTGGGGGTTCTAGGGGACCTCAAGTAAAGGGTTGCAAAACGTCATCTGAGCAAAAATGACATTTTGGGCCAACTTCCAGAAGCTGTAAACATGGAAGTTTTAGTAGTATAAGGGGGATATTTGGAGAACCTGCACAACTTTTAGGGCTTAATGAACTGGCAAAACCCCATGTTCCTAGTCCTCTTACTTTTTGCATTCTTTAGGCTCAAATAACTGCAAAAAAGAATTTATAGCAATGAGGCGGCTGCTGTAGTGTCAAAACTAGTTGACCTTTCAGGTTGATTTTTGGTAGGTGTACTAAATACACAGCTGTAATGAGGCCTTCCAAATTGCAGCACTTTCCTTCAAGTGGTTGAAAAAATATAAGCGTTCAAAATTGGTATAAAAAGCATTTTTGCCTAATTTTGGCTATCTTTGATGCCCTATATCTCCAGTGGGACAGCTTCAATCTTCTTTCTTTTACCACCATTAGAAAGAGCAGATTTCCTACTATCAGAATATGGAGTCTCTTCATATAAGGATTGAAAAAAATGCCCTCAAATGTTTGCAGGCAGTAGCCTGTGATTTCTTCACTACACCCTTGATACAAGTGTAGTAAAAGTGATTCTTCTTTCAACAAACACCAATTTTTTAAATAAAGAACACATTATGTTTTAAAACTGTGTTCAAGAAAACGAAAAAACAGGAATGTTTTTTAGGATGTGGAAGGATGAGGCCTGGTTTCATAACAGGTTTAAAGAAAACTGCAGTCAGTTAGGATGACCAACTTGGCCAATTATGATTGGTGGACCCTGTTGCAAGACGGAATTGTTTGTTTCATTGCCCAATTGCATGCTTCTGGTACCTCCTTGCTCCTGAGTGTCTGTTGCTGTGTTTCTTCACTGCACCCTTGCTACAGTTTGACCTCTTAGTGAACTGAATGGCATCAAAGTAAGCCAGCAACAGACACTCAGGAGGCAGGAGGTACCAGAAGCATACAATTGGGCAATGAAACAAACAATTCCGCTTTGCAACAGGGTCCACCAATCATAATTGGCCAAGTCGTTCATCCTAACTGACTGCAGTTTTCTTTAAACCTGTTATGAAACCAGGCCTCATCCTTCCACATCCTAAAAAACATTCCTGTTTTTTCGTTTTCTTGAATACAGTTTTATAACAATGTGTGCAGCTTAAGCTCTAAAAGTTGTGCAGGTTCTCCAAATATCCCTCTTATACTACTAAAACTTCCATGTTTACAGCTTCTGGAAGTTGGCCCAAAATGTCTTTTTTGCTCAGGTGACGTTTTGCAACCCTTTACTAGAGGTCCCCTAGAACCTCCAATTTTTAGTCTTTTAAACTAAAATTTTGCACAGCTTAGTTTTATATAATAGAGAAACTATGTACCAAATTAAATCAATATCTGAGATGGTGAGGTGGGGACGACCTTTAAAATTGGTCCACTTTGCACGGAATGACTCAAGTGTAACAGCAATTTTCCAGATTTACAAGAAAATTTCCCAAACTAATTTTTTAGGGACCACTTCAGTTCTGAAGAGGATTATAAAGGCCTATATATTAGAAACCCCCATAAATCACCCCATTTTCAAAACTGCACCCCTCAAATAATTCAAAACAGCATTTGGGAAGTTTGTTAACCCTTTAAGCATTTTTCAGGAATTAAAATAATATGGAGGTGAAATTTAGATATTTCATTTTTATCCAATAATACATTCATTTATCCCTAAAATTACCACATTCACAAAGGGTTAAAGGAGAAAATACATCTCAGTTTGTTGTGCAATTTTTCCCAAGCACAGAAATACACCACATGTGGGTGTAAACTGATTTTTGGGCACACGGTAGCGCACAGAAGAGAAGAAATGACACTTGGCATTTGAAAAACAGATTTTGTTGGAATAGTTTTCAGGTACCATGTCTCATTTGCAGAGCCCCTAGAGTACCAGTACACTGGAAACCACCCAAAAGTGACCCCATTTTGGAAACTACACCCCTGACAGAATTTATTAAGGGGTATAGTGAGCATTTTGACCCCACAGCCGTTTCACAGATTTTATTAACTTTGGTATGTGTAAATGAAAAATTACTAAAACATCACTTTATCACCAAAGTTTTCATTTTTACAAGGGGTTAAAAGAGAAAAAGCATCCCACAGGTTGTTAAACAATTGTTCATGAACATGGCAATACCCCATGCGATTGTAATCTGCTGTATGGGTACATGGCGGGGCTTGGAATGGAAAGAACGCTATTTGGCTTTTGAAGGGCAGATTTTGCTGGAAAAGTATTCAGGTGCCATGTGGCATTTGCAGAGCCCCTAGAGTACCAATACAATGGAAACCCCCCCAAAATGACCCCATTTTTGAAACTACACCCCTCACAGAACATAAGGGGTATAGTGAGAATTTTGACCCTTCGGCCGTTTCACTGATTTTATTAACATTGGGACATGAAAATGAAAAATTACTTTCTTTCCAATAAACAGTCAGTTTAGCACCAATTTTTTTTATTTTCACAAGAGGATAAAGGAGAAAAAGTGCCCCAAAGTTTGTTACACAAATTCTCCTGAATACAGGAAGACTCCCCATGTCGTCATAATTTGCTGTATGGGAACATGGCGGGGCTCAGACTGGAAAGAGCGCTATTTGGCTTTTGGAGAGAAGATTTTGCTGGAATAGTTTTCAGGTGCCATGTCGCATTTGCAGAGCCCCTAAAGTACCAACTCAATGGAAACCCACAAAAAGTGACCCCATTTTGGAAACTACATACTCAAGGGGTATGGTGAGCATTTTGACCCTACAGCTGTTTCACAGATTCTATTAGCATTGGGAAGTAAAAATTAAAAAATTACTTTTTTTTTTTCCAATAAACCATCCATTTAGCACCATATTTTTAAATTTTTTACTTGTCCTATAAGGACACCAGAACCAGCCATACCCTGATCACTGGTTTAGCACTATGGACTGCAATGTACAGCGTACACATGTATTGCAGTCTATACAGGAAGTCGGCTGATACAGACGCATTGGCTGACTTCCTGAGGTCCCGATAGGATCAACTAGATACTGGGGGCTTCAGGCAGCCTGGGGTCACTGGCCAGACTGCAGAAAATAGATATCGGCACCCCCCGCGACGAGATCATGGCGGAACCCCTTAGATACCACGGTCATATTTAACCGCGGCGTCCAAGGGGTTAAAACCCCCGATCAGAACTCAGTTCCGACCAGGGGTTGTGGAGCAGGGTGTTAGCTGTCAGTTACAGCTAATACCCGCTCCTGATCCCTCTCACAGTGTCTCTGAAGTGCCGGCCATAAATTTACAATTCGGCGAACTTCAGAGACCAGGACCGCTGGCCGTAAATTTACGGCCGGCGGTCGTCAACCGCTTAAGCATTTCACGGGAATTAAAACAATATGGAGCTGAAATTTAGACATTTAATTTTTTTTTCAATAATACATTCATTTAGCCCTAAAATTAGCACATTCACAAGGGGTTAAAGCAGAAATTGCATCTCACAGTTTGTTATGCAATTTCTCCTGAGCACAGAAATACCCCACATGTGGGTGTAAACTGATGTTTGGGAACACGACTGTGCATGGAAGGGAATGATCGACACTTGGCACTTGAAATCAGATTTTCTCATGTCTCATTTGCAGAGCCCCTAGAGTACCAATACAATGGTCACCCCCCCCCAAAAGTGACTCCATTTTGAAAAGTACACCCCTCACAGAATTATAAAGGAGTATAGTGAGAATTTTGACCTCACAGCTTTTTCACAGATTTTATTAGTATTGGGATGTAAAAATGAAAAATGTCTTTTTTTTTTCTAATCATCAATTTAGTCCCAAATTTTTACATGGGGTTAAAAAGAAAAAGCACATCACAGTTTGTTACACAATTTCTCCTGAACACGGAAATGCCTCATATGTGGTCGTAAACTGCTGTATGTGTACAAGGTGGAGCTCAGAATGGAAGTACCAGTACAATGGAAACCATTCAAAAGTGAGACCATTTTAAAAACTACACCCCTCAAGGAATTTCTAAAGCGGTATTATCATTTTTAGCCCAAGAGTGCTTCCCAAAAATTAATGTACAAAGTGAAAATTTAAATTTTTAAAGAAATACGCAACACGTTGCGACCACTTTCTGTCATCAGAGACTATTAACACTATTAAGTGGGCTATCCCGGATTCAAAAAATATGTGAGTGTAAACTGCTTTTTGGGCACACAGCAGGGCTCAGAGGAGAAAGAGCACTGCACTTTTTAGCTTTTGGAGAATGGTTTTAGAGGGACTTTCTGGACGCCATGTTTTTGCGGAGCCCTGGAGTTGCCTGTAAATTGGAATTCCCCAAGCAGTGACCCCATTCTGTAGAGGCAATTTTAGGGTCTCTGCAAATGTGACCTATGGTATCCAAAAACCAACAATCTAAATCTGCGCTCCAAAAGCAAATAACGCTCCTTCACATCTACACCCTGCTGTGTACCCAAACTGCAGTTAATGCCTGTATGACACAGTTGTAACAAGAATAACATACTCAATGCCATATGTGGGTATAAACTGATGTCTGGGCACAGCCAGGCACATAAGTGAAGGAGCACGATTTTGGTTTCTGGACATTATGACACTTTTGCAGAGCCCCTGAATTGCCAGTAAAGTGGAATCCGCAGACATGTGACCCCATTTTGTAAACTACACCACTGAAGGGATTTATCAAGTGGCATAGCGATCATTTTTAACCCTTGAGTGTTGCATTAATTTCCAGAAATGAATGCGCAGTTGATAATGAAAAGCAAAAATAGCAATTTTTCCAGAGATATTTTCCAGCCATTTCAGTCCCCAATATGTTGTGCCCAGTTTATGTCAGAAGAGACACACACTCTAAAAACTATTAAACAGGTATCCCAGGCACAGCTTTTGGAGCATTTATCTCTGACACAAGCTGGGCACAACATAATATGGACCAAAATGACGTATTCCTGGAAAAATTGCAATTTTCACCTTTCACCATCAGCTGTATATTCATTTCTAGAAAATAAATTAAAGCAACACTTGGGGGTTAAAAATGCTCACTGTACCCCTGGATAAATTTATTCAGTGGTGTACTTTCCAAAATGGGGTAATGTTTCAGGGGATTCGACTTAACTGGCATTTCAGGAGCTCTGCAAAAGTGGCATGGCATCCAAAAACCAAAACGTTTAAATATATGCACCAAAACACAAATAGTGCTCCTATCCTTCTGTGCCCGGCTGTGCCCAAATAGCAGTTTATACCCACATATGACGTTAAGTACGTTATACTAGGTACAGCAGTGTCATACATGTGGGCATAAACTGCTGTTTGGGTACTGTGAAGAGGTAAAATGTTTTGTTTTATGTTTATAATTGATTTCCTGTTTTGTAACCTTAGTTTTGGTACATGAGATGCCAGGTCTGGTAAAGCCTCTGTGTGAATGTTCTTACTGCTTCTTATTTCTTTCTTTCCTCATTAGGCTGGCCACCTAATGCTCTATTTTCTACTCTTTCTGGTCTTGCCATCTGGAAACAATGTACCAAAACTAAGGAAATACTCACAATTTGTGTTTCATAAAGAAGTGTTTTCATTTACTTACCTGCAGTAGTGGAGCTATAGTAGGGTGTGTCTGCCCTGGCCTTATAAGAGGCAAGTCTGCATCAACTCCAGTGGTTTTATAGAGAAAACTGCATAGGATTATGGGAAATGTCTATGCTATAAAAGGACTCCATTACCCAGCAAGCTTGGTAGTTGTTGGTGGAGTTGATACAAGGATTTCTTAGTACACGTTTTGGACATGTTCTGATGAAATAATTAGAATAAACTCCTTTGGATTTCTTTTCAATCAAGGTCTGATTGTTTTTTGGAAAATCCCATGCTTCACAGGTACACAATAGGGTGCAGATTTGAATGAGCGCTATGTGGCTTTTGGAGTGCAGATTTGGATGTTTGGTATGTGGACGCCATGTCATGTTTGCAGAGCCTCTAAGTTACCAGAAAAGTGGAATCCCCTAAGACCCCATTTTAAAAACTGCACCTGTCTCCCGTCTCTGCGATGTGCAGGATCCTCAAACCTGTCCTTCAAGCTATCCTTGACTCTGGAGCTACCTACAGATGGGGTCACTCCTTTCATCTTCAGGTCCGTCGCAATGGAGCACTCCACACTCCTGAACAGGCAGCTTCATTGGCGAAGTTCTTGGACCGGCCTGAATTGGCTCTTCTGGACTGGTTGGACTTTCCACTGCCATCTTCCGCATCTAATGGGCGATCTTCCTCCTCAACCCTACCTCGTCACCGACATCGGGCAGAGGACGCCTCACAGAATCCATCCTGAGTGGCTATATCCTTTTCCTGCTTGCTCCTTACTGAGACTTTTATATGTTTATTGCCTTCTGACTTGATTTGCCTATTGCCTTACTTCGCCTGTACTCTGATTGCTGCTATGGTGATTTATCTTCTTACCTCCCGCACCTGTACCTGAAGTTTTTTTTTTTTTGCTCCGGTGCAGACCCCTGTAGACTCCGTTCCGAGTCAGTCTCCACCGGTGAGACCCGCCGTACCGCACTGGAATAATGATGTTTTGTGTCCTCTTCTGGTGTGTCACATTCAGCCCCCACTGCCTCCCCACCTGGGAATCCCCTGCCGGTAATTGCTTACAGTGTTGGTCCCTTCTCCCTGGCCTTGGCGCCTTACTGCCAGTACTGGCTCTGGGGCTAGCCCCTTTCCCGTGGTTCCGGCCGCTCTTTCACTCACTCTCCTACATCTCAGATCTGCTCAGGGAATGGGTAGCAACCCATTGTTGTTCTACCTCTTAGACTAGCAAAAAAACTATCGAAATTGGGTGTTTTTTACTGAGGGAGACCTACTGGAGTGGAATGTAATACAGTCCATTCCATACAAGTAGATAGATCCTGTTCAGACATCGGAAAGTAAAGAGGAATTTGAAGAAGACATCTGCCCCGGATTCTTCTTTATTTTCTGCCCCCGGTTCACGGTGCAGAGTATTAGTATTCTGTTGCGGCTTACCACCGCTGATTAGGCCCAAATTAATGAGTCAAACCAGTGCGGAGTCTCAAGCTGTGGCCTCCGAATCAGCAGCAGAATCTGCGGCAAGATCCAGCAGGATGCTTTTTTTTTCCAGTTTCCTGCTCCAATTACTTTCAATAGGAGGCAGAATGATGGAGGAATCTGCTGCTGATTTAGGGGTGAAATCTACTGTAAAATCAGTGCCAGATTCCACTGTGTGAACAGGGCCTGATACTGTTAATAGTGCCCCCACACAGTATCATATGCCCAACAGTGGCCCTCACACAGTATCATATGCTCCACAGTGGCCCTCACACAGTATTATATGCCCACAGTGGCCCCCACACAGTATTATATGCTTCACAGTGGCCCCCACACAGTAATATATGCTCCACAGTGGCCCCCACACAGTATTATATGCGTCATAGTGGCCCCCACACAGTATTATATGCCCACAATAGCCCCCACACAGTATTATATGCTCCATACTGGCCCCCACACAGTATTATATGCTCCACAGTGGCCCCCACACACTATTATATGCTCCACAGTGGCCCCACTCAGTTTATTAATAATAATAATAATAATAATAATCCTTTAATAGTCCCACCATGGGGAAATTCAGTGTGTTACAGCAGCAAGGATATGCAATGCAAGATAAGAAATACAAATACATCCCATTGATAGTAGACAGACAGATAGAAAGGTACAGGTAAAGAAGTAGCAGAAGGGAGGGGATATCACAACAGAAAGAAGTTTCAGTTCTCTGTGTGGAATGATCTCCGCATAGATCGGTGTTGTCTTCTCCGACTCACAGTGCTCCAGGATTCTTGAATTTGTCCACAAGAGTTCAATTGCGAGCAAATGCCAAGAGGCGGGGTATAAACTCTTGACCAGATGGTACCATGTCCCATCCAAACTGCACAAACTTTTCCCGTCTGCCTCTTCAAGGTGTTGGCATTGTGACACAGAGGAGGAGACGCTACTGTACATCTTCTGGGAGTGTGTGAAGCTCAGAGACGTCTGGGAGGGGGTTCACCAAGTAATTGGCAAGGTATATCAGGTTACCCCTCCTCGCACGCCAGCTTTCTACCTGCTTCACCTCTCGGACTATTCCCTCTGCTCTTATCGCAAGTCTTCCCTAAGGCACCTGGTTAATGCCGCCAGAGCCTGCATCCCTGCGCTTCCTCCCTTTGCGGCAGGATCAACCAGGTATGTGGGCTCCTGGCAGTCTAGGGTTACTAGTCAGACCTCTGGTTGCCAATAATATATATTGCCACCACCCGATCTCGCCGCAGTGGGGCAATGGTGGCAATGTTTGACAGCAGCATCTAAGGGGTTAAAACCCCAGATTGGAACTCAGCTCCAATCGTGGGTGCTGAAGCAGGGTGTTTGCTGAGACTCTGAGCAGGCGGGGGGCTTCCACCGTAATAGTACAGCAGGTGTCCTCTAGACCCAGGCGGCCGCACTGTACTATTACGATGTGTGTCGCCTAGGGGGTTAAAGAAACCATTTATATTCATCTTTGGCTCTGCTTGTCTTGTTTTATTATCAATATAAAATAGACATTTATTTTAATAAGCTAACCTGTATTTTAATTATTTTATTGTATATGTATTTTTGTGCTTAAATCACAACTTTATAACATAAGGATACTTGAAAAATAAATTTAGACATATATCCTGAGAGTTGTCTTGTGGTTTATGAGCATGCTCAGAAAAAAAAAAAAAATGGACGGTAACTGATGACTGTCCGTTACCATCCGTTATTAGTCCATTATCCATAGACATTAATGTTAAAAAATTACAGATGCTTAACATCCATCACAAGTTCATTCGTTTCAACAGATCCAGAAGCCCTGCACCTCACATTATTATGTGAAAATCATGGTTGTTTTCATGGGGCTGTAGAACTGAATGGGTCATTGTGCCATCTATAATGGACAGCACACAGTTGGTGTTAGGCAGGGGGGTGTGATTCAGGGCTCCAATCAGCGGCAGCCACTGTCAGAGCTCAGAATCACAATCCTTGCCTAACACCTCCCTTCAGTGGAGCAGCATCTATTAACAGATGTTAAGAGCTGGAGTTGGTGAAAGGTATTCTTTAAAGGGAGAGTGCAGTTAGCAAAATCTTCACTTTTACTGCCATACTGCACATACACGACTCTAAAGCTGGGTTCACATCTGTGTTGGTGTCTCACTCCTAATTAGCTTTTGTGATCCGTCGAACGATCATAAAAAGCGATTAAAATAGGTTGTTTAAAAAACATGTATTCACTCTTTTGATGGGGGCACAAAAAAAAAAAAAAGGCTACACAACGAACGGCAATGTATGTGTTTTTTTTTTTTTGTATTTTTTTTAACTCTGAGGTCTATGGAAGACACAAATGTATTACTAATGGATGGCAAGGCTAGGTTCACATCCCAAATGACAGAGTCGAACCGCTAAAACAGCGGTTTCCGGTGATCTCCATTGACTATAATGGAGTCCGCCATTTTCATATTGAAAATGAAGGGGAGAAAAGACATCCGTGCCGGACTTTTCTCCCATCTGCTTTCAAGCGGTTTCTGCATTGGACTCCGGCGCAGATGTGCACTTAGCCTAATCCAGTTGTGTCCATTTTCCCTGTTCATTCTTCTCTGCGCATGCTCACAATAAAGAATCCATTGGTTTTTTTTTTAAGAGTTTTCATTTTGTGGATACCAGGTGCAGCTATGAACCCAGCCTTACGGAATGTTCACATCTGCACCTGGTATCTGCCCGTTGCGAACTCTTCTAAAAAAACAATGGATTTGTCAAAAAAACAGGCAGTGAATCTAGCCCAATGCTAGGTTCACACTAGCGTTGTGCTCTACTTTGTTTGGGTCCACTGGGGGCCCTAAATGACAGAGAGCTGGACTGCTGTTTCAGCGTTTACATACGGACACCAGCGGACCCCATTGACTCTAACGGGTGTCTACCATTTCAAAACTGACACCAGCAGTGAGAAAAGTCCTTTGTGCAGGCCTTTTCTCTCCGCTGACTTACGGCGGTTTCTGAGACAGAGTCTCCAGACTCCGGCACAGCTGTGAACCCAGCCTTACACGATGTTCACATCTGCACCTGGTATCTGCAGAAACCGCCATAAATTAGCGGAGAGAAAAGTCCTGCATGGAGGACTTTTCTCTTTCCTGGTTTCAGTTTTGAAACGGTGGACACCCGACGAACCCCATTATAATCAACATCCATTTTTCAAGGCTATCTTGCACCCGATAGGTACTCGTTTTCATGGAACCACCATACATTTGAGCGTATGGAGGGATCCGTGAAAACAGCCAAAAATAGGACATTACCTATATTTTGACAGTCCATGAAAACGAACTGTCAAAATAATGGTCATGTGAATAGTCCCCATTCAGGCTAGGTTCACATATGCATTGGAGACCTCGCTGAAGATTCTGTCTAAAATCGGCAGAGAGAAAAGTCCTACAACGGAAACCTGGTGGATCTCATTATACTGTAATCTATGGAATTTGCTGGTAACAACTCTTTAGGCTGGGTTCACACTACCATTGTTAATGTCTGTTGCATAGGATGACAGCAACGGATATTAAACTGTTGCATAGAACAGACACTAATGTAACGGAGGCTATCTTCCGTCATGTTTGTTTACTTTTGTAAGTAAACAAACTTACAAAACTTTTGTTGGTGTCAATGGGAACAGACACAGAATCCATTCTCTACAACAGTTTAATGTCCGTTGCCGTCATCCTATGATGGAAGAGAGCAACAGACATTACAGGTGTATCTCAAGAAATTAGAATATCTTTGAAACATTTATTTCTTTTAGTAATTAAATTAAAAAAGTGACCTCCTATATTTTCTAGATTCTTTACACACAGAATGTTCTATTTCAAGTGTTTTATTTCTGTAAATGTTGATTATGGATTACAAGTAATGAAAACCCAAACCCAAAATTTGAATATTGTAAAAAAGTTCAGTATTGTAATTTCAGTGTGTCACCTGCCAAGGTTTCCTAAGCCTTTAAATGGTCCCTCAGTCTGGTTCAATAGGACACGCAGTCTTGGAAGCCTGCTGATTATGAACTGAATTACTGAAATTAATGAACGTTTCAAAAATATTCTAATTTATTGAGATACACCTGTAACATCGGTAGTATGAACCCAGCCTTAAGCGGACAGGATCTCCATCTTTCATGTCCCCATGAGGACCAGAAAGACGGAGAGCCGAAGGCCAGATCAAACCTAGCGTCACTGACATTGAATTTAATCCTGCCGTGTGACATCCCCTACAAAAGTCACATGGCCATTAATGTCTGTCGATGTGTGAATGTAGCTTGAAGCTAGATTCAAATGACAGTGAAAACTGCCCGTGTGACATCTGTAATTTTTAACGGACATCTAACGGGAGCATTAATTTCACTGTCAGGCTGTGGTCACACCTGTGTTGGGAGACTGTTTTCGGTTCACTTTCAGGCGGAAACCATGCAGAAACCCATCGGACCCCATTATATTCTATATGGTCCGTGGGTTTCTGCAGGTAACCGCTTTTTAAGCTGATAGGGTTTCCATTTTTGGGGTTTCCGAACGCTAGTGTGAACCTAGCATCAGTTAATGGGGGCTATTCTCAAGTACATTATTTTGAGGGTCCTGTCACCAACCGTTAAAATATAGGTCATGTCCTATTTTCGCATAGCTCCCAACCGTCCCGCATCTGGCGGGACAGTCCCGATTGTACACTGCTGTCCCGCGGTCCCGCATATCTTACAGTTTGTCCCGCCATGCCCCTGAAGTGTTTTGCTGTTAACAAACTTTATTAGGGGAAGGTAAAGGATATATGGTAGATGCTAAATCGGAATGGCTAAAGGACCTTTAATGACGTCATGAACATGTGATCAGACTCTTGTGTGGGCGGAGCTATTCTGGATACTACGGGACACACTGTGATGTTACGCAGAAAGCTGGGAACAGAGTGATCGAAGATAAGTAGGAGAGAAGAGAGCATGTGTGAGCAAGAGGGGGCAACTGGGGGCAGATGTAGGGGGCAGTTAAACTGAAGGCAGATGAAGGGGCAATTAAACTGAAGGCAGATTAAGGGGGCAATTAAACTGGTCGCAGATAAAGGGGGGCATTAAATTGGTGGTAGATGGAGGGGGCAATTAAACTGGGGGCAGATGAAGGGGGGCATTAAGCTGGTGGCAGATGAAGGGTGACATTAAATTGGTGGCAGATGAAGGGGGGAACATTAAGATGGTGGCAGGTGAAGGGGGACATGAAGCTGGTGGCAGATGAAGGGGGACATTAAACTGTTCACGGACGTCCATAATTTGGAGATATAAATGCTTAAAACTTCACATTTAATAATATCCACTAAAAAATGAATAAACCAACCCTATCAGGGCAAATAGTAATAAAATCCACTAATGCCATCACAACCGAGCAGAACCATCAATAACTATGCAATAACTTTGCAGTACCCATAAATCATTCTATATCCCTATATTAGAACCTCATTCTCCTAAATAGGCGATCTCCTAAATGTTAGCAAATAGATCTCTGGAAACTAGCTGAACTGCCTAAAAATTATATCCAGTAATGCTGCAGGTTGAATCAATTATCCAAGATGTTATCTCAAATGCAAAAATGCTTAGAAACCAGCACTCCTCATATATCCTGAGACTACTGGCCTATTGCCACGCCAACAGGACTCAGAGGGACTAGGTCTCCAGCCCAAAAGGCAAATAAGATTCAACACTGCAACTGACTTTAAATATCTAACTCCTCAATGTATAAATCAGCTGTCCAACACGTTTCCTCAACCAGATTCATCAGGGGCAAATACAAAATCCTAAAGTTTCTTTATGAGCAGTAAAAACTGCTATTCAAAGATGTCTTAGCAGAATCACAAGGCGTGACTGCTCTGATAATGGCAGTCCCGATACAGCCTCTTAAGCGCCCTTATAAATCATCCTACTCCTCCCAATTGGACTGCACAGCCAATCGCCACACGTTTCTCACATATCTCCTCAATACCCCTACTAAGAACGGCCAATCACGCTGTTTACCGCCACCATCATACGGGACATTAAAGTGGGGGCAGATGAAGGGGGGCATTAAGCTGGTGGCAGATGAAGGGGGACATTAAACTGGGGGCAGATGAAGGGGGGAATATTAAACTGAGGGGGCAGATGGAGGGTGACATTAAACTGGGGGCAACTGGAGGACATTAAACCGTGGGGGGTAGCTGGAGGGGGACATGTCTGCGTCTAGATGCCCCCAGTTTAATGTCCCCCTCCAACTACCCCCACTGTTTAATGTGCCCCTCCAGCTGCCCCATAGTTTAATGTCCCCCTCCAGCTGCCCCATAGTTTAATGTCAACCGCCAGCTGCCCCATAGTTTAATGTCCCCCTCTAGTTTCCGCCAGTTTAAACTGGGGCACGAGAAGAAGGACTTAATACTGTGGGGAAATTAGAGGAGACCATTATAATGTTGGGGCATATAATGTTAGGGTGACTGTAGGAGCATTATACTGTGTGGGGGCACATGGAAAAATAGATGAGAATGGGCGGAGTCAACATAGAAGTGGGTGGAGCTAAATTCGCTGCAGCGCACATAGCACGCCGCATATTTTGTCCCTCTTTCTGTTCTTTGAAAGTTGGGAGGTATGTTTTCGGCCGTTTTGACGGATCCCTCCATACAAGGAAACGTATGGTGGATCCGTAAAAGGGGGCCTCTAGGGTGCAAGACGGCAATGAAAAATGTTTTTCAGAGCCGGCTTGCACTTCTTTCGTGTGAATGTAGCCTCAGTCTCCGCACACATAGGCGATATACAGTCGCTGCCTGGTAACCTACACAACGGAGCGAAAACGAACCAATCACACTGGGCCTTACAGCTCTCCTATGAGGAAAACGTTTGCAAGACTGCCTAGTGCAGGTCACGTGAGCGGGATAGAGCTCTGCGATGTGGTAGGAGTGCTTGCAGAGCCGTTACCGTGGAGCTGCGTGTAAATAGAATGCGGGGTGCTGTAGCAGCCTGGTACAAACAAGGCACAGCCTAGCGACGCGGTGCTTTCCACAGCACGGAGTCTCGGATACCCAAGGAGGAAGACCTTGGCTGCCGGCTGACCAGCGCGAAGGGGAGCAGGGTACGACTGCCTGGGGCCCACCTGCCTATGTGACCCGTGCGGCTGCTGTCACGGTGATAAATGGGTTAAGGGGGATGAGCATAAATGGTTGCAGTCTATCAGATCTTCATAGTCCTTATCATCACCCTGTCCTGTTACTGACATCTGTGGCTTATTGATTGAAAGTGTTATAAGGGAAGGGGAAATATCTGGCCTCAATTTCCCTATGTTTATAGTTAGCAGTTTTGGTGCGTTTTTCGCCCTTGTTTAGGGTACATCCACACAGGACTTGTCTGTTGTTTTTTCCGTTGTGGGAAATTGTCACAGATTTGTCTGAATTCGGCCATAGCAAAAACTGCCTGATGCTAGGTTCACACTAATGCTCGGTTTTCCGTCATTCTGGTCCGCATGGGGACCTGAAAGACGGACACCCTGTTCGCTTAAAATGCGGTTACATGTGTAAACTGGCGCACCCCATACACTATAATGGGGTCTGCCCGGTTTCCACCGATTTTATACTGAAACTGACGGAGAAAAAAGTCCTCCTTGCATGACTTTCCTCTCCACCAATTTTAGACAGATTCTGTGGCGGAGTCTCCTCCAACACAAGTGTGAATCCAGGCTGTGAGTGGTTTTTGCATGAATTGATAAAATGAGACCATGTAGCTTGTAGCGCAGGTCAGTTTCCTTCAGATTTTTTTTTTCTTTTTTTTTGCTCAACCTCTGACCAGTATTGTTTTAAAAGTGTTAGCCACTTTTTGGCCAATATTGAGAGACAAATGTTATTGTTTGTATAATAAAAAGTTGTACATTTTTCCAATATACTTTTCGTATCAATTCCTTATGGTTTTCTAGATCTCTGCTTGCTGACATTCATTCTGCTAACTTCCAGTGGATAAAAATCGGTCCATGGTCATGTGATGGACATACAGGTGTGCACCTGTGTGTTCATGACATGACCATGACCGCATATCACATGTCCTGTAAACTGTTTTGCTGTTTCTTATCTCCAGGAGTGACAAAGGATCAGACATGTAGAGGTGTTACATGTTTGAGTCCTCTTTTCTAGCATCTATAGTACAGACCAAAAGTTTGGACACTCCTTCTCATTCCAAGAGTTATGTATTTTCATGACTATAAAAATTGTAGATTCACACTGAAGGCATCAAAACTATGAATTAACACATGTGGAGTTATATACTTAACAAAAAAGTGTGAAACAACTGAAAATATGTCTTATTTTCTAGGTTCTTCAAAGTAGCCACCTTTTGCTTTGATTACTGCTTTGCACACTCTTGGCATTCTCTTGATGAACTTCAAGAGGTAGTCACCTGAAATGGTCTTCCAACAGTCTTGAAGGAGTTCCCAGAGATGCTTAGCACTTGTTGGCCCTTTTGCCTTCACTCTGCGGTCCAGCTCACCCCAAACCATCTCGATTGGGTTCAGTTCTGGTGACTGTGGAGGCCAGGTCATCTGGCGTAGCACCCCATCACTCTCCTTCTTGGTCAAATAGCCCTTACACAGTCTGGAGGTGTGTTTGGAGTCATTGTCCTGTTGAAAAATACATGATGGTCCAACTAAATGCAAACCGGATGGAATAGCATGCCGCTGCAAGATGCTGTGGTAACCATGCTGGTTCAGTATTCCTTCAATTTTGAATAAATCCCCAACAGTGTCACCAGCAAAGCACCCCCCCACACCATCACACCTCCTCCTCCATGCTTCACGGTGGGAACCAAGCATGTAGAGTCCATTTGTTCACCTTTTCTGCGTTGCACAAAGACATGGTGGTTGGAACCAAAGATCTCAAATTTGGACTCATCAGACCAAAGCACAGATTTCCACAGGTCTAATGTCCATTCCTTGTGTTCTTTAGCCCAAACAAGTCTCTTCTGCTTGTTGCCTGTCCTTAGCAGTGGTTTCCTATCAGCTATTTTACCATGAAGGCCTGCTGCACACAGTTTCCTCTTAACAGTTGTTGTAGAGATGTGTCTGCTGCTAGAACTCTGTGTGGCATTGACCTGGTCTCTAATCTGAGCTGCTGTTAACCTGCGATTTCTGAGGCTGGTGACTCGGATGAACTTATCCTCCGCAGCAGAGGTGACTCTTGGTCTTCCTTTCCTGGGGCGGTCCTCATGTGAGCCAGTTTCTTTGTAGCGCTTGATGGTTTTGGCCACTGCACTTGGGGACACTTTCAAAGTCTTCCCAATTTCTTCCCATTTCTTAAAGTAATGATGGCCACTCGTTTTTCTTTACTTAGCTGCTTTTTTTTCTTGCCATAATACAAATTCTAACACTCCATTCAGTAGGACTATCAGCTGTGTATCCACCTGAATTCTGAACAACACAGCTGATGGTCCCAACCCCATTTATAAGGCAAGAAATCCCACTTATTAAACCTGACAGGGTACACCACCTGTGAAGTGAAAACCATTTCAGGTGACTACCTCTTGAAGCTCATCAAGAGAATGCCAAGAGTGTGCAAAGCAGTAATCAAAGCAAAAGGTGGCTACTTTGAAGAACCTAGAATATAAGACATATTTTCAGTTGTTTCACACTTTTTTGTTAAGTATATAATTCCACATGTGTTAATTCATAGTTTTGATGCCTTCAGTGTGAATCTACAATTTTTATAGTCATGAAAATACAGAAAACTCTTGGAATGAGAAGGTGTGTCCAAACTTTTGGTCTGTACTGTACACTTGATGGACTGTCAGGCTACCCTCATGCAGATTTGTCTTCTACTGTTGAAGCAAGTGGATTCATCAGTCATTAAGGCTAAGACCCCAAATTGCGGAAATGCGTTGTTTTTTGTTGCAGATTTTGCTGTGGTTTTTTTTTTTTGAGCCAAAGTCAAGAGTGGCAACAAAAGGAATGGAAAATATAAAAGAAGTTCTTAGATGTTTCCCTTCTATTAATTCCACTTCTAACTTTGGCTCAAATAACTGCAGAAAAATCTGTAACACAAAATGCTGCATTTCCGCACTGTGGGGCCTTAGCATTGCGGTTCTTCCCGCAGCTCTTTAGACAGAAAGTTTGCAGAGTTTTTACTCTACCCCTTGCTTCTGTATTGAGAACTGTTCCTGCCTCTCACTGAATGTCACATGAGCAGACTGTGGATCGTGGACTCACCGTGCTACCATACCAGTTTGGCTTGAGGCCGCCTCTAAGGGTGTTCTCCTAGCAGACATACCGGTCTTCACCTTTTAACCCAGCGATCTGGTCTTTGCTGTGGGGTGTCAGCCAGGTCACTATCTCCTCAGGTAGTTTTGGTTTGATAGCAGCTGACCCAAGCAGGTCAGAACTGTGGTGCGCTTTATCCTATTTCCACGGAAACAGGATAAAACACATCAAGTAAACACAGACTGAAAACAGGACAGACAGGTAAATAGACTGAAAATAGAAGCGGGGTAAAACAGGACAACACATACAACAACAGAACAAGCATAAAAACAAGGGCGATAATACTATGGAGCATCATGCATGCAAACAGATCTCAGGACTGCCAAACAGAATAGAAAGACATCAGAATAAACCTACTCACCTGACCCGGTGCTTCGGTGCTAAGGCTGGGTTCACATCTGCTCTCATGGATTCCCTTCCCCATTACGCTTGAAAAATGTGGAGAGAAAAGTCCTGCAAGCATGACTTTTCTCTCCGCATTTCTCAGGTGGAAACCCGGCGGACCCCATTATAGTCTATGGGGTCCGTGGGTAAACGCATTTTAAGCGGATTGGGTTTCCATTTTTCGGGTCCCCAAGCAGACGCAGGTGTGAACCTAGCATAACTTTGACGTCTCGTGTCCTTTCCTTAGGCTGTTGATTGGCCTCAGCTGTCACAACAGGACCACAGCAGGACCAGACCACACTGGGAAGCATCGGAGCATTCAGGGACAAGTGAGTGTGTTTAATTTAAAATTATTTTTATTCTGGACAACTTCTTTAGGATAGGCCCTCGATATGAGATTTGCGGGGTTTGACAACAGGGACCTCCACAGATCACCTGTACCAAAACAGCGCAGCTCTCTGTATTGTTTACATACCGAGAGCTGCATTGCTCACTCACCGTACAAACTGAGTGACCTCAGTGCTGTCCCATTGAAGTATGGGATAGTGCTGCAGTTTGTACGGTGAGTGAGCAGTAAACATTACAGAGCTGTGCTGTCTAGGTACAGGTGATCTGCAGGGGCCTTTATACCAAAAGGGCCGCATGTCCAAATTGTTACACAGACTGACTCTAGATTCACATTTGCGCTTGGGTTTCCGTTCTTCGGGTCCACTTTTAAAGCGTAATGGGGAACAGAAACCGAGCACAGAGTTGAGCCTAGCCTTAGGACAAAGAAAATACACAGGTAAACAAACCACAAGACAGAAAATACACAGTAGGTTCAGATATTGATCAGACAGTGCTGAAACTGGTACAGATAAAGTACTTAGATCAATAAATTACATAGCATAGAGCAGGTTCACAACAAGTTCAGGAATGCCAGCAAGGCTCATGGGCTTAGCAAACTGTATTGTGTGAAGGCAGCAGATTGTGGACCCACCGTGCTACCAAATGGTTAAATTTGGGGCCACCTCTTAAAGGTGTTATCCCAGCAGACTCCCCAGTCTTCATCCTTTAACCCCCATATAAGAATCTGGTGTTTGTTGCAGGGAGCTGCCAGGATGCTACCTTCTAAGGTGGTACTGATTTTGTAGCAGCTGACCAGGGTTGACAGAACTGTGGTGCAGAGTGCCACAGAAACAGGATAAAACACACAATGTGTACTTAGACTTAGACTTAAACCAGGATAGACAGGTGAATAGACTAAAAATAGAAGGTAGGTAAACACAAGAAACAAGAGCAGGACTATAAGACAGGTACCAGTGGTATATAACAGAAAGCCCAGTGACCAAAAAGAGATAAACACACAACAGGACACACATAAAAACTAGGCAGACAAAGACTGTTATAAAAACAACTGCGCCATGTATGCAAACAGGACATACAGACACTAGCATAAAACAGATTGCATGCATGGAATAAACTCACACAATGCTCAGCCAAAGAGGGACTAAAGACACAGACTAAGGCGACATTTGCGCAGTCTAAGGCAACACCAAATGGTTGACATCATTGTGCTGGCCATGCTTCCACTGCTCTATACATTTAGGTCAGCGAGCATGAGCCACAAAATGGAAGGTAATAGAACCTGTCCTGAGTTTTGCTCCCGTCTCATGACCCCATACCGGGACCGTAAAAATACATAGTCGTGTGTATGGGGCCATAGAAATGAATAGGTCAGTGTGGTAGCCGTGAAAAACATGTCTAGCACACTGACAGTGCACATGGTTTTGTGCATGAAGCTTTAGGCGTCCATGTGTAATATGCTTTTCTTCAAAATATAGCTCAGTATTCAGTTTTTACGCACTGTGTGTCTTCAACATTAGTGCCATATGTCAGTATCTCCTCAGTGTGCATTCGTATTTAAGGATACACAAAAAAAAAAACCAGTGGGTAGCTAATGGTAGGAAACTGTTTTGCAAATATGGACGTCAGTCCTTTGTTTTCTGTGTCTCATAGGCTTTTATGGGCTAATCCATGCCACAAACACTGAGCAGAATAGGACACGCTCTGAGTTTTGTGACACAGACCCAGGGAAAACATAATAATGTGCACGGGCCCATTGAAATGAATGGATCAGTGTGCTATCCAGGCAAAAACAGGATAGCACACTGAAATAGCACACAGTTGTGTGCATGAGGCCTTACCATCTGCAATTTGCAGTCCACAAAATACTACTTGGTATTCAGTTTTTACGGATAATTTCGCATCAGTACGTATGTCCACAAAAATGTTCAGTATTGCATCAGTGTTTCATCCGTATTTCCAGATCCACAAAAAAAAAAACCCATGGAACATAGCAAATGATGTCACTAGCTTGTCCCTATCCCTAGGAAAAATGTCATATGATCGCTCCAACACCATTTTCTTTGATTAAATGACCTGGAGACACTTGGAGAAATTAGTGTAACGCCCATTTTTTTTCTGTGTGCCATAGGCTTCTTGGGCTAGTCCATACCGCAAACTGTGAGCAGAATAGGACATGCTCTGAGTTTTGCGGTATGGACTCGCAGCCCACATATGGACCCATTGAAAACACGATAGTGTGCATGGGGCCATTGAAATGACTGGGTCAGTGTGCTATGCAGGAAAAGCTAGACTTATATAGACACACAGATAAGCAGGAGGAAGCTAGCAGGTGCAAACATTAATGGTTAAAGAGACAGGAGCAGGAACCAAACACATAGGTAGCAATTAAATTAGGTCTGTTAAGAAAGGCTGTATGCTGGCAAACACAGAGTTCAGGTGTTACATAACTAGGTTGACAGCATGGGGTATGCTGAGCTCTTATTGTCTGTCTATTTTTATTTGATGCCTACAGAAATGCATAATCCACTGACATGAATAGCAGGAGCCCATACTCCCAGTATGATGAGACATACAGACAAAGAGGACGGAGCCCATTATCCCGGCAGGAATCTACAAGCACACAAACGTACACTACGAAGAAAAGCATGAAGGATGACCAGGAAATGGCCAGGGCAGGTAGAGGAACGACAAGGAGTAACCGGGATAGAAGTCCAGATATTGAGAAAAGTAGTGACTCTTATTATTCTGATGATTATGAGAACACAACATATGGGTCTGACCGATCACCAACACCCAGTTCCAAGGCCTTGTCACCTCCTGCCAAAAAGGCTGGCTATAAAGTCAGGTCTGTAACACCTGTACATAACAGAGGTAAGGTATCCTTTCTTTCCCTGTGGTAAAAGTTTTAGAAAAATATTACTATTTGGTAAGTCTAATGCTTGAGTTAAAGAGTTTATGCAGGGAAAGCAAGCTTTCCCGTACACTGAGTAAGTTTTCTTTCTAATATATATCCAGGTCCCCTGGAGCAATAATGATTGCATATGCAGAGCGCAGCTGGGGAGGATGAAAGTCTCCCCTGCTTGCACTTCAACTCTTGGTCTTGACCAACTCTGCTCTACGGTTACGCAGGAGGTGTACAGTGAAGTCACAGAGAGCCAGAACTGCAGCAGGGGAGGCAGTGCACAGAGACTTCCAGCACCCTGCTCTGCAGATGTAATCATTGGGGCTTCAAGGGACTGTATATTTTAGTAATAAAGATGATTCAATGTGCAGAATTCACGGATAAGCTTTCTTCTCTACACAACCTCTTTAATGCATTCCTAAACTTTCAAACAACTTTTGCTTTTCTATCACCATTTGTGTCATAGGGAGCGTCTTTTCCTACTGGGACTTCACTCTCTGCTGTGGATAACTGTCCCTAAATTCTGCCCAGGTTCGCCCCCATTGCTTGAGTGACATCTGTCACTTTGTCACACTTGGTTTGCAGTTATTGGCAGTTATCTAGAGTGAAGAGCAGAAGAAACGCCCCTAAAGATTTTTCAGGTAATTTGCACAAGAATTCAATGAAAATGTAACTGCAATGCAGATTAAGAAAAGCATCTTTGTAAAGTGTAGTAGCATCCCTACAACTCTGTCATTAGTTTGATACCAATTTTCCTGCTGATAGACTCCCTTTAATGGATTTTTGGTTCCATTCTGTGAAACCCTATGCAGAAATCCACTTCTGTTTTCTTTGTTTTATTTCTCTCACTGGAGTACATGTGCATGGGCTCTAAATAGCAGGGAAACTGAATCTGGTGGTTCTCTTTAAACAGTTATATCTGAGCTATTAAACACAGAGCGGTGGCTTTGGTGTT
Source organism: Leptodactylus fallax (assembly GCA_947044405.1). NCBI lineage: Eukaryota > Metazoa > Chordata > Amphibia > Anura > Leptodactylidae > Leptodactylus > Leptodactylus fallax. Next base: position 628,913 of record CAMRHE010000424.1, read on the forward strand.
GTGAAAGATTGCTGTTTTGTCAGTATTATTTCTAGAGCTATCAGTTAGAAACAGTTGGGATTGGCATATTTATAAGCAACTGCTGATGCTCCCAATCCCGATTATGTTAACAATAGAGATAGAGTAGAAGATAAGAACATAAAACATAAGACAATCTATTATTTATTTTATTTATTATGCTTATTTGTATAGCGCCATCATGTTCCGCAGCGCTTTACAAACATTGACAGTCACTGTCCCATATAGGGCTCACAATCTACATTCCCTATCAGTATGTCTTTGGAGTGTGGGGGGAAACCGGAGTACCTGGAGGAAACCCACGCAAACACGGGGAGAACATACAAACTCCTTGCAGATGTTGTCCTTGGCAGGATTCGAACCCAGAACTCCAGTGCTGCAATCTTTCATATGACGCCCAAAACACTCTTCTGCTTTTTATAGTGGCCGAGATACAACCGCTTGAATTGCTCAGACGTCACCCCGACTCAGTTTCTCAAGGACATAGCTGATTTTCAGTGCAGGATTTCATGGAAAGGAGCCAAAATCCATTAATAAAAGTCTATTGCAAAATGTATTATTATCACAAATGATGCCAGAAAATCAAACGTTATAAAAAAATTTTGTTAAGCTTTAACCTCTTAAGGACGCAGGGTAGTTTGTACAACTTTTTTTCATATTTCCCCTTCCCGTCTTCCAAAATTCATATATATATATATATATATATATATATATATATATATATTTTTTTTTCTGCCCACATAGCTATCTGAGGGCTTATTCTTTGCGTGTTGAGTTGTACTTTCATTTGCCACCATTTTGGGGTACATATGATGTTTTGATTAGCTATTATTTATGGTTTTTGGTGGTACATGTGAAATAACACTCAATTCTATTATCATTTTTAGCATTTTGTTTTTACGGCGTTCATTCTGCTTTTTCAAGTTTTGTCCGGTGGGTCATTACAATTATGACAATACCATATTTATATTGTTTTTTTTATGTTTTACCGCTTTTACAAATAAAACATCAATTTTTTTTTTTTTAAATTAATGATTTTCCTGGGGTCACCGTATTCTGACGCCTATAACTTTATTTTTTTACTGTACTGTTGACGTAGATATGTGGGGGCTCTTTATTTGCAACAAGTTGTACTTTCTATTGGTGCCAATGTTTGGTATGTTTGACTTTTGACTTTTATGAGGTAAAGCAAAGTGACCAAAATACGTTAATTGTATTTGTACATAGTATTGCAGAACATCGCACATTAGTTCCTATGGGAACTATGCATAGGCAGTCAGGAGGTTGTGGCCCCGGACCCCCTGGATCCCATGATCAGTGGCTGTTCCAGGCCCTCGGCAATGTAACACAGGCAAGAGCAGAAAGTAATGCCGCACGCACAGCGTTAACTATATGCTCAGGGTGATGTAATAGTACGTCGCGGAGCGGGAAACCATTAAAGGGGGTTCCCCACACTAAAAATATTGATGATCTATCTAGTGGTTAGCGCTGGGGTCTGAATCCAGCAAAGGACAACATCTGGATGGAGTTTGTATGTTCTTTCTGTGCTTGCATGGGTTTCCTCCCATACTCCAGAGACAGTGATATTTAGTTTGTGAGCTATACTTGTGACATTGAATAATGACAATATCTGTAAAGCACTGCAAAATATGCTGGCGCTATATAAGCAAGCAAAATAAAGATTGGTGGGGGTTTGATGTCCTGCTCCCCCTCCAATCCAATGTTAGCAGCTCATATACAGAGAATTGGAGCAGGAACCAAACATCTCTATTATCTTTGTGTAGTTAGACCTAGTAATGCAGATTAGCTCTTATTCACTTGAAAGGGAGCTAAGCTGCAGTGTCTCTGTTCAGCCACTACAAAAAGAACAGAGTTGTCTGCTTCATTCCCTGTGTATCAGATACAATGCTCGGAACCCCTAATACCATTCCTGCCTAAAGTAGCTTGGTGTAGGAACAGTTAAAGCATTCTATCATTCCTGTCCCGTTATATATCATTTTTCTCAGATATTTTTACAGCTTTGCAAAGCATCTTTGAGCAGTCTGAAAACAGGTTTCCATTTCCTGTTGTAAAAGTGCAAGTGTTGTTACTATGCTCTGAGAACCCTTGAATAGGACAAACCATCGGAACCGTGATTAGGAATCCCTGGTATTTAGACTGAGTCTATGACGTTACCATAATATGCTTGTTGTTCCAGGTATAAAAAGAGTCAGTACCAAATTTTCATCAAGTAAAAAGGCACCACGATGGGGATTTCGTTCCCAGAGCCTAAACAAAGAGTCTCCCCCGAAGGACATAGATATTGTCACTAAGAGAGTTCTTTCAGCTCGCCTTTTGAAAATAAATGAACTAAGAAATGAATTAACAGAGCTTCAGATGAAATTAGAAGAGTGTCAAAAAGAAAACAAGGCCCTGAAAAGGTTGCAGTTCAGGCAGGAAAAAGCCTTGAATAAGTTTGAGGATACAGAAAATGAGGTCTCCCAACTTATATCCAGACATAATAATGAATTGCGAACCCTAAAAGAACGATTGCGCAAATCCCAGGAAAGGGAGAGGAATACAGAAAAGCGACTGAAGGACACAGAAGAGGAGTTGTACAGGTCAAATGTTGCATTGAAGAAGTTAAAGCAGCTTTCTGAAAATAAACACCTTGCTGAACGTGAGGAGTTGACAAAGAAAGTGGATCTTCTAGAAAGCAGACTGGATGATCGAGAAAAAAGAGTCAGGGTATTCCACCTTTTTATGTATGCTTTTGAATTAATTAACTAGTGGATAAAACAATTAGAGAGGATTGGTAAATGGCTTTAAAGTGTACTGGTTTTTTTTTTTTTTTTTTTTTTTTTTTAAATATAATTTCTGACATCAGCTAGGAACCCTATAACGCCCCAGGCAATCCTCCACATCAATTAAGATCTCAGAGGTAGATGATCAAAATTTTCTCATATACATGACCCTTAAAAGAAATATGGGGAAAAGTTGTTCCATGTAAAATCCCCTCAAAAGACAAGGGGGTACTCTCTCCGTCTATAGAAAAAAAAAGTTTCATATCAAAAGCCAACAAGGTTTCTTCACTGTAAGGATTGTATATCTGTGGACTAGCCTACCCCAGGAGCTAGTCACAGCTGACAGCTACAAAAAGGATTAGATGCCTTTTTAGAGCAAAATAGCATTGATAGTTATGGAAATGTCATGATGTTTCCCATCCCCTGGTTGAACTTGATGGACAAATGTCTTTTTTTTCAACCATACTAACTATGTAACATATTAACATATTTCATTACTTGGGACAAGTACTTTGACAAGTCACAAGTTTTAGAAAACTGAATATATACTTCTAGGCTTTTTTTTTTTTTTTTTTTTAATATATGACCTATCTTTTGGACAGCTGCATGGATCACCTGTTTGGGGCCACTTTGTGATTTGTATAGTTGTTGGATGTTCTCACTGCAGCTCAGCTCCCGTTACCTTCAGTGGGAGCTGAGTTGCAGTGTCAACCTCTGGCCGCTATACAGGTATAATACAAGCGTCAGAAGCAAACCCAAATAGCTGATCTGTGCTGGAGTCAGTAATGGCCCCCCCACCCTTACCATTCAAGTATTTATGGCTGATCTTAAAAACAAAATTCCTTGCCAGCCCTTTAAAGTTCATTAACAGAATGAATATAAATCAATTTAAATAGCTTCTAGTTGATCATTTGTGGGCTGAGACTTTGAATTTTATTGAGCGACTACTTGATTTTTCTATTTGCTTGCTTCAAGTTATAACAAAAACCACAGCACCGTGATAGGTCTGTCAAACCTCAGACACCAACAGAGCCCACTGACCTGGATCTGTCGGGTTTTGTCATGTGGTCTGTTGTCAGATTTTTGTCTGTGAAATCTGGGACAGATGCTCTTATAGAATCTTCCAATACTGATATAAACAGATATTTGAAAACCTGTACTTGTCTTCCTGAAACACTTGTATTAATACAGATGTTATTAGCTGTTTCCTGTGTCTCACAGGAGCTAGAGAAGAACATTGAACTGACACAAAGCAGTTTTCAGAGGCACTTGATGGCTGAGAAAAAGAGAGCCCATGATGTTCAAGAGAATAATAAAGTACTACAAGAAGAGCTTCAACGTTTGACTCAGAAATTAAGGGTACGTGTCCTTCCATTCCTTTGTAGAGAATATAAGTTTTGAAGTGTGTCTACTATGAAACTGAACCACTTTAAATAGGGCCATCTACATGATGCTACTAAGGAGTCTATAAAAATCTGTACAATAAAACTAAAACATTATTTAACCTGAACGGAGAACATCGGGGGAAAAAAACGCTGGAAATAATGATTTTCCGCCATCTCACCTTAAAAAAAAAAAAAATGCTATTAAAAGTGATCAAAAAGTCACATGTACCCCAAAATGATACCTATTAAAGGTGCAGGTCGTTCCGCAAAAATAAGCTCTCAACCAACTCTGTCAACCGAAAAATAAAAATGTTACGCATCTCAGAAGATGGTGATTCAAAAATAATTGATTTATGTCCCTAAAAGTAGTGACGCATAAAAAAAACAATAAAAATTGGGTATCACTATAATCGTATCAACCCACAGAATAAAGGCAACATGTTACTTATGCTGTACACTTTGCAGAAAAAAAAAAAAATTAAAAGGTAAAAAGCTTTTCCAGAATTGATTTTTTTTTTTTTTTATTAAGTTAATAACATTTATTAACTTTATGAATCTATCTCATAGGGTGGTATTTGTTTACCCCCTGTCTCTTTATATTATCAAGTACTATGCTCACCAAAAGTAATGACTGTGTAGTCCCTACTAGCATGCTCTTTTATTCTCTTATAGATAGTTTATCTATATTCCAATGGCTAAGATTATGATAAGCCGTTAGGTATTTGTTTTATGTATTCAGCGCTAAGTTAGTATACAGCATGCTTTGTTTTGAAAGTTAGGGAGTGTCTCCCATGTATCTGGGGGATTTCTAAACTTGTCAATGGAGCCTGTTGCCGAGTGCACATGCCTGAGTGGGCATGGAAAGCTGAGGAAGCACCGTTGGCTTACAGAGTGGGTGTGCAAGGAATTGGTTGCGTGATTGGCTTGTATAGCCTTGAGAGGAGAATAGTAGGTATCTCCTGTCTATCTATTTAAGGGCGGAAGAGTGCTGCGTCTATTACCGGCGATGTTAGAGCGGTCATGCTGGCGGTCAGACTAACGTTACCGTTCTGTTATTATATTTAACAGCAGTTTTAACTGCTCTGATGAATTTCGAACTCAGCCCCTGATGAATCATTTGTGAGGAAATGTGTACGTAGGGCTATTTTTGAGGTTGCAGTAATATCAGTTATATGTTTAAAACATTGCTGAATTGGCTTCTATCTGAGTTTTAGTGAACAGGATGTTTTCCCTTCCAAGCCCTGTTGGTGTGGCATTAGGCCAGTAGCCTCTGGGTTAAAAGGGGATACACTTGCTGGAATTTGTGACTAGCTCAATTATTTTATGAAGCCATTTCAAGTTATGTTCTGACATGCATATTTGGATGAGGGAGTTCAGTTAGTGGAGAGATATAGGGTGAGATTATAGCTATATCCACTGATACGCTGTCTATCCATATACTATTGCAAATTTTTCTTGTCAAGAACAATATTAGGTTTAGGATCTACTGCCGCTTTTAGGCGGTTTACAGCAGACTGCTGTGTTTGGCGGTTTTGTATGATTTTATATTGTGCCCTGAATTAAAATATATAAATTTTATTGGATTATAATAAAAATGAAGTTTTATATTTAATTGCCAATCAGTGTCTCCCATTAGATTTTCTTTTCTGTGAATGTAGTTTGATATTGGGGACTTATATTGATGAGATTCTGCGAATAATAATAAAATTTAGTCAATAAGTTATAGCACCCCAAAATGGTGTCATTACAAAATTCATCTCATACCGCAAAAAACAAGCCCTGTTATGGCTACTTCACCAGAAATATAAAAAAAAAAAAAGCCCCAGAAATAGCCAAATTATTAGAACATAACTGGCTGCGGCAGGAAGAGAATGTATAAGCTGTGCAAGTGTATATTAGGGTACACCCCAGATTTAGAGTTTACAAGGCGAAAAGAAACCACAGTGTCCTTCCCCCCCCCCCACCCCACCATCCCCAAATCATAGGAGCTAATGGGCAAATAGTAGGAAATTTGGTGTTCCCAATGCACTCCGCACAACTTACGTATTCACTTTTTACCATCCACTGTGCATTCACGTCTGGGATTCTAATGCTCACACAACACCCCTTGATAAATTCTTTGAGGGGTGCAGCTTTCAAAATGGGGTCACTTCCGAGAAGATTCGATCTTTCTGGCACTTTAGAGGCTCTGCAAAAATAACATTGCATCCAGATACCAAATATCTAAAACTGAGCTACGAAAGCCACATATTGCTCCTTCCTTTCTGTGCACTGCTGTGTGCCCAAACTGCAGTTTATGCCCACATGTATGACACTGTGGTACCCAGGATAACATACTTCAATATCATATGTGGGTATAAACTGCTGTTTGGTTACAGCTGGGCACAGAAGGGAAGAAGGACCATGTAGTTTTGGAGTACAGACCTAGACGGTTTGGTTTTTGAACGTTATGACACAGAGCTCCTGAAACGCCAGTAAAGTGGAATCCACGATTCCCAGTCAAAAGGATTGCAAGTCTCCACCAATAGAGTAAATTCACAGACATCAGAAGGAGTTGAGACACTAATATAAATATAAAACTTCACTTTTAATTATAATCTAAAAATGAAAAACCAAACGTCAAGGGCTCATTTAATAAAAGAATCACACTAATACCGCCTAATCAAAGCCGCATTCAGGTTGCAAAAGGATGTGCAGGTCTAATAAATGTATTTAGATCAGAGTCCAAATAGGAAACTTTTCTGATATCTAATCTCACTGAACTCCCTTTATTTAAATGCAGACCAAAGGAAGTACAACAGTGGATGACTTAATGATAGAGAAGCATGGCAGGTCCCACAAACCAATGTCTTCTCCCTATGTCCTGAGGTTACTGGCCTTGTGCTACGCCAACAGGACAGAGGGGAGGTAGGACTGCTGAAGGCAAGAACCACTTAGTACTCCATATGTCATTAACTAACTAAACTGCCTTGCTATACAACCCTACGCGTTTAGACCTGCACACCCTTTTGCAGCCTGAATGGTGCTTTGATTAGGTGGTATTAGTGTGATTCTTTTATTAATGAACCCTTGACGTTTGGTTTTTCATTTTTAAGTTATATTTAAAAGTGAATTTTTATATTTATATTAGTGTCTCTGACTCCTTCTGATAAAGTGGAATCCACTGACATGTGACCCCATATTGGAAACTACACCTCTGAAGGACTTTATCCATGGGTACGTTGAGCATTTTTAACCCTCAAGTGTTTTATTCATTTATTATACATAAATGATTATGCAACTGATGGTAAAAGGTGAAAATGGCATTTTCCAAGAATATGTAATTTCAGTACGTAATATGTTGTGCCCAGAGACGAACTCTCCAAAAGCTGTTGTGCCCGGGATACCCGTTTAACAGACACTGAAATGGCATATTTCCGGAAAAATTGCAATTTTCACTTTTCATTATCAGCTGCACATTGATTTCTGGAAATTAAATTAATGCAACACTTAAGGGTTAACAGTGCTCGCTCCACCACTTGATAAATCCCTTCAGTGGTGTAGTTTCCAAAATGGGGTCACATGTCTGCAGATTCCACTTTACTGGCAGTTCAGGGGCTCTGCAAAAGTGGCATGACATCTAAAAACCAAACTGTGCTCCAAAGACCAAAATAGTGCTCCTTCCCTTCTGTGTCGGGCTCTGCCCAAACAGCAGTTTATACCCACATATGACATTATGCAAGTTATCCTGGGTACAACAGTGTCATACATGTGGGCATACACTGCAGTTTGGGTACACAGCAGGGCGCAGATGTGAAGGAGCGCCATGTGCTTTTGGAGCGCAGGTTTAGATGTTTGGTATCTGGACGCCATGACCCTAAAATTGCCCCTACAAAATGGGGTCACTTCTTGGGGAATTCCAATTTACTGGCACATCCAGGGCTCTGCAAAAACAACTTGGCATCCAGAAAGTCCCTCTAAATCTATACTCCAAAAGCGCTGTGCTCCTTCCCTTCTGAGACCTGCTATGTGCCCAAGCAGCAGTTTACACCCACATATATAACTTTTTTGTCCCTGGGATGACCCAGTTAATAGTTTTAGGAGTGCATATCTCTGATCACACAAAGTGGGCACAACGTATTGGGCACTGAAATCGCATATTTCTTGAAAAATTTAAATTTTCACTTTGTACATTAATTTTTGCGAAGCACTCTTATGCTCATAATGTTAATGCCCTTGAGAAATTATTAAGGGTTGTAGTTTCTAAAACTGTGTCACTTTTGAGGGGTTTCCATTGTACTGGTACTTTAGAGGCTCTCCAAATGCGACATGGCACCTGAAAACTATTGCAGCAAAATCTGCCCTCCAAAAGCCAAATAGTGCTCTTTCCATTCCGAGTCCACCATGTACCCATATAGCAGTTTATGACTACATATGTGGTATTCCTGTGTTCAGGAGAAATTGTGTAACAAACTTTATGGAGCTTTTTCTTCTTTATCCTCTTATGAAAATGAAAAAATTGAGGCTAAAGTGACATTTTATTAATTTTTGATTTACACATCCCAATGTTAATAAATTATGTGAAAGGGCTGTGTGGTCAAAATGCTCCTTGCTGAATTCTGTGAGAGATGTAGTTTCCAAAATGGGGTCACTTTTTGGGGGTTTCCATTGTATTGGTACTCTAGGGGCTCTGCAAATAAGACATGGCACCTGAAAACTATTCCAGCAAAATCTGCTTTTCTAATGTCAAAATTATCACTCCTTCCCTTCCCTGTGCTACTGTGTGTCCAAACATCAGTATAATCCACGTTTGGGGTGTTTCTGTGCTCTGGAGAAATTGCATAACAAACTGTGACTGTCAATTTTAGGGCTAAATGAATGTATTAGTGAAAAAAATGAAATATCTAAACTTCACCTCCATATTGTTTTAATAACCGTGAAACACTTAAAGGATTAACAAACTTCCCAAATGCTGTTTTGAATTATTTGAAGGGTTCAGTTTTGAAAATGAGGTAATTTGAGGGGTTTCTAATATATATGCTTTTATGATCCCCTTCAGAACTGAAGTGGTCCCTAAAAAAATTAGTTTGGGAATTTTCTTGTAAATCTGGAAAATCGCTGTTACAATTGCAAGCCTTCTAACGTCCAAAATAAATTTAAAGGACGAATAAAAGATGACAATATAAAGCAGCGATATGGTGGATAACATTTATTAATATATTTGGGTGGTATGACTATCTGTCTGAAAAGCAGAGCATTTCACATTTAGAAAATTGAGATTTTTATTTTATTTTTAAATTTCCTTTTTTTTTTGTAAATAGATACAAAAATATTCATTAGTGTTTGCCACTAACATGAAGTACAATCTCAAAATCGCTTCTGTAAGTTTTAGTGTCCCAAAGTTATTGCTATATAAAGTGACACATGTCAGTTTTGAAAAATGAGGCCTGGTCCTTAACGCACTTTTAGGCCTGGTCCTAAAGGGGTTACAGTAATTAGGACATGAGCAGGTGAAGAAAAAAACAAAACATACCTGTCCCTGGTGCTTCGGTGCCTCCCAGTTTGGAACGGTCCTCCAGCTCCGTTGTCTTCCGGCGGAAGCCACCACCGCACGTGACCGTTGAGGACAATCAGCAGCTTAAGGAAGGGACCCGGGATGTCACAGCTGGCGTGGAATTCCACTGCAAGAAGACAGGCAAGTAGCAGGACCGGACCACACTGGGAGGACACCTGAGCCCCAGGGACAGGTGAGTGTGTCAGAAGTAGTAAGGGATTCTGTCAGGGTGGTTTGAATACTAAGCTTCCCTCAGGTCCTTATGGACTGGAGGTTTAGTGTCGCATATCACCCTGTTTATAAAGCCATCAGCGCTCGCAATAAAAATAAAAAAGCTTTATACTCACCCTGCTGCTGTACTCCGTATGCCGGCCCAGTTCTTCACTTAAGCATACACTTCCTTCGCTTCGTGAAGAGTTCACCTCTGCTTCAGTGTACAAGCCCTGTACTTCTTGCACAGTGAAGCCGAGGTATACGTCCTCTGTTTCACTCAAGAACTGTGCAGGCCGGGAGCTCCAGAGATGTGTCTGATGGGACTTATTGGACTTATCTCTATGTCAGTGTAAAGGTTTATTTTAAATATGGGCATGGATTAATTTAAAACAGAGCGATTTAGGACTCTAAACCCCTGGTCTATAAGGACCTGTGGGTCTTTTAGTGTCCCAAATCAACCTGACATGTTCCATTTAACTCTTTCCCTGCCACAGACTTATGTCATACGTCCTGACAGGGTGGCATTTCAGTAGCCAAAGATGTATGAAATACATTCTTGCTACTAATGCCGATTTCTCATGTTAGGGTTATGAAGAAAATCTTGGATACCAAGATCATCATGATAACCCTAACAAATCCGGAGCGATTCGCTGGTAAAAACGCTGTTCAGATTGGAGATCTGCAGGTCTCGTGATGATCTTGGTATAATTTTATTTTCAAAGGTATTTATTGAATTACATATCCAGAAAGAACACAGATAAGCAATAAAATTGTCAAAAAACAGCGTAAAAGATGCAAAACAGGCCAAGCATAGTACAATATAGTAGACATCGTCTCAAAATCAGTGTGCCAACCTAGTAGGAAGAATTAGGATTGAAAAGGTATATCAACCGAAAACAAACAATGAATACAAAGGGGATGGGGGGGGGGGGGGTGAATGTTGCCACAATAGAAGGGTCGAGGAGTGAGTGGGAAAGAGGCCCAGCCAGGGAGAAGTGTGTGTGTGTGTGTCAAGCTCAATGTAAGTTTAGCTATAGTTGACAACAGTATGGCAAGACCAGGATGTTGGATCTGGTTTGGTATGTTTTAAAGATTAGATTCTCGTCTTTAAAATGAATCCAAGATGATCTTCATAGTCCTAATGGTGACTGAGATAGGGGGCTCTAAAATGTGTGTATCCCTCCAGTATCAGGCAGCATGTCCAAACAGCGTGGAGGAGGAGAAGAGGCAGAGCTGAAGACTGCACAGACTGAAAAATCATCATTGTTTGTGCATAAACTGTATGTGACTTCAGGGGGAGGGGTCACATGGACTTCTGTCCATATTCTGCCCTCTCCTATCAATCAGAAAACATACTATACTTTTGCTTTCTGATTGTCATATAGCGGGGTAATGTAATACCCCTCTGAGCCTAATCATAGGGGTATTTTATGTAATACCCCTCTGAACATAACCAGGAAGTTATTGGTGCTGTGACCCAGACGTTTACCAGAGTCCACATTGCATGTGCCAAAACAGTTGCACCAAACACTTACACAACACATACACAAAGTCATCAATAAAGTTTACATTTGTCCCTGTCCTGTCCATACCTGATCTTTTATAGAGTAAAATATGCTAACTGCTTCTCTAGTGATATCCGTTACACGCTAAAATAATAGCAATAATGATTATCACTAGAGATGAACGTATAATACATGTGGATAACACATTTTCACTCATTGAATGTCACCATATTGATTCCCAATTTTTGACAGCTTTTCGATGGGTATAAATTTTTTTTACACACACAGTACAAACTAAACATCTGGACTTCCAGTGGGTCATCAGATGTAGAATTATTGCTCTCTAACACCAGTAATGATAAACGGCAGGAAATTCAGAGGTTGCGTCCATATGTGAGCAATAAAGCGGCCATCTTGCGCTAATCTGAAACTGTCCCTAGTTATCACATTAGTTCGATATAGAGATTATAATTATTCATTAGAGTTACTATTTTTATAGGGGGATAGAAAGTTATGTTTTTATGTAAGGCTAGGTTCACACCTGCACCCTGTCTCTGTTCCGGATTTCCGTCCCCGAAACTGCTTAAAAAATGCGGAGAGAAAAGTCCTGCAAGCTTATTTTGGGCGGAAACCCAGCAGACCCCGTTATAGTCTATATAAACGCTTTTTTAAGCGGATTGGGTGAACTTGGCTTATTGTAGCCCTTTATATTGTATTAAGTACTGTCTTCTTTTATGTCTAGCCTCATATACACTTGAAAAAGGGGAATGTGAGTCCCCGAAACGCGTTGTGTGAATTGATTTTAATAAAGTTCCCTTTTTGGAGTGATACTCCTTTTTTTTTTTTTTTTTTTTTACAACGGATTCCTAACCGCCTGGATCTACGCTATCCCAACGCTAAGAGGTACTGCAGCTTCCAAACACCTGCACGGCCCCAATATGTCTGCATAGCAGTTGTGATTCCTCACAACTAACCCAGTTGAGAGCCAAACCACAACATTAAAGGATCTTCTGTACACTTCCATCTCTGCATGCCAACCAAGTGACTGAGGCTCACCCCCAACCTAATCAGGTGAGGGCGGACCCCTATTACTTCAAGGCATATGCACTTATTCTCACGTGGATTGATCATCACTGGTTGTGTGTCAGCTCTCTACCTGTCATATGTGGGTATACCTTGGATTGTTTTGTATGTATGTATTGTATTTGTATTGCATATCTTTGCTGCTGTAACACACTGAATTTCCCCATTAAAGGACTATTAAAGGATCTTAGACCCAGACCACTACTATACTAAATCATCTGTGCGAGTGTACTCCACGTTCCTCTTTCCCCTTCTTGAGCACAGCTCATTGTCATTTTAAACAGTATCACGCTAAGTGCTTCTCAGCATTGTTCTCTTTTTCTTTTCTCTGAAGTTGATTCTTGTATAAGGAATCTTTGACACTAAATGGGGTTTCTCTCTTCTCTACTATGAAACCTACTGGTGAGAGAGAGGCTCCACTTTCACTTTATCCTGTAGGTTTCCTGTTGCTGGGGTTCAATTCATTCATACATATTCTCTCTCACTCCAATAAGTAATCATCCGTTTTTTTAGCATTATGGGGGAAAAAATGCAGTTACACCTTCTGATTTTCTACATAAATTTTGCATGGAGCATCATATATGACATGTTACCGTTATTCAGTACGGTGTCGGGGAAACCAAGTTGATATAGGTTTTTTATGTTTTACTATTTTTGTACAATAAAATCACTTAGTTTCTGTGGCACAATATTTAGTGGAGCCATAAAGTTTTTATTTTTCTATCATCAGAGCTCTTGCTTTTTATGGGAATAACTGTCATTTGTGTTGGTGCCATTTTGGGTTTTATGTGACTTTTTGATCATTTTATTTACAGGCAATGTAACCAAAGATCAGCAATTTTGTTGTTTCATATTTTTTATGGTATTCACAACAGGATAAATAACATTCTGTTTTTCTAGTATGGGTTGTTGCAGACACTTCAATACCAAATTTTGTATTTTTATTTCATAATTCACAAGATTTTTTTTTTTTTTTTCATGTACACTTAGTCCCATACTGGGATTTGAACACTAGGTGGTGCAATTACTTTTAGTACCAGTTTCCGCCATCAGGGAGTCGGGAAATGCAGTTTTAACTGCAACATCATTTCTATAGGGATCTTTTGACAGGCAATTGTAACCATCTCCTCCTGATGAACCCTCATAAGTATTTGTTATGAAGGATAAATGCGTTGAAGCATTCTATGAGGCATTTTCTTATTATTTCATGTCTCTGAGTAGGTTTAGTTGATTTTTGCTCAAACAGGATCTTTGATTTGGGTGCACTGGTGGATATAATAGCCTTAATGCACCTGAGATCCTATTGCAGATTAATAGCCTTGGGATATAGATGCATTAGTACCATTGCTACACATAACCACCCTACATTTTTCATCAACAACTATATAGGGGGTTAGAACTGTGTTTATTTTACCCACTCTAACATGACTGAATACTATATTTTGCCCATACTTTGTTTATAACAATAATCCTGACATTATTGATACATACAGGATTCAAGTTATAAAATAGGGATGAAGTTTTAATTGGTATCACTATTATTAAGTACAAATATATTTTGCATATATATGACATATATATATATATCATATATATATATATTTGCCAATAATTTGTTTCTGCGGCACTATTTAGTAGAGCCATAACTTTTTTTTTTTTTTCATCAGAGCTGTGTTTTTTGTGGGAACATCTGTCATTTGTGTTGGTAACCATTTAGGGTTATATGTGACTTTTTGATCTATTTATTTATTTAGAGGCAATGTAACTAAAGATCAGTGATTTTGTTGTTGTTTCTTATTTTTTATGGCATTCACCATAGGATAAATAACATTCTATTTTTATAGTATGGGTTGTTATGGACACATCAATACCAAATCTGCCTATTTTTTATTTTTTTTTTTTTTTTTATTTCATTCTTCGCAATATTATTTATTTATATTTTATTTTTTTTTTTTTTTTTCATTTACACTTAGTCCTATACTGGAATTTGAACACTAGGTGGCATAATTGGTACTATGGTTTGCCAAATGAATGTATATCTATAAGATTTTGCCTCAGACAGTCTTACAGAGATACTTGTGAGGGTGACACTTGGGCCCCCTATGACAGCGCATTGGTACCCCACGATCACATCACAGGGGTGCTGATGGAAGGGGACAAAAACAAAGAGACTTCTTAGATGCCACCATCATCATTAGTGGTTTCATCACCCACAGCAGGTTCCCACCGCTGATGTAATAGTATATCATGTTGTGGAAACCAGCTAAAAATTATCAAGATTTTCCCCCTCCAGGGAATGCACTGATAGCTTGCATGAAGGATGTCTGCAGTCTAGAATTCTTGACTGCCTCCCTTAACAACACGGTAGAGGCCTTTCAATCTATCTGGTTTCACTGGGATATCTACTGTATCCTGTGAGGTCTCTGACGCTTACCCTCTCCCTCTTCCCCTTCTTCTATGTTGTCTCCCCTGTGTCCTTTGTATTACCTTTTTATTTCCATGCTGATTCATAACTGTACCTGTTTTTAGATGGCGCCTGTTATGCTATCTTATTGTATTATATTACAGTTAAAAAAAAAAAAAAATTATCAAGACTTTATTTTCAGCCTTAATTTGAATCAATACTAAAGTAGCATTTTACCATCAATCATTTAAAGGCAAAGCAATATTTTTTGCAAAAAAGCCATCTCTTCACTTTGGATATTGCTCAAACTTCTGATTTTACTTATCTATGGCCACTTTAAACATTTCGGTGAAAATACTCTTTAGGCTAAGGCTCCAAAAAAATGCATTCAATTTTTTTCCAGTGTTTTTTTTTATTGTGTTTTCACTGAGTTTTTATCCTTTCTGCCCATATTATACCTGTAGGGAAAATGCCAGCATTTCTGCATATATAATTGATATGCTACAATTGTTTTTCAAAACGCAGCTTTTCTGCTGCAGATTTTGTTTCTGCAATGTGTAGATGGGATTAGCCAAAATCCTATTCACTTTGCAGATACTCTAAAACACTGTTTTTTGCCGTGACGTTTCTGCTGCGGCAAAAATGCAGTGTTTTCGTAATGTGGGGCTTCAGCCTTAAGATGGATGTAGAGCAACTGCTCAGGACATGACATATTTAATAGTTTTCTGCCGTTTCTGCCTGAGATATGACCAGCTGCATTCCTGGTCACTCATTGGTTTCTGTTGGAATCCTTTGAAGCTTTATAAAGCATGCAGAAATAGGACTGAGACTAAAATATTGCATTAGTTAGGAGTATTGTGTTGTTGATAATGCAGCGTTAAAAATTTTGTTAAAGTTTTGCTTTATGCTTTCTATGTTTTGTTTCACAAACATATACTGCAGTCCATGAAAACTGAAAACATTGAGCCGTGCATTAAGTAAATGTATTCAAGGCTAAGGTTTTATTTTTCCTATACAGGATAAGGAAAGAGAACTTGATGCAAAAAATATCTATGCTTTGCGTTTGTCCAAGCCTTCTCCCAAGAAGGACATGGAAATTACACCTAGGAAGAAGGGTAAGATATTTTTTTGTAATGTAAAGTCTATAGATATTATGCTATAATATAATTATAGTTAATATTAATGATATATATTGCTTTCATTGTAGGGACAAGTCATAGCATTAACATAGGTGTGCAGAAAAATAACTATGCCCCAAAGTTGGACTTTCCTTCTCCACCTCCCCCACCTCCAGTCCCAACTGAAGATAAACTGGAGAACGAGCAGGAAGCTCTGGTAATGAATGTAAACTTTCTATAAATTCTTTAGGGTACAGCATTTAATATTTTTCTTGCAACTTTTAACCATGAAGTTGAATTTCTTCAGACAATTTAAGGATTGTGAGCAGCAATTCACATGTTCAGAACTGTGTATTGTTTGTGTAGTAAAATGTATTTTTGTGTTTAAAGGGGTTTTTCAGACTAAATAATTGAGGACCTCTCTTTAGGAGGTCTGATACCTGGGCGTCCAGCCAATCAGCTGCTTGATCTTGCACCTTGATATCACTTGAATGGGACTGAACTGCGATCAGGCCATGTGACTGAATGTGACCTGTGAAACGGAGGGACGGTCATCAATTAAAGAGTCCTGGAAAACCCTTTTAACCAACAAGTCATAAGCGTGTAGTATATGGTTAAGAGACCAGAGCCTAGAAGTCTTTTTTTTTTTTTTAAACTCGGTTTATTGAACAATCGTACAACAAATTACACATCAATAGTACAAGCTTAAAAAGGAATAACAAAGGACATATTCTAAAAGTTGTACAAAGACATATCAGAAACTAGACAAAAAGAACCAAAACAGTGCTGCATAGTCCATGGTAGATGTAAATATCAGATACAAATCGTCCAGGAGAGAATCCAGGCAAGGGAGCTGAAAGAAACACAGAGTCCAAAGCAACCTGTAGGGAGCAAAGGCATATACAAAAACCCCACACATATACAAACAAGATATCCTAATAAATACTTCCTATGGCGGAACTCCAGGGAGACTTAGTAGATAATAAGGAAAATACTATACAACTCAAACTGGACACTCCTTCCTGCGTCTAAGCAGTGAGTGTGTGCAGGGCATTACGAAATGATGGGGCTGTGTATAGAGTCAGAGGTGAGTCACACCAAGAGCCCCAAACCTTCCGAAATTTTTCAGGGCAACCTCTGCCTTTATATACTATTTTATTATATGGGATAAAGGAATTTACCAATTTCCTCCACATGGATAGGGAGGAGGGGCGAGGATCCATCCAGCGCAAGGCAATAGCCTTCCTGGCTAGGAAAAGGGATTCTCGCAGAAAGATGCGCGTATGATGGGGCCATATTTCCTCATCCAGGATACCAAACAGACAAATTTCAGGCGAACATGGAATTGGGGTCCCCAGTATGTCTGATAATAAGTTCACGACCTCAGTCCAAAATGCTTTAATTATAGGACACTCCCATATCATATGCCAAAAATCACAATATCTAGCAGTGCACCGTAAACATCCAGGATGTTGTAGCCGTCCCATTTTATGCAGACGTGCAGGGGTCAAGTAACTTTGATTCAAAATGTTTACTTGTATAAGCTTATTATTAGCGGCTGGGGAAACAAACTGTGCCGACTCCAAAAGGTCAGAAAATGTCTCGTCTGTGAGAGCAGGGATAAGAGTGCGCCATTTCATTAGAGCCGGAGCTTCCAGACGAGACATCCTGACCTGTATAAGATGGGCATACAATGCTGAGATAAGGCCCTGGGGACCTTGAGACCTGAGCACCCCTATAAGGGGATATGTGGAAATGCTGACAGTCGGTGGAGGAAACTGTGTGGACATGGCGTGTCTAATTTGGAGAAACCTGAAAAATTGGGTTCGAGGGATACCAAATTGGGTACTCAAAGAGTCGAAAGAGCGGAATACGCCCTGATCATAAATATCAGCCAGGGACGTAACTCCAAACTGTTTCCAACTCCGTGCATCCGGAAGGGCATATAATTCGGTCAAACCTGGGTTATCCCATATCGGAGTTTCAGTAGGGACTCCAGTATAAGCCGCCACCCGCCTAGCTCGCTGCCAGACCTGTATTGCCAATGTATGGATTGGGAGCAAGCTACCTCTATACAGGTGTGGGTGTTCCAAAACCGGCCATAAGTTGGGTATATGTAGATGATATGCTAAATGTGCCTCAGGGCCAGGCAGAGGATCCGCCAACAACCAGGACCTAAGATATCGAAGTTGACCAGCAAGATAATATAAAAATATATCAGGAAGAGCCATCCCGCCCATAGCTTTAGGCCGCTGCAATGTGGAGAAACGTAATTTAGACCTCGAACTGCCCCATAGAAAGGGAATAAGTATGGAATCCAATTGCTTAAAGAACTTCTGTGGTACTGACACAGCCACATGTTCTAAAATATACAAACATTTGGGGAGGACCACCATTTTAATAAGATTAATCCGCCCTGCAACGGACAGGGGTAAAGCCCCCCACACCCTAAATTTAGCCCGAAAATGACCAAGCAGTGGATATATATTTAAACTCAGGAATTGTCTATGATCATTGGAAATATGGATCCCTAAGTATTTACAGGCATCTACAACCTTCAGGCCACAAATATATTCTCCCATATTTCCCAGTGATTGTCTAAAAAGGGGCATATATGATGATTTGGCCCAATTTATCCGTAGACCAGAGTATATACCAAATTTATCGATTATTGTCATAGCTCTAGGGAGAGTATGAGCAGGGTCAGACATAAATAATAGGAGGTCGTCTGCATAAAGGGCTGTCCGTTCCTCCTTAGTGCCAATATTCACTCCCTTGTAAACCGGGTCTGTCCTAAGGATAATAGCAAGAGGCTCTATCGCCAATGCAAAGAGTAATGGAGACAACGGACATCCCTGGCGAGTTCCCCTAGAGAGAGTGAAATACGGGGATAACGCACCATTAATGGAGAGTGCAGCTCTAGGGGACTGATAAAGGAGCATAATCCAAGCAATAAACAATTCCCCAAAACCGAACACCTCAGAACCTGAAGCAAAAATGGCCATTCCACCGAATCAAATGCCTTAGTGGCATCAAGGGAAGCCACCGCCCAATCCTGTTTAAGAGCAGCCCCTATCTGAGAAACCACCTGGACCCGTCTAAGGTTATCAGAAGTAGATTTGCCGGGCATGAAGCCCGTTTGGTCTGAGTGAATTAAATCCAAAACCACAGTATTCAACCTCTTAGTGAGAATTTTAGTAAGTAATTTATAATCGATGTTAAGGAGAGAAATAGGTCTATATGACCCACAGTCCAACGGATCCCTATCTGGTTTAAGAAGGAGAACAATATTAGCATCATAGAAGGAATCCGGCAGAGTGCGGGCCACAAACGCATCTTGATAACATTTCAATAAGACAGGGAGCAGTTTATCCTGATATTGTACATATACCTCAACCGGAATACCATCCGGGCCCGGTGATTTCCCTTTGGCCATGTCCACCAATGCATCAGATAATTCCTCCAGTCTAAGGGGAGAGTCCAGAAACTCCCGTTGTTCATTTGTCAGGGTTGGAAAGGAAACATCTGCCAAATACTGGACAATATCCTGAGTAGGTGAATGTAACTGAGATTGGTAGAGGGTCGAGAAATATTGATGAAAACGGTCACGGATTGCCGCACTATCAGATAGGGCATCCCCGTCCATCGAATTAATTCTCAGAATTGCTGGAGAGGCTGTGTTATAATGGATAAGATGGGCTAAAAGGCTACTTGACTGATTACCCAACTCATAAAATCGTTGTTTAGTGAAAAATTGAGACCTGCGGGCCTTTTCATGTAGAACATGTAGATATTGCCTACCCAGTTGAAGCCACTCAGTTCTGGAGTCATCAGTAGGATTAGCTATATACGCGGCCTCCAACAATGCACATTTTTCAGCTAAGTCTCTCTCAAGGGAAGACGATTCTCTTTTAATGTATGAAATAGAGGATTTGAGACATCCCCTCAAATATGCTTTCATAGTTTCCCATAAGATAGTAGGTGTGGTGGTAGGGGAATTAATATCTAAGAAGGCTTGCAACTGATCCGGAATACAGTCATGCACTGCTATCAGCTTGAGCCAAAAGGGGTGAATACGCCAGTTATGAGAAGGTCTAGAGAGGTCAGTATCCCCAAATTCCAGCAGCAACGGAGAATGGTCAGACGTTGGCCTGGGCAAATATGAGATGTTAAGCAGAAGGGAACATGCCTTAATATTGCCTAGTGCATGATCAATACGGGACAGAGAGTGATGAGTGGCAGAATGACAGGAGAACACTAGGGCCTGTGGATATTTAAGACGCCAGAGATCATTCCAACCCACTTCCTGTACAAGCTGGGCCAGGGGAGTAGGGTGAGCACCAGAAGGGGCAGGGGCACCTACATTTAATCTATCTAGGGAAGCATCCATTAATTTAGTAAGATCTCCCATGCAAACCACTGTAGAGGCAGGAAATTTAGCCGCAAAGTGGGCTGCTTCATGTAAAACTGAAAAGTCACATGCAGGTGGCAAATAAAGTCCTAGGATGACATAAAGTTTAGACTCTATCCAGGCCTGCACAAACACATAACGCCCATCAGGGTCCCTAACAGTGAGGCCCGGCTCCCAGCGGAGCCTGCGGTGAACCAGGAGGGACACCCCTCTAGAGAAAGAAGTATGAGTGGAGTGCAGGGCCCACTGGACCCAGGGTTTTTGTAAGTATCTGGTCGTATCAGGTGCTAGATGTGTCTCCTGCAAGCACACCAAATCAGGGTTGTATTGTCTAAGGTGGGAAAAAGTAGTAGAGCGTTTCTTCACACCGCACATACCCCGTATATTCCAAGAGCATACTTTAAGGGTCGCCATAACACCATACAATCACATTATACATTAAGAATGAGGGGTTCCCCCCGACCCCCACCATTAACCTCCCCACCGGACCGTTAAACCGAAAAAAGGACTTGCAGCAATAATTCAACCAAAACTGGAAACCCATAAGGGGCATTCCAACTATTAGTGAGGAGTCTAAGATTGCTCCTACACAATACGTGGCACTTGGTAAATGGGGGAAGTAGTGCACCCAAGATGGTATGGTAATAGGGCACTATCTTCAAACTAAAAAGCGCAAGCAATAAACTATCACTATAATGTGAATCTCCAAAGGGACCCTAAACAGAAAAATTCTTGGCCGGTGCCCATGGGGCAGCCAAACACCCATCATATGAAAAGTCCATAGGCAACCGCAAGCAGTAATAACAGTCATTAGCGGGGCTGGGCCACAGGGGGCCCCCCCACCAGTCATCATATACCCTGTTACCGTCTGGGAGGTCGAGGCAGCAGGTTCAGCCAGTCTTCCGCCTCCTGCGGGGATGTGAAGAAAATAACCCTCTCCTCATGGATCACACGGAGCCGTGCAGGATAAGCCATGGAGTAATGAATGGAACTTTCCCGCAGTCGACGCTTGACATTGACGGAAGTGGCTCGAGTCTTCTGTAGTGCCGCAGAAAAGTCGGGAAAAATGGAGATGGATGAACTGTTGAATTTAATCTCTCCAAGTTGACGTGCTGCCCGCAGCGCTGCATCTCGATCCCCACTGCTGAGAAGACGGGCCAACAGCGGCCTTGGAGGGGCACCCTGAGGGGGCGGTCTGGCAGGAACTCGATGGGCCCTTTCCACGGCAAAGGCAGGAGAAAACTTGGCCTCCGGTAGGGTTTCTTTCAACCACCTCTCCATAAACTCACACGGATTAGCCCCTTCTGACCGTTCCGGCAAGCCAAGAATGCGCAGGTTGTTGCGACGGAGTCTGTTCTCAAGATCATCCGCTCTCTGCGTCCACAACTCAGCCGATCTCTCCAGTGCAGCAAGCCTCGCCGGTACTGGGGCTGAATTATCCTCTAAGAGAGAGATGCGATCCTCCACCTCCTTCACTCGACCCCGTAAGGTCTGAAAATCTTGACGCAAAAGGCCCACATCAATCTTGACTTCCTCAATTTTACCTGTGAGGGACGAGGTGCTGGACTGGATCGCCTCAAGCAACCGAGTCGTGACCTGTCGCAACGTGGGCTCCGCGTCTTCAGCAGGAGATGCCGCCGACGGTGGATCCAGTGCTGGCGGGCTGCGCTGCGGCTGCTCCCTGGCAAATCCCCGGAGACGCTCAGAAGCCGATCCTTTAGACTGGCGACTCATGGAAAGACAACAACAGTGACCACCAAGCAGCCAGTAGGTAGTATCAGAGGATTAGGATGCAGTACTCAATAGCCAGATAAATCAGCCAATAGGTGTTATCAGAGGGTCAAGCTATAGCTGCATCCACCATGCAGCCAACAGGTGTTATCAGAGGGACGGCCCCCAGCAGTGTCCACAATGCGGCCAATAGATAGTAACAGAGGATCAGGATACAGTATTGACTTTCCAGACAAAACAGCGAATAGGTGCCATCCGAGAGTCAGTCTGCAACAGCATCCACCACACGGCCAGTAGGTGTTATCAGAGGAGCAGCTCCCAGCAGCGTCCACGATGTAGCCAATAGACAGCCACAGAGGGTCAGGATACAGTACTCACTCGCCAGACAAAGCAGCCAATAGGTGTTATCAGAGGGTCAGGCTATAGCGGCATCCACCATGCAGCCAACAGGTGTTATCAGAGGGACAGCCCCCAGCAGTGTCCACGATGTGGCCAATAGATAGTAACAGAGGATCAGGATACAGTACTCACTCGCCAGACAAAGCAGCCAATAGGTGTTATCAGAGGATCAGTCCATAGTGGCATCTACCATGCTGGCCAGTAGGTGTTATCAGAGGGACTATATCTAGCAATGTCCACAATACAACCTGTAGATAGTATCAGAGGACCAAGATATGGCACATCAGCTGCCAGGAGGTGTTATCAGAGGGCCAGTTTGTTTCTGTGGGTAGGTACCCCAAAGTAGAGGCCCAGGGCACCCAGGCCGGCAAGCTACACAGCCGGTCACCGCAGGCCCACCACGCGGGCAAGATGGCCGCCGCAGCTCACCGCCCGGTACAGCCGCCGCGATGTTCAGGACAGCCACCTGACCGAAGACCCGCGCAGGAGAAGATGGGGTGTTCAGCGGTCACCAGAGCCCGGACACAAGCAGGATATCGGCAGGATTATAGGAGTCCTCGTCGGAGCTCAGCTCACATGCTGCCGCTCCGTACTCGCACTAGCCGAGCCTAGAAGTCTTTAACGCTTAGCTGTACTTTCAACAACCCGCATCCACTACCTAACATTTGTTGTAAACATTGTTTTATCTTTCTTTTGCTTCTTGAGGGCCCTTCATGGTATGATTCTGAATAGCTAATGTTATGAGATAAATGTTTCAGATAAATTAGTTTTGATTGTAGAGATAAAAACCGCTTTTATGCCCTGCCCACTACTGCACCCATGTGAGAAGGACCTCCCATCCTGGAACAGGAAACCTAGAAGACCTTAATTTGTCCACACACCTCAATTAGGTTTCCTGTTCCAAGATGGGATAGGAGTGGGTACCTTCTTCCAGTAGGATGTTTTGTCCACAGAGGGCTGGGGAAGGGTAGCAATGCCTTTTTAATGCTACCCTATCCCTTTAAGGGTGTAAGACATTTCATAGTGCAGCCCAGATTGAAAGCCTGCTCCCACCTGCTTTGAAGCAAGGCTCCAGTGTCGCAAAGAGATCACTTCCAGAGCCAGCAGTGGCAACTTCTGGCGGCACTGGTCCCGCGGCAATACAGAACGCATCTGAACACCAGCACAGGGGAGGGGGCCATTAAAAGCCCAGCAAATTGTAATTGAATCTGGTCTGTTAAAACCAGCTTGTTTATAAATATAACCTTTTTCTTTATGCTATTAATATGGGTTATCATCTGTTTTTTCAGGGGTCCTAAGCATCTAAAAATTCTGGATCGAAGGGTAAATCTTGTGACATTTGCTGGAAATCCCTCTCCTCCTCATATAATAAAGCGCTATGTAAGACATTCCTGGATAGTTCTCTTACCAACCAACAATGAGGTCAGGGCTCTTGAGGGAGGAAGGCTGTTTTTTTTTTTTTTTTTTTTTTTTTTGTTTTTTTCATGGTCACTCTCACCCCGGTGTCTCAGGAAATAAATACAGGCCTTAGAATTAGAGATTTTAGCCTTGATTCAAAAAAGAATGTTGGCTCCAGTTCTTCAGGAAGAGGGTTCTATTCCCCCCTCTTCCTGGTAAAAAAAACAAAACAAATGGCTCCTTCAGAGTTATAATAAATTTAAGGAGACAAATATTTACAGTACTAGAAGTTCAGGATGGAGACCATATCCTCGTCTATTCAGCTTCTGTTTCCCCAGTGCGTGATGGCAATCTTAGACCTCGAGGACGCCTACTATCATGTCCTGATTCATCCGTCCTCTCAGAAATACTTGAGGTTAGCAGCCTGGGTGGGGGAGAAATTGCTCCATCAGTACAGAGTGGTGCCTGGCCCCCAGGTTTTTTACCAAAATATTTGTGGAGGTAGAGGCTTGGATAGTGGAAAAAGACATGTTAATAGAGATCACCAGAAAATCGTCTAAATAAGACAGTGGATGAAGGATGAAAACCTGTTTCTCCAATTTCAGGGCCCTCATAGAGGCCTTAAAGCTTCCACATTTTCCTTGGCTAGGTGGATGAAACAGGCATATTTCTTTGTTCTTAGATCCTCCTCTGTGGTTTGGGGTGCACTCAACTAGGGCTGTAGCAGTCTCCTGGGCCGAGAGAGCAGATGCACATGGAGCTTTCATCTCACATTTTTCAAACATTATAGATTTCAGCTTAACTTTGAGAATGGGGCATTTTTCAAATGAAAGGTGCTGCAAGCTGTCATAGTCCCCCACTAGACCATTACTAGTTTTTGCCTCGCATGGGTGCCGGTGCTCAATTTCCAAACACTGAGATGTAGAGGGGTGTGAACAAATTTATGTCTCCTAGGTTTCCTGTCCCAGGATCTGAGGTCCTTCTCGTATGGGTGCTGCCGTGAGCTTCAGAAAAACAATTACCAGTAAAAGTAATTATTATTATTTTTTTTTTTTTTTTTTAATTAACAAAGGGAGAAGATAATCTAGCAAAACAACTCAAAGAGGAAGCAGAAAGAATTCAAAAAGAAAAAGAAGAATCTGAAAGGCTTAAAAGAGAAAGCGAACAGGCAGAACGAAAACAAGCTCAAGAAGAGCTGTTAAATAGAAATAGAGAGCAAAAGCTTTTGGAGGACAAAGCAAAAAAACTGCGTGAAGGTAAGATTACATTTAGAACATAAAAAAAAAAATCACTTCTGTTAATTCATACTGTGATGCCAAGTATATTATGACAACTTTCCAGGTAAGAAAATGTTTCATGTTGTTGTGTAGAAGAATCCAGTTACTATGCATTTATTCATAATGATAATATAATTTCTGCTTTTTTACATTGTCAAATGTCATAAAACCCTGATTGACAGTTTTCCAGGTGCTTTGGATCTCTTTGTATATTTCATGATTTTCATTGGTGAGTGACCTCAAGGACTAAAGACCATGACTGATCAGTGTTTTGACATACCCTATTGCCTCAAAAATAGACACCTGGACCCACACCAATCAGCTGATCCAGCTTCTACCTGATGCCAGAAGCTTCTACTGTGGACAGACCGGATGCAGCGCTGCTCCTACTCGTAATAGTTGCAAAGCTGCAGTACCCTGTGGCCACCACTATACAGTGGATAGAGCTGTAGCTCTGCATCTATTCCCTTCCCGCCCAGTTGAGGTGATCAAACATTAAAAAAAGTGTTACTCACCTCTCCTGCTGCTTTCAGTGCTTCTGTCTGACGTCAGGGATTGCTGAGGCCTGTGATTGGGCCTCAGTGGTCACATGGGTCACATGACATTTGCGTCTATGCGTCACAATGCCACATGACCAGCTGAGGCCCAGTCACAGGCCTCATCAGTCCCTGAAGTCAGTCAGAAGCGCCACAGACATCAGGGACTCACGCTGGAGTCCAGGATAGGTGAGTAACACAGCTTTTTATGTTTGATCACCTTCCCTGGGCCTCTGCTCATTATACTTTGGTGTTTCTTTGACCCCAGAGTATAATAGCTTTGGTTTGGCTGTGTTCGGTTTGAACAAAACCGCCGGGCAATCCTCGTGAGACGAATCTCGCGTGGTTTGCCCAAAACATACTCATACTGTAAAAGGAGCGTAGTATACAAGGGGCTCATCCTGAATAATCGCTATTAATCGTAATTGATAAAATGTCCGATTTAATCACGATTTTGGTTTTAGGTCATAATCACACAGCTCTATGTACCTCACATACCTTATGTGTATAGCCATCTTAATTAGACTGATCCTCTTTAGTCATATTGCTAGCTGCTGTAATCTGATGACTTTCTCTTACTTTGTTTTTGTACTGTTAGCTGCAGTGATCTGAACACAGAAAAAGAAACCTGTGAGGAAGGCAAATGCCTCACTGCTCATATAATAAAGTTGCTTCATATGTCCTCTTGTGATATTCTGTATTGTCTGCCATAACCGGCTGTACGGCTGGTCATGCACTTTGAATAGCTGTCATATGGCTGAGAGCTGTCTTTCACATCTCCCACCTTTTCCCCCTAACACATGCAGAGCTTGTATGTGTTCTCAGTAGTAAAAGGGAAGAAGGTTATTGCCGAACTTCTTTGGCCACTTCTCTCCCCTGACTTATGCCAGGGTGGGAGAGTCAGGTAGAAACCAAGTTTTGTGCCTTATACTAAAATAAAATTCATGGTCTAATTACCCCTTCCTTACTTACCGTAGATTACAACATAGCAGTGAATGATAAACTGGCAATTCATGGTCCAGTGTTACTGCCTGATGCAACTTTTGCACAATGCATAGCTACATATTGAATACTTCTAGGGAAGGCTCGCAAGAATGACACAAGGTTTTCCAGCGTTTTAGGAATCCAGTTGTATTCCTTCCCTCTTCTCGCAGAATAGAATGATTGCACTCCCTTATACTGATATTATACCGACATCTTTGTTTAGTAAGATCTCTACCTGTGCATGGCTAGCTTACCATGAGAACTAGAAACTTTTCATCTTCTTTACCAATTTTACTTGTGTATACAGTACAGACCAAAAATTTGGACACGCCTTCTCATTCCAAGAGTTTTCTGTATTTTCATGACTATAAAAATTGTAGATTCACACTGAAGGCATCAAAACTATGAATTAACACATGTGGAATTATATACTTAACAAAAAAGTGTGAAACAACTGAAAATATGTCTTATATTCTAGGTTCTTCAAAGTAGCCACCTTTTGCTTTGATTACTGCTTTGCACACTCTTGGCATTCTCTTGGTGAGCTTCAAGAGGTAGTCACCTGAAATGGTCTTCCAACAGTCTTGAAGGAGTTCCCAGAGATGCTTAGCACTTGTTGGCCCTTTTGCCTTCACTCTGCGGTCCAGCTCACCCCAAACCATCTCGATTGGGTTCAGGTCTGGTGACTGTGGAGGCCAGGTCATCTGGCGTAGCACCCCATCACTCTCCTTCTTGGTCAAATAGCCCTTACACAGTCTGGAAGTGTGTTTGGGGTCATTGTCCTGTTGAAAAATAAATGATGGTCCAACTAAACGCAAACCGGATGGAATAGCATGCCGCTGCAAGATGCTGTGGTAACCATGCTGGTTCAGTATTCCTTCAATTTTGAATAAATCCTCAACAGTGTCACCAGCAAAGCACCCCCACACCATCACACCTCCTCCTCCATGCCTCACTGTAGGAACCAGGCATGTAGAGTCCATTTGTTCACCTTTTCTGAGTCGCACAAAGACACGGTGGTTGGAACCAAAGATTTCAAATTTGGACTCATCAGACCAAAACACAGATTTCCACAGGTCTAATGTCCATTCCTTGTGTTCTTTAGCCCAAACAAGTCTCTTCTGCTTGTTGCCTGTCCTTAGCAGTGGTTTCCTAGCAGCTATTTTACCATGAAGGCCTGCTGCACACAGTCTCCTCTTAACAGTTGTTGTAGAGAAGTGTCTGCTGCTAGAACTCTGTGTGGCATTGACCTGGTCTCTAATCTGAGCTGCTGTTAACCTGCGATTTCTGAGGCTGGTGACTCGGATGAACTTATCCTCCGCAGCAGAGGTGACACTTGGACTTCCTTTCCTGGGGCGGTCCTCATGTGAGCCAGTTTCTTTGTAGCGCTTGATGGTTTTGGTCACTGCACTTGGGGACACTTTCAAAGTTTTACCAATTTTTCGGACTGACTGATCTTCATTTCTTAAAGTAATGATGGCCACTCGTTTTTCTTTACTTAGCTGCTTTTTTTCTTGCCATAATACAAATTCTAACACTCCATTCAGTAGGACTATCAGCTGTGTATCCACCTGACTACTGAACAACACAACTGATGGCCCCAACCCCATTTATAAGGCAAGAAATCCCACTTATTAAACCTGACAGGGCACACCTGTGAAGTGAAAACCATTTCAGGTGACTACCTCTTGAAGCTCATGAAGAGAATGCCAAGAGTGTGCAAAGCAGTAATCAAAGCAAAAGGTGGCTACTTTGAAGAACCTAGAATATAAAACATATTTTCAGTTGTTTCACACTTTTTTGTTAAGTATATAATTCCACATCTGTTAATTCATAGTTTTGATGCCTTCAGTGTGAATCTACAATTTTTATAGTCATGAAAATACAGAAAACTCTTGGAATGAGAAGGTGTGTCCAAACTTTTGGTCTGTACTGTATGTATTTTTATTTTATATCTGAATTAGTTTTTTTTTTCTTTTAAAACTTGCAGAATGGGAAAAAGAGGAAATTGAAAGGAAGAGAAAAGAAGATTTGTTAAATGAAGAAAAAAATAAAAGGGAAGCGTGTATAAACAGAAATGAAGAGGAAAAACTTAAAAAGGAGCTCTTATTGGCAAAAATGTTTGAAATTGATAGACAAAACCAAGATCCATTTTACTCTGATAGCTCTAGGCCTGCCCCAACACCACTTGTGGATACCTCAATAAAAATGGACCCAACAGATGCAAAGTATAAAACATACAGGTTTTCTGAGCCAACTGAGAAACTGTTCAATGGCCTTCCAGTCCATGGAGGACGTGAGTCAAAAAGAGATGTCCAGAAAAACACAGTGGATACCAATGGGGACTTTACATTTGGAAGTTATACTCCCTCCTTTGGAAAAGGGAGGTCAGCTGTTCATAATCAAAGAATGGATGAGTCCATCATAACCACTTCAAAGCTGGACATACAAAAAGATAAAAAATCGAACTTAATGGAACAGCTTTTTGGAAATGGTTCTAATACTACATTGCCTTCTATTTCTAAACTTGGAGATCAAGATGGCTTAACTTCAAACAGCAGAATCCCAGATCAGGACTCCAGCAACACTTTACCTTGGGAACAAAACAGCAAAATGAGAGGGAAAGATGAGGTGTTCTTATCTGTTGATGGCAAAATCTCAAGCTCCAGTAGAAGCCGCTTGCAGAACATACCGGGAAGAACCGCAGTAAAAGCTGTTAACTCTGTAGAAGATGAAATTGAAGAATTAGCGTTGTAGAGATTATGTAAATGTGCCTGTTTTGAATATTTATGGCATAGTAAAAATGTAAGGATCCTTTTAATATGTATTGTATATTTTTTAATTGCTACTATTTTTCTGAAGTAGTTTTTATTAAATTATTTTTTCAAATATCAAAATGCATATCAAGATTTTGACAGTGGTGTTTAAACTTAGAATTCAGATCCCTGTTATTTAAAGATTAAAATAAATAGGTTGTGCAAATAATCTAAATTTAATTAAAGCCTACCTCCATATTTTAGACTTTTAAAGAGGACCTTTCATGTCCTCATGTATATGCGGTTTTACATACCACTAGAAAGCTGACGGCGCGCTGAATTCAGTGCACTGCCGGCTTTCCCGTTATATGCCCCGGGGCTGGACATATCGGGGGTCTAAATTTCACCGTTCACTGTCAGAAGGGTGTTCCTGACAGTCTAGCTGCGCTGTGCGGAACGCCCTCCCCGACTGTGCTCGTCCATAGCACTGTACTGGGGGGCGTTCCTCACAGCTCAGTGTCATCACTGGGCGGTAAGAAACGCCCCCCCCCCTCTCTCTCTCTCCTCGTCCATAGCCGAGTACTGTCAGAGGGGGCGTTCCTTACAGCCCAGTGATGACACTGAGCTGTAAGGAACGCCCCCCCCAGTACAAGTCTATGGACGAGCACAGTCAGGGGAGCTAGACTGTCAGGGAAGCCCTTCTGACAGTGAACGGTGAAATTTAGACCCCCGATATCTCCAGCCCCGGGGCATATAACGGGAAAGCTGGCAGTGCGCTGAATTCAGCGCACTGTCAGCTTTCTAGCGGTATGTAAAACCGCATATATAAATGAGGATGTGAAATATCCTCTTTAAACAACTTTTCAGAAATGAATAATACAAGGGTGAATTTAAAAACCTTGCAGTATACCTTATTAAAAGAAAACGGCTCCTTCTCCACTTATCAGTTTCAGTTACTTCTTTGCCTACAAATCTATGTAGAAGGCACACAAATAGCTGCAGCCACTAAATTTTATGTTGTGTTTGAGGGAGCGCTTCTGACACTGTTGTATCTTCATGATAAGAGTACCACTGGACAGAATTAGGCAGAAGCCTCCTCCTCTCCATAGACTTGTGAGGCCAGAGATGGGTATGAATGCTATAACCAGTCTGAGTGAAGATGAGGAGGAGAGCAGCCATAATAAGTGGAGAAGGAAACCTATTTCTTTAATAAGATATATTACAAAGTTCTTATACTGTATATAATGTGTACTATTTATGTAAATTTATGAAAAGTTTGGGGATTTTTTTTTTATAACTGCAGTGCTCCCTTCTTATAATTTCACTTTAAGCAAAATTTATAACGGACATTTGGCCAGATGCAGGCTGGATGGCTACACTTAAAGGGTACCTGAGTTTTCATTAAAAGTTGGAATATGTGCAGGGTCTTTCTGGTCAGTCTGTTCTATGACTGTATAAGCCTTCATACATGATGTCCTAGCAGTTTTTCTCCTGCTAATAATCAAATTATAGCTGTAGCACATACCTTAAGGAGCAATCTGCATCCTCCCCTATCCATTACTGATTCTGCCAAGAGTAACTGTACAGTTGCAAACAAATAGCTGTGAAAAGCCAAAATGACCATAATATAGGAGATATAGAGACACTGGGCTATACAGGGCAAGCTGCTAAAACACTGGGGGAAAAAAAAAATCTGTGAGCACATTTAGGAAAGCTGCTTGCTGTCTGTGCATAATATCCCATCTGCAGACGTGTGGAGTCTGTGAGGAGAATCAACCCCTCCTATCTGCATTCATTGTGGGAAAAAGGAAAAGCACCTCTCCCTTTCCACTCACTGTGATTCGTCTTGCTTCCATTTTCCTATTTAGGGATGTACTTCCCTGGTAAAGGAGTGAATTGCAAATTAGCAAGAAGGGAGCGCCTAGGGGCAGGAACTTTAGAGATTAAAAAGTTTAGATATTAAAATGCATTACATTTTTGTCCAGAATCACATGCTCTATGAAATGAGACTAAGTTGTCTAAAAAGTTGATGACCATTTAAGTGCATCTGAATAGCCACTAGTATAATATTGATAGCACAATCTAGCTTAAATAACTTAACGTGGGACATGGATTCTGGAAAATTAACTACAAATTGTTCATTTGATTTGTAATAAGAACAATTCTGATGTTCACATTGTTAAAATTACAGATGTGAAATAAATAAAATTATAATTATTAAAGGGGTTTTCTGGACCTCTGAGCAATTTTCATATAGATGACCTACCCTCAGGATAGGCTATTAGTATCCAATTAGAGCGGGTCCAACTGTCACCTTGACCTCGCACTAATAAGCTGTTCTGGCTGCCTCCAGGCCCTGGAAGCTATACAGGGAACGGTTCTGAAAGTAGTAGGCACCATCCGCTGTTTAGCAGCTGTGCCTCACTACTATAGCTGTTTCTCTTATTGAAATTAAATCTAGGAGATGTAGTATCCAAGTACAGCTTTTATACAGTGAATTGTGCCTTCTGATTTCAACACCATCTGTTTTATATCTTTTGACACCAAGACAGCCAGAACAGATGATTGGTACAGGGTCTTATTGTCAGACCTGCAATGATAAGATACTGATACTATCCTGAGAATAGGTCATCAGTCTGAAAACTGCTTGTGGAGCTGGGAAACCGATTTAATAAATGATATATTGAGTGCTCTTAGCCTGTTCCGTCCTTATAGTCTAAAATACTTAAAGGGGTATTCCAATTTCAAGGATCCTATGTAAACTGCTAGCTTATATAAATTCAAGAGTTTTCCTAAATACATTGCTTTAGAAATGTTGCTTTGTCTGTCTGCTATGTGAAATTATTCATCCTATTGTTTATGCAACGTTAAGACATCCGGCCTGTATCTCTCTTTATCTAGCATTATGGGGCGGTTGACGTGACTCGCTGCTCTCTAGAGGGGAGGGTGGCTGAGTTCTCAAATCATGTTTGCTCTCAGAGCGGTTACCTTCTGCTATTAGGTCCTCGCAATCAAGTCAGCTAACTGCAGTTTGCTGGTAAAGGCTCAGACAGTTTGATATCTCTGTATGTAAGCACAAAGATAACATTGAGTTTCCTGCAAGTCCGTTGTCAGTCCTGGCAGCATGTATAAGTTTATTTTGTTTCCAAACCTGTGTAATATAATATACATTTTCTGTGCATATTATTTGATATGCATTGATATTAGATTTCTAGTAATCCTAATAAATAATCTCTCATGATAAAGTTAATATCTATATCTACTGAGGTACTTCAGAGTGTCCTGTTCCTCAAACAGGCAAAGCTGGGCGTGGCTAGCGCGAGTACGGAGCGGCAGCATGTGAGCTGAGCTCCGACGAGGACTCCTATAATCCTGCCGATATCCTGCTTGTGTCCAGGCTCTGGTGACCTCTGAACACCCCATCTTCTCCTGCGCTTCTCCTGCGCGGGTCTTCGGTCCGGTGGCTGTCCTGAACATCGCGGCGGCTGTGCCGGGCGGTGGAGATCCGTGCGGGCGGTGAGCTGCGGCGGCCATCTTGCCCGCGTGGTGGGCCTGCGGTGACCGGTTGTGTAGCTTGCCTGGGCTCTGCGGTGGAGCGCTGGGTGACAGGGGACTGGGGCTGCCGGCCTGGGTGCCCTGGGCCTCTACTTTGGGGTACCTACCCACAGAAACAAACTGGCCCTCTGATAACACCTCCTGGCAGCTGATGTGCCATATCTTGGTCCTCTGCTACTATCTACAGGTTGTATTGTGGACATTGCTAGATATAGTCCCTCTGATAACACCTACTGGCCTTCATGGTAGATGCCACTATGGACTGATCCTCTGATAACACCTATTGGCTGCTTTGTCTGGCGAGTGAGTACTGTATCCTGATCCTCTGTTACTATCTATTGGCCGCATCGTGGACACTGTTGGGGGCTGTCCCTCTGATAACACCTGTTGGCTGCATGGTGGATGCCGCTATAGCCTGACCCTCTGATAACACCTATTGGCTGCTTTGTCTGGCGAGTGAGTACTGTATCCTGACCCTCTGTGGCTGTCTATTGGCTACATAGTGGACGCTGCTGGGAGCTGCTCCTCTGATAACACCTACTGGCCGTGTGGTGGATGCTGTTGTAGACTGACTCTCGGATGGCACCTATTCGCTGTTTTGTCTGGCAAGTCAATACTGTATCCTGATCCTCTGTTACTATCTATTGGCCGCATTGTGGACACTGCTGGGGGCCGTCCCTCTGATAACACCTGTTGGCTGCATGGTGGATGCCGCTATAGCCTGCCCTCTGATAACACCTATTGGCTGATTTATCTGGCTATTGAGTACTGCATCCTAATCCTCTGTTACTACCTACTGGCTGCTTGGTGGTCACTGTTGTTGTCTTGCCATGAGTCGCCAGTCTAAAGCATCGGCTTCTGAGCGTCTCCGGGGATTTGCCAGGGAGCAGCCGCAACGCAGCCCTCCGGCACTGGATCCACCGTCGGCGGCATCTCCTGCTGAGGATGCGGAGCCCACGTTGCGACAGGTCACGACTCAGTTGCTTTAGGCGATCCAGTCCAGCACTTCGTCCCTCACAGGTAAAATTGAGGAAGTCAAGATTGATGTGGGCCTTTTGCGTCAAGATTTTCAGACCT
This sequence comes from Leptodactylus fallax, assembly GCA_947044405.1. Lineage (NCBI taxonomy): Eukaryota > Metazoa > Chordata > Amphibia > Anura > Leptodactylidae > Leptodactylus > Leptodactylus fallax. The sequence goes on from CAMRHE010000424.1 coordinate 663,079, forward strand.
TACGGGGTCGAGTGAAGGAGGTGGAGGATCGCATCTCTCTCTTAGAGGATAATTCAGCCCCAGTACCGGCGAGGCTTACTGCACTGGAGAGATCGGCTGAGTTGTGGACGCAGAGAGCGGATGATCTTGAGAACAGACTCCGTCGCAACAACCTGCGCATTCTTGGCTTGCCGGAACGGTCAGAAGGGGCTAATCCGTGTGAGTTTATGGAGAGGTGGTTGAAAGAAACCCTACCGGAGGCCAAGTTTTCTCCTGCCTTTGCCGTGGAAAGGGCCCATCGAGTTCCTGCCAGACCGCCCCCTCAGGGTGCCCCTCCAAGGCCGCTGTTGGCCCGTCTTCTCAGCAGTGGGGATCGAGATGCAGCGCTGCGGGCAGCACGTCAACTTGGAGAGATTAAATTCAACAGTTCATCCATCTCCATTTTTCCCGACTTTTCTGCGGCACTACAGAAGACTCGTGCCACTTCCGTCAATGTCAAGCGTCGACTGCGGGAAAGTTCCATTCATTACTCCATGGCTTATCCTGCACGGCTCCGTGTGATCCATGAGGAGAGGGTTATTTTCTTCACATCCCCGCAGGAGGCGGAAGACTGGCTGAACCTACTGCCTCGACCTCCCAGACGGTAACAGGGTATATGATGACTGGTGGGGGGGCCCCCTGTGGCCCAGCCCCGCTAATGACTGTTATTATTGCTTGCGGTTGCCTATGGACTTTTCATATGATGGGTGTTTGGCTGCCCCATGGGCACCGGCCAAGAATTTTTCTGTTTAGGGTCCCTTTGGAGATTCACATTATAGTGATAGTTTATTGCTTGTGCTTTTTAGTTTGAAGATAGTGCCCTATTACCATACCATCTTGGGTGCACTACTTCCCCCATTTACCAAGTGCCACGTATTGTGTAGGAGCAATCTTAGACTCCTCACTAATAGTTGGAATGCCCCTTATGGGTTTCCAGTTTTGGTTGAATTATTGCTGCAAGTCCTTTTTTCGGTTTAACGGTCCGGTGGGGAGGTTAATGGTGGGGGTCGGGGGGAACCCCTCATTCTTAATGTATAATGTGATTGTATGGTGTTATGGCGACCCTTAAAGTATGCTCTTGGAATATACGGGGTATGGGCGGTGTGAAGAAACGCTCTACTACTTTTTCCCACCTTAGACAATACAACCCTGATTTGGTGTGCTTGCAGGAGACACATCTAGCACCTGATACGACCAGATACTTACAAAAACCCTGGGTCCAGTGGGCCCTGCACTCCACTCATACTTCTTTCTCTAGAGGGGTGTCCCTCCTGGTTCACCGCAGGCTCCGCTGGGAGCCGGGCCTCACTGTTAGGGACCCTGATGGGCGTTATGTGTTTGTGCAGGCCTGGATAGAGTCTAAACTTTATGTCATCCTAGGACTTTATTTGCCACCTGCATCTGACTTTTCAGTTTTACATGAAGCGGCCCACTTTGCGGCTAAATTTCCTGCCGCTACAGTGGTTTGCATGGGAGATCTTAATAAATTAATGGATGCTTCCCTAGATAGATTAAATGTAGGTGCTCCTGCCCCTTCTGGTGCTCACCCTACCCCCCTGGCCCAGCTTGTACAGGAAATGGGTTGGCATGATCTCTGGCGTCTTAAATATCCACAGGCCCTGGTGTTCTCCTGTCATTCTGCCACTCATCACTCTCTGTCCCGTATTGATCATGCACTAGGCAATATTAAGGCATGTTCCCTTTTGCTTAACATCTCATATTTGCCCAGGGCAACGTCTGACCATTCTCCGTTGCTGCTGGAATTTGGGGATACTGACCTCTCTAGACCTTCTCATAACTGGCGTATTCACCCCTTTTGGCTCAAGCTGATAGCAGTGCATGACCGTATTCCGGAACAGTTGCAAGCCTTCTTAGATATTAATTCCCCTACCACCACACCTACTATCTTATGGGAAACTATGAAAGCATATTTGAGGGGATGTCTCAAATCCTCTATTTCATACATTAAAAGAGAATCGTCTTCCCTTGAGAGAGACTTAGCTGAAAAATGTGCATTGTTGGAGGCCGCGTATATAGCTAATCCTACTGATGACTCCAGAACTGAGTGGCTTCAACTGGGTAGGCAATATCTACATGTTCTACATGAAAAGGCCCGCAGGTCTCAATTTTTCACTAAACAACGATTTTATGAGTTGGGTAATCAGTCAAGTAGCCTTTTAGCCCATCTTATCCATTATAACACAGCCTCTCCAGCAATTTTGAGAATTAATTCGATGGACGGGGATTCCCTATCTGATAGTGCGGCAATCCGTGACCGTTTTCATCAATATTTCTCGACCCTCTACCAATCTCAGTTACATGCACCTACTCAGGATATTGTCCAGTATTTGGCAGATGTTTCCTTTCCAACCCTGACAAATGAACAACGGGAGTTTCTGGACTCTCCCCTTAGACTGGAGGAATTATCTGATGCATTGGTGGACATGGCCAAAGGGAAATCACCGGGCCCGGATGGTATTCCGGTTGAGGTATATGTACAATATCAGGATAAACTGCTCCCTGTCTTATTGAAATGTTATCAAGATGCGTTTGTGGCCCGCACTCTGCCGGATTCCTTCTATGATGCTAATATTGTTCTCCTTCTTAAACCAGATAGGGATCCGTTGGACTGTGGGTCATATAGACCTATTTCTCTCCTTAACATCGATTATAAATTACTTATTAAAATTCTCGCTAAGAGGTTGAATACTGTGGTTTTGGATTTAATTCACTCAGACCAAACGGGCTTCATGCCCGGCAAATCTACTTCTGATAACCTTAGACGGGTCCAGGTGGTTTCTCAGATAGGGGCTGCTCTTAAACAGGATTGGGCGGTGGCTTCCCTTGATGCCACTAAGGCATTTGATTCGGTGGAATGGCCATTTTTGCTTCAGGTTCTGAGGTGTTTCGGTTTTGGGGAATTGTTTATTGCTTGGATTATGCTCCTTTATCAGTCCCCTAGAGCCGCACTCTCCATTAATGGTGCGTTATCCCCGTATAGAGCCTCTTGCTATTATCCTTAGGACAGACCCGGTTTACAAGGGAGTGATTATTGGCACTAAGGAGGAACGGACAGCCCTTTATGCAGACGACCTCCTATTATTTATGTCTGACCCTGCTCATACACTCCCTAGAGCTATGGCAATAATCGATAAATTTGGTATATACTCTGGTCTACGGATAAATTGGGCCAAATCATCATATATGCCCCTTTTTAGACAATCACTGGGAAATATGGGAGAATATATTTGTGGCCTGAAGGTTGTAGATGCCTGTAAATACTTAGGGATCCATATTTCCAATGATCATAGACAATTCCTGAGTTTAAATATATATCCACTGCTTGGTCATTTTCGGGCTAAATTTAGGGTGTGGGGGGCTTTACCCCTGTCCGTTGCAGGGCGGATTAATCTTATTAAAATGGTGGTCCTCCCCAAATGTTTGTATATTTTAGAACATGTGGCTGTGTCAGTACCACAGAAGTTCTTTAAGCAATTGGATTCCATACTTATTCCCTTTCTATGGGGCAGTTCGAGGTCTAAATTACGTTTCTCCACATTGCAGCGGCCTAAAGCTATGGGCGGGATGGCTCTTCCTGATATATTTTTATATTATCTTGCTGGTCAACTTCGATATCTTAGGTCCTGGTTGTTGGCGGATCCTCTGCCTGGCCCTGAGGCACATTTAGCATATCATCTACATATACCCAACTTATGGCCGGTTTTGGAACACCCACACCTGTATAGAGGTAGCTTGCTCCCAATCCATACATTGGCAATACAGGTCTGGCAGCGAGCTAAGCGGGTGGCGGCTTATACTGGAGTCCCTACTGAAACTCCGATATGGGATAACCCAGGTTTGACCGAATTATATGCCCTTCCGGATGCACGGAGTTGGAAACAGTTTGGAGTTACATCCCTGGCTGATATTTATGATCAGGGCGTATTCCGCTCTTTCGACTCTTTGAGTACCCAATTTGGTATCCCTCGAACCCAATTTTTCAGGTTTCTCCAAATTAGACACGCCATGTCCACACAGTTTCCTCCACCGACTGTCAGCATTTCCACATATCCCCTTATAGGGGTGCTCAGGTCTCAAGGTCCCCAGGGCCTTATCTCAGCACTGTATGCCCATCTTATACAGGTCAGGATGTCTCGTCTGGAAGCTCCGGCTCTAACGAAATGGCGCACTCTTATCCCTGCTCTCACAGACGAGACATTTTCCGACCTTTTGGAGTCGGCACAGTTTGTTTCCCCAGCCGCTAATAATAAGCTTATACAAGTAAACATTTTGAATCAGTTACTTGACCCCTGCACGTCTGCATAAAATGGGACGGCTACAACATCCTGGATGTTTACGGTGCACTGCTAGATATTGTGATTTTTGGCATATGATATGGAAGTGTCCTATAATTAAAGCATTTTGGACTGAGGTTGTGAACTTATTATCAGACATACTGGGGACCCCAATTCCATGTTCGCCTGAAATTTGTCTGTTTGGTATCCTGGATGAGGAAATATGGCCCCATCATACTCGCATCTTTCTGCGAGAATCCCTTTTCCTAGCCAGGAAGGCTATTGCCTTGCGCTGGATGGATCCTCGCCCCTCCTCCCTATCCATGTGGAGGAAATTGGTAAATTCCATTATCCCATATAATAAAATAGTATATAAAGGCAGAGGTTGCTCTGAAAAATTTCGGAAGGTTTGGGGCTCTTGGTGTGACTCACCTCTGACTCTATACACAGCCCCATCATTTCGTAATGCCCTGCACACACTCACTGCTTAGACACAGGAAGGAGTGTCCAGTTTGAGTTGTATAGTATTTTCCTTATTATCTACTAAGTCTCCCTGGAGTTCCGCCATAGGAAGTATTTATTAGGATATCTTGTTTGTATATGTGTGGGGTTTTTGTATATGCCTTTGCTCCCTACAGGTTGATTTGGACTCTGTGTTTCTTTCGGCTCCCTTGCCTGGATTCTCTCCTGGACGATTTGTATCTGATATTTACATCTACCATGGACTATGCAGCACTGTTTTGGTTCTTTTTGTCTAGTTTCTTTGTACAACTTTTAGAATATGTCCTTTGTTATTCCTTTTTAAGCTTGTACTATTGATGTGTAATTTGTTGTACGATTGTTCAATAAACCGAGTTTAAAAAAAAAAAACAGGCAAGGCTGTTTAGAGGGAGAAATGGGAAAACCCATTTAGGCTGAGGCCCCACGTTGCGGAAACGCAGCTTTTTTGTGTTGGAGATGTTGCTGTGGTTTTTAGAGCCATAGCCAAGAATGGGTACAAAAGGAATGGGAAATATATAAGAAGTTCTTATACTTCTCCCTTCTGCTCAATCCACTCCTGGCTTTGGCTCAAAAAACTGCCGCAAAATTTGCAACAAAAAAAGCTGTTTTTCCACAACGTGGGGCCTCAGCCTTAAAGAGTATTTGTCGTAAAATGATGTTTTGTATTTTCCACAAATTATTTGCAATAATATAATAAATTATATTTTGCACTAAGCTAGGGTAATTTTGTCTGAAAAACTTTAATTTTGATCCTCCAAAATTTTATGTGTTATTTTGTTCCAGATAAATATGTATACGAGTCTCATTCTTCTGACTGTTCGCTGGCCTCCTATTTACTGCTGACATATTGGTCAGTGTACTCCCAAACCAAATCTACGGGCTACAAACCATATATATTTGTTCAGTGATGGACGGAAGAGCCACTAAGACAGAGGTTTCCTCACTGAAGGCTTAACCCCAGATGTGTAGTAGGTGCCATAAGAGCATTATGGCTGCTACATTCAGGAGTTAGATCTATAGTGATAAATAGAGATGAGCGAGTTTCTCAAAAGTTCGATTCAGCAGTTCGATTTGAAGTTCCAAAAAAATTTGCTTCGATCCGATTTACTTCGCGGCGAATAAACAGCTATTTCCGGGCTACAGAGAGTCAGGGTGGGCGGCAAAATTGCGGAAGCCCTTGGATGCAACAGTCATGTCTCTCTCTCTCTCACTATCTCTCTCGCTCTCCAGCACGGACAAGTTTTATTCACGTGGAAGGATCTGCTAACAAGCAAAGACATGCTTACCCAATCACATCACTAGAGAACATCTTGTGACAGTCTGATGTCACAAAGGTCCTTACTAAATATTCGTTACCGCGAAGCATCAGGAAATCCGGAATCGTGGTGAATCGAACATTTCCTGAAATTAAGATTGAATTCCACTTCTGCAGAATCGATTCGCTCATCTCTAGTGATAAACCTATTTTTGTAGCATTTCTTAGACAAATACTTTGTGATCGCAGTAGACAGTTTTGTTCTGTTTCCCTTAGCTTTCCATAAATTGGATGCCTGTTATAGAGATTTGGATGATTTTGGACCTAATAATAAAGTTTGTAAATATTATGCAATAGAGCACTATAATAATTATTGTGACAGTTGCCTTTGAAAGGGTGTAGTGGTATTTCTACAGTTTCCAAATATGCCTCTGTTACTCAGATTTTGAGCTTTATGTTCATGTACAGTACAGGTTTAGTATATACAAATGAGGGAAAAAAGTACTTTGCCTGGAAATGTAGAGTGATACCAAAGTCTAGACAACTTATGACATGTTCACGAAATGCTGTATAAAACTGATCTCCATTTAAAAAAAATGGATTCTAAGGGTGCAATCACACTAGTGTTTGGAGACTCCATCCCCCATTCCTGCCTGAAGCAGGACTCTTCTTTCCACCGATTTTGGGCAAACACCGGGCTGACCCCATTTAGCCTACTATACTTTTTAAGTGGATAGGGTTTCCACTTTTCAGGTTCTCAAGCGGATCCGAAGAACAGAAACCCGAACGCTAGTGTGAACCTAGGGTACAGTCCTTGGGTTTATAATCTATTTACTGCTGACAGACTCCCTTTATTATGACTAGAAAGCAGGTATATTATTCCATAAAATAGCACAGGACTGAAAGTGGAGATAAATTATTAGTAAACTGAAGTAATCTGAAATTAGGACAGAGATGATGGAATTCTTAAATATTATCACCTTGACCTTTGTCATTAAAATGTAATTAAAATGAAATGAGTGTAACGTACTGTGTTATTTCTCTAATAAAAAGGCATATACCACTCTGGAAGTTCAGGTTTGGGTGCTGTTAAATGGGTATTCCGACAACAACAATCATATTTCATATAAAAGTGCTTTGTAAAATATCATTGTTACCCATAGAGCAAGGTGCACCTGGGAAATGTAGTTTTCATAGTGAAGCAGACCATCACATGCTGCATAATAAAGACCACTCACTCTGGCCATTGCAAACTGAAGATATAATGGTGCTATTGGGATGTAGCTCTTAAAAGAGAGGTCGCATAAAAGTCACAGGTACAGCAGTGCAGATGATTTATCTGTATGGATATTAAATTGAACACAAAAAAACTATGTTGGGAAAACCCCTGTAAGTATAATCTGGCGCTAGACTTTTTTTTTTTTTTTTTCCCAGCAGCAATTTTGTCGGACAATTTAAAGGGGTTGGCCACTTACAGGCCAATATTGAGACAAATGTTATTGTTTGAATTATAAAAAGATGTACAATTTTCCAATATACTTACTGTATCAATTTTCCTTATGATTTCCCAGGAAAAGTGTCACCAGAGGCATCTGGAAATTATTTCTTCCTCCTGTATCAAAATAGCATGTTAATTTAGTTGAGCTAAACGTGCATGTCAGTGAAGGACTGGTAGCTGAAATTTGTAGTATTCTTGCACTAACCCCCTCACTTAGGTCTCCCTGCACTTCCCATGACAAAGTCAAAGTCTTTTTTTTTTTTTTTTTTTTTTTTACACCCTACAGAGCCACTGTTTTTTAAGGGGTTTTCTAAGTGATGCATATTGATGACGTATCCTTAGGATAGTTTATCTATACCTAATCAATGGGGTTTCGACACCTGGGACCCCCACAGGTCAGCTAATTGAAGAAACTGCAGTGTTCGGGTGAGCAATGTGGCATCTTCACTGAATACTGCATAATTTGTGTAGGAGCTGTGCTTGTTATTGATGTTCAGTCATCTTCACTTGAATGGGACTGAGTTGCCCACAGGTCAATACAACAAATGAATGTGATGTCAGTGAACTGTGAAACGGAAGTGCCACTTACCCAGGCAGCGCTGCCACTTATTGTATATACCTTCCAACATCAAAGGTTACATCAACTCTCAAAAAAAATTATCTTGCAAACAATGTCACAAATCTAATGGTCGATCTACACCTGGTGTAGTTTTACACCACAGACAAATTCACAGCAAAATCTTCATGTCTGCATTTAGATACAGATTTGTAGTAGACTTGCTGTGGATGTAACCTTTTGCAAGTGTAAAATATGCTACAAAATCCACAGAGTAAGATTACATGCTTATGCCCATGTGCATTTGCTTAGTCCTTGGTAAAACAACATGGACTTCACATGGATAACATCCGTATGCCATTGAGCCCAGGTCGCAAAAAGGACAGGTATAGGACCTGTCCTGAGTATTGCCCTGGGCTCACTGCCACATACATGGACCCATGATAATACACAGGCGTTTGTATGTTGCCATAGAGGTGAATGGGTCACACAACTGTAGTGTATGTAAAGCCAAAGGGCTGTATTAGATAAGAATAAGAACATGTGCTGATCAGCTAACTCCTGGAACTGGATGCAGCTATAGGTGCATCCTAGATACATAGTGTGTCACCACTGTAAAACATTGTATGTGATATTAATTTAAGACGTGTATCCAAACCTGACTGCCTTGAAGAGTGAAAATTGTATTTCACAACACTCAAATATAAATTTCAGGTTTTAAATGGACTTAAAGGGGTTTTCCGGGCAAAAAAATATTAAAAAAAAAAAAAAAAGTTCTGTTAATGCTATTTAATACAGGTACCTCTCCATAAATTAGAATATCTTTGAAACGTTTATTCATTTCAGTGAATCAGTAATACAATTCATAATCAGCGTCTTCCATGATTGTGTGTCCTACTGAACCAGACTGAGGGACCATTTAAAGGCTTAGGAAACCTTGGCAGGTGACCCACTGAATTTACAATACTGAACTTTTTTACAATATTCTAATTTTCTTAGATTTTGGTTTTCATTACCTGTAACCTATAATCAACATTTACAGAAATAAAACACTAGAAATAGAACACTCTGTGTGTAAAGCATCTAGAAAATATAGGAGGCCACTTTTTTATTTTAGTTACTGAAAGAAAGAAATGTTTAAAAGATATTCTAATTTAATGAGATGCACCTGTAGGTTAATTAGTACACCCAAATACCTTTAGCAGTGTTTTGAGTGATTTCTGGGAGCCTCTGGCATCTTCTGCATTTGTTTACATGATGCAGCTTCCTGATCACTTAGTTCGTGCAATGCATCATGGTAGTTGTAGGCTGACTCACACTACCTCCCTCTCACTCACCCCCCTCCCTGTCTCATCATACTTACCTGTCTTCCTGTCCAGACTTCCTTCTGTGGGGACGGCTCCTCCTCTTCTTTGACTCTGCTGGCGCAATAGTCCCGGCACTGCGCTGCAGCCGGCAATCCATCTCTACTGCTCTGGCATGGGAGGCTCCTCCGGCGCACGCATCGGCAGACTTCAAAGAAGAAGAGGAGCCGTCCCTGCAGAAGGAAGTCTGGACAGGAAGACTGATGGGGTGGGGGTAGTGGTGACGTTACGTTTGTAGAACCGGGGAAACGGAACTTCACAAGATAATCAGAAAATGTGCCTGGGGCAGTCACATGACTGTCTCAGGGTTATGGGTAAATATACATTTTTGCTAAAATATGTTATTTAGAAAGTAGGTGGGAGGCGGGTGTTTAGATTAGTGTAGAAATTCCATTTTATCCTGGACAACCTCTTTAAGTTTGTTAGTAGTTTTCCAGGCTTTGGTGTACCATAGGCTCCGAGCTGTTCAGAAAACACGGGCGCCCTCATTCACGTGAAAGATCCCTGTGACACAATAATGTCCCATGATGGTCCTTCCACGTATTTAATGTCCCATAGCAGCCTTTCCACACAGTATGATGTCCCATAGAGGCCCCTCTGCACAGTATAATGTGCCTTAATGGAACATACATAGGGTTTACCAAACCAGTTTTCTTTTCCTCAAATTTTCAAAAATTTAAGAGTCGGCTGAACATGAGTTTGCCAACCATGAACTATTATAATATACTCTGGGCAATAATAGCGGAACCTCAAGGAAGGTGAGTTACCACACCTGCGCCCCAGCGCATGGGTCCTTGCCCTCTCCAGGCCTCCTGAATAATGTCAAGGATTGCTGAGGCCTGTCATTGGGTCTTAAGTTCATGTGGGTCACGGAGCTTGTGTCTGTGCATCATTATACCAGCATGACCCACGTATGATGTCATTCAGGAGGCCCGAAGAGGGTGCAGACCCACACGCCGAATCCCAGGGGTGGTGAGTAACACTTATATTTGCTAAACTCACCTGGGCCTCCACTTATTATACTCTGGAGTTTTTTGAGACCCCAGAGTATAATAATAGCAGTTCTGGTTTGGACATGTTCAGTCTGAACTTAAATTACGGGGTGAACCTTGCAAATATTTGTGAGAAAAGTATACACACCTCCAGTATACACCCATGCTCCATAACAGTAATCAACTGTATCAGTGGACGACGATAAAATTCATTTGTGAGGTTGGTTTAAAATGGGCAAATATGCAGCTACTTGCCACTGGCCCCTCTTGCAGCCTCGAGTCCTGGGCAGCCACACATTTCGCCATTATTATAATATGCCCCTGGATATTAAGGTCTATCAATGGGCAAATTGCAGCCAAACTGGACACACTAGGAACACATGGCTGCATTATATGCAGTGATTATGACTAGAGATGAGCAAAGTTTCCAAAAATTAGATTCGGCAACTTCGCCGAATTTTACGATTCGCTCTCTCTCTCTCTCTCTCTCTCTCTCTAGCTCTCTCTATCTCTCCCCTTTTATTCATGTTGAAGGATCTGCTAACAAGCAAAGACATGCCTACCCAATCACATGACTAGAGAATATCTTGTGACAGTCTGATGTCACAAAGGTCCTTACTAAATATCTGTTACCACGATGCATCAGGAAATCCTGATTCCATGCAAATCGAAGACTTCCTGAAATTCGGATCAAATTCCACTTCACTTCAGCTTCGATTCGCTCATCTCTAATTATGACATTTTCCATCAACTCTTTCACATAGAGGAACTTGTCAAGACCAGGACCAAGTCTTTTATCTCCTCTGCCGTGAAGTGAGATGTGCCTAATGTATTAGGAGGCACATGTATCTTAAGGCCCGGTTCACATCTGCGTTCGGGTTTCCGTTCGGGGAGTCTGCTTGGGGACCTCCTGAATGGAAACCTATAGGCATAAAAAGCGGTTTACCTGGGAAACCTGTGGACCCCATAGACTATAATGGGGTCCGTGTGGTTTCCGCTTGGTTTCTGCACAAAGCAAGCAGAGAAGAAAGTACTGCATGCAGAACTTTCCTCTCCGCTTGCTTCATGCGGAAACCACCCGGGCCCCATTATAGTCTATGGGGTCCGCGGGTTTCCCAGATAAACCGCTTTTTTATGAGTATAGGTTTCCATTCGGGGGGTGTGGGAGACCACACCTGCTCCTGCTATGCCCTGTACCAACTGTGCCCACTTTTCTGAAAAGTGGGGAGTGTGGGGCAGGAGAACAAAAAGTAGCAAATGTTAGTGCAAAAGTGCACTAGAGTAAAAATGTGCAACTTTTATTTATGTCTGTATACTCTGTTGAATATTTCCCCCATAGAGTTTATTCACTGAATAATGAGAATGTATATTAAAATGTTCCATTTATTAAATTACAAATATAAACTAAGTAGCCTTTAACCCCTTTCTGTCACATCCATGTTTTGTTTTTCATTTTTTATTTCCTGCCTTACTTGATTTTTTATTTTTCTGTTCACAGAACTGTATGAGGACTTATTTTTTCATTTAACATTACATAAAATGTACTGGAAAGCTGAAAAAAAAAATCAGAATAAAGGGGATTTGAGAAACAAACTACATTTGTGCCATTTTCTTATGGGTTTTGCTTTTACAGTGTTCACTGTGCAGCAAAAATGACATGTTACCTATATACTACAGGTCATTTTGATTACAGTAAACAAAAAAATTTTTGAAGTCGCCATATTCTAACACCTGTAACCTTTTTTATATTTTAGTGTACAGGCTGTGTACAGTCTTTTTGTTTGCTTGGTTTTGTATGTGAAGCCAGGGGTACTTTTTATCTTTACCATTATGAGGAATGTCAAATGATATTTTTATGGCTTTGATTCAAATTTTTATGGGAGGCAAAATGAAAAAATGATGATTGGCCACTTTGATTTTTTTTTTGCCACTACTGTGTTCACTGTATGGGAAAAATATTTTTAGATATTTAGAAGCAATTAATTATAAACTAAGAGCTTTAGCTCAATTTAAGGAAAAAAGATTTGTGTCTTAAGAATGGAGAAAGAGAGATTGTTGCCTTTATCTTCATAAATAAATAACTTTTGGTCAATGATTTATCATGTGGGCTTGACTTGCTGTTTGGACATCATTTACAAAATTTTCTGAAATGTCACAATATTTTTGTGCAATCTTACTTGGGTGTGTGGCTTGAAAGGTGAATAAAAATCCCCAGGCATAATTAAAGAGGACTTTTCACCACCTCCACCAACTTCAGTTCTTAGCATCTGTTAATAGGCTCCACTCCACTAATACCATCACAGATTAAATTTTTTCTCTACCCCCATTGTTCCCGAGCAATTAATACTGCCATCTTTGGTCTTTGTTATGCTATTTAGGCTCTGTGCTGTCAGATGGGTGGTGTGATTCTGAGCTCTGACACTGGCTGCCTCTGATTGGAGCTCTGAAACATGTTCCCCTGCCTGACACTGCTCTTCTCACATTACAGAGCTTAAGTAGCACATCAGGCACCAAAATTAACTGTGCTTGTTGTTCAGGAACAGTGGGGGATAGAGAAAAAATTCCAACTACACTGGAATCAGTGGAGCAGTGCCTATTAACATATGATAATCACTTGAAGTAGTGGAGGTGGTGAAAGGTCCTCTTTAACCCCTTCCCGACATCCGCCATAATAGTACAGCGGATGCCGGGTCTTTAAAGATATAATGTACAGCTGAGACCCGGAGCTAATGCCCGCGTTCAGAGTTCACTCTGATCGCAGGAATTGCAGGCCAGGATCCCCACCAAAAGTAAGAGAATGCCCACTGGCCCATTACCTTTATTGTCGCAGGACGGCTCCTGCGTGGCAAGATCGCAGGAGCAGTCCTATTGCAGTCCTACTAAAGGCTTCCAGGCCTGCAATAGTAATATTACTACTGAGGCTGGTCTATGACATAGCAAAACTCCCATAGACTGCAATACAGTTGTATTGCAGTCTATGGGACCTGCAATCACAAGATAATAAAATAGTTAAAAAAAAAAAAAAAAACTTAAAGGTTTAAATCACCCTCCTTTCCCTAGAATCCATATAAAACTAAAAAATTACTATGAAACACATGCACATTAGGTATCCCTGTGTCTGAAAACGCCCAGTCTACAAACTTATTCAAATATTATTCCCATACGGTGAATGCCGTAACAAAACATTAGAATATGGGTGACATTTTGGCTGCAGAGTGAATGCTGTAAAAACAAAGCCCGTAAGAAAGTCGCACAAATGCACTTTTTCTCCAGTTCTACCCCATTCTGAATTATTTTCCAGCTTCCCAGTATTGATGCAGAAATTCTATCAATTTCCTGCACTATTTGATAAATAAAGGCAACGGGGCATCTATGTTCCTTGTTTTTTTCCCCAGCTGTTATACTGCCCTCGCCACTTTTGATTTTTGTTGCAAAAAGGAGATGTGGCCAAAGTGAATTTTCTTTGCTTGCTGTATTTATAACTTGTGCCTTTTTAAAAAGGAACAAAAACAATCCAGTACATGGACAGTGTAAAAAAGCACACCGTGTCAAACAGCATTAAAAAAAAAAAAAATTCAAGTGTGCCTTTTAAAACAAATAGACACAAAGTGCACATAGGAAAATAAGACACCCCTACAATATATAATGTATGTGTGCAACATTTAACAAGGCAGTACACCTACATCATAAATAGACACCACAATAAAATAGAGTAGAAAAGGCAGGTTTACATAGAGCTTGTTTGCTGAAGAACTACATGCAGTTTTTTATTACAGTAATAAGTAATACATTTCTACTATGTCAGTGACCAGAGTCTCTCTATTTACGGGCCACTATCACATAGGTGAAATATATTTTAAGACTTAGTTCACATCTGCGCCAGAGTCTCTGTTGGCGTTGCCTTGTCTGCTTGAAATCAACTGACAAAAAAGTCCTGCATGGACGACTTTTTCTTTTTTTGCAATTCAAAGTTTATTGATTTTCCACAAGGTACATAAGAAAACAGGAATGTACAGAAGACATACAACAGTACAATCATCCTACAAAAGGTTAAACAATGGATTCATAAACCCCAACACAGGGACAATTGCATGGAGGACTTCTTTCTCCATCGGTTTCAGTTTTAAAACGGCTCTGTGTAGCTGCTATTACAGCGGTCCGCCTGCCTGTTGTTCTGGTCCTCTGAAGGACCAGAACTACAGATAGGCCAGTGCTAGTGTGACTCTACATGTGCTAGGCACTACTGCAATTAAAATATTGCATGCAGTTCTTCAGTAAAAAAAAAAAAAAAAAAAAAAGTGCTGTGTATATGCACCCATGCACAAGTCCTGTCCTTGGAAAATGGTCCATGTGTGGGCTGTATTTCCCAGCGTGAACTTGGCTGTGTGCATAATAGTCACTGCACTATAGTCAACTATGATACATTGAGTTCCTTAATGGCCCGATTGCTACAGTAATGAACTGATATCATTATACACTGATCTTTGATCCTCTACCAAAGGAATTGCCACATCACATCATATTCCATTCCTACCATTGTCCGACTTCCAACGCCTGATGAAGTGGTCCTAAAACGTTTTAATACTGTTGGACATACCAAAGTGTCATATGTGATGTGATCTACTTGAAAAACAAGATTTATATGCACACAAAAAATACCTGAAGTGCAGTCTTAAAGGTAGTCTATCATTTGAAGTCATTTTTTAAGTAAGCCCACATTGGAATAGCCTTTATAAAGGCTATTCTATTCCTACCTTTTTTTTCACCTGCTCTCTGATTTATAGGAGAGGGGATAACATAGACAGAAGTTCATGCTAACCATCCCCCTGGAGTCACATACCTGTTATGCACAGACAATGATGATTTAACATCGTCTCTGCAGCTCTGCTCCTTCACGGGGCTCCAAGATGCTGCCTGAGGCTGAACGGTGGGGCAATTTAGAGCCCCATATCTCAGGATCCATTAGGGCTATGAAAATGACCTTGGATTCATTGTAAAGATGAGAAGAATCTCATATTTAAAATGATACCAAAATAATCATAATAGCCCTTAAAGATTCGTAGCGGTTTGCTGTTAAAAACGCTGTCGGTAATTGAAATCTGCATTGGGATCTCCATGCCGAACAGCATTTTCACCAGCGAATCGCTCCGGATCTGTAAGGGCTATCATGATACTCTTTTCTTAATAACTGTTTGTGGCGATCTCCATGAAGTGAGTGGATTTACTATTTATAAACCGACAAATTGTAGAGTACTACAATCCCTACTGTGTTTATCTAGTACATGTTCTATAAATCTTGTGCTTGCTATTCTTGTCACAACTGATCTAAAGGGTTCCCTTATTCTCACATATCAATTTCGTATCGTCTTCCCAATGTAAAAATATTGTCATAAGAAATGGCCAAAATAATAATATAAAACTCAACTTTTATTAAATATATTAAAATGCTACTGATATATATCCAAAAATTAATAAATCGCAGTCGACTTGATGTGAATAAGACAATATTTTAAAGCATGTTGTTTTCACTATGTCTTTTTTATTTCTCCATCAAGTTCTTTAAATCAATTGCCCTTCAAGCAATAATTTCTAGCTATGAGAGCATTTATTAAATAAGCGCTGAGGCATATCTAGAAAATGATACATAGTAATGGTTAGAAGTGTGGTGGCTGGTAACCCAATCATGTGACCCTTATAGACAATCAGTCACCTTTTCAATTGCCAAGCCAAACCACTCTTAAATCTCCAGAGCCTATTCAGCAAATAATGCTAATTCATATTTTAGGCTCCTACGTTCTATTTGCAAAGATTCTCTTAATTTCCTCTGTTTGCAAAGATTCTCTTAATACCCTACGCGTTTCCCCTGGAAAATAAATGCCAGGTTCATCAGGGGACAGTTGAGAAGATTTTTTCTAACCTACAAGAAATAGATAATGCAGTGAGAACTGCAGTTCTCAGCGCCCTGATGGTGGACACTGATAATTGAAATGGTAAGCCATGAACGTAGCGTTTACTGAGGTCTTAATATATCAGAGCGCAGGGAAGAAATTTACCAATCCCGTTCCGTGGAGAGGGGGTGTGTCCAAAACCACTCCCACTCCTCTCCAATTGGTCAAACGGAAACGAGACATCGCTATGGTTACACAGGCGCTCTCTGTCGCGTCTGTACAGAAAGGCTCATGTGTTTATCTTTCGTCAGCTGGCGGAAGGTAAATAAACACCAATTCAGTTATCAGACAAGTACTCAAAAGTATGTCATTGTATATTCCTAAACGCTTATTTCAATCAATTCATTTATTAACCAGATGATACATTAGAGTGCTTATCATCTAGAAGCTCTATCTCTGCACTAACTTCTAAACCTAGGTTTGTACATTATTATTAAAAGATACAATTATAGTAGTACTACACAACCTCAGCCAAACCTATATCAAAAATAATCCCACATATTGATTACTAGTATATAACAGTATTATATCAAAAATAATCCCACATATTGATTACTAGTATATAACAATATTATATCAACATAAACCGCAAGTTTGGTGTCATGTACCAGAGACAGGCTCTTACAGCTACTCTATTTTATATGTTAATGTTTAATCCCCCCCATTGAAGCAGCGATCAGATATCGCTGCTTCAATCCCCCCCCCCCCCCCCCAGAGCTGGTGCTATTATTATACTCTGGGGTCTCCTCAGAATCCAGAGTATAATAATCAGAGGCCCAGGGGAAGAGATTAAAAATAACAAACACGTATACTCACCTTAACCTCACCTCTCCTGGGAACCCGGCTGTCCGACCATCCACCTCGCTCCTCTTCTTCCTTCTGAATGAAGTCCTGCTCCCTAGACGTCACTGCTGGGGTCTGTGATTGGGCCTCAGTGGTCACGTGGGGGCGGGATGAGTGGCTTCAGAACAACTCTGTGACCATTCTTGATTGGCCCAGACAGAGCCCTGACCTCAACCCAATTGAGCATCTCTGGAGAGACCTGAAAATGGCTGTCCACCAATGTTAACCATCCAACATGACGGAACTGGAGACGATCTTCAAGGAAGAATGGCAGAGGATCCCCAAATCCAGATGTGAAAAACTTGTTGCATCATTCCCAAGAAGACTCATGGCTGTACTAGCTCAAAAGGGTGCTTCTACTCAATACTGAGCAAAGGGCCTGAACACTTATGACCATGTGATATTTCAGTTTTTCTTTTTTAATAAATTTGCAAAAATATCTACATTTCTGGGTTTTTTTCTGTCGAGATGGGGTGCTGAGTGTACATTAATGAGAAATAAAATGAACTTTTTTGCTTTTAGAAAATGGCTGCAATGAAACAAAGAGTGAAAAATTTAAAGGGGTCTGAATACTTTCTGTACCCACTGTAAAGGATACTCGTTGATTATATTGTTAATCTGTTTTCCCTTAGTCCTAACAGCAGTACAATATGGGGTATTTCTCCCTCTGTGTGTTGTCCAGGGCAGGTGGAACTTTTAATTAGCACAAAAAACGTGCTTACTAACCTGCCCTATAAGAGGGTACCAGAGACCTCCCTCACCTGTGTAAATTATAAAGTAAAAGAAACAAGATTTTAGGGAAGGAAGCCTTGTGCTGCTGTTAGGACTAAGGGAAAACAGATTAACAATATAATCAACGATTCCCTTACGTCCTACAGCAGCACAATATGGGGATATACAGTCATATGAAAAAGTTTGGGCACCCCTATTAATCTTAATCATTTTTAGTTCTAAATATTTGGGTGTTTGCAACAGCCATTTCAATTTGATATATCTAATAACTGATGGACACAGTAATATTTCAGGATTGAAATGAGGTTTATTGTACTAACAGAAAATGTGCAATATGCATTAAACCAAAATTTGACCGATGCAAAAATTTGGGTACCCTTATCATTTTATTGATTTGAATACTCCTAACTACTTTTTACTGACTTACTGAAGCACAAAATTGGTTTTGTAACCTCACTGAGCTTTGAACTTCATAGCCAGGTGTATCCAATCATGAGAAAAGGTATTTAAGGTGGCCAATTGCAAGTTGTTCTCCTATTTGAATCTTCTCTGAAGAGTGGCATCATGGGCTCCTCAAAACAACTCTCAAATGATCTGAAAACAAAGATTGTTCAACATAGTTGTTCAGGGGAAGGATACAAAAAGTTGTCTCAGAGATTTAACCTGTCAGTTTCCACTGTGAGGAACATAGTAAGGAAATGGAAGACCACAGGGACAGTTCTGGTTAAGCCCAGAAGTGGCAGGCCAAGAAAAATATCAGAAAGGCAGAGAAGAAGAATGGTGAGAACAGTCAAGGACAATCCACAGACCACCTCCAAAGAGCTGCAGCATCATCTTGCTGCAGATGGTGTCACTGTGCATCGGTCAACAATACAGCACACTTTGCACAAGGAGAAGCTGTATGGGAGAGTGATGCGAAAGAAGCCGTTTCTGAAAGCACGCCATAAACTGAGTCGCCTGAGGTATGCAAAAGCACATTTGGACAAGCCAGCTTCATTTTGGAAGAAGGTCCTGTGGACTGATGAAACAAAGATTGAGTTGTTTGGTCATACAAAAAGGCGTTATGCATGGTGTCAAAAAAACACAGCATTCCAAGAAAAACACTTGCTACCCACTGTAAAATTTGGTGGAGGTTCCATCATGCTTTGGGGCTGTGTGGCCAATGCCGGCACCGGGAATCTTGTTAAAGTTGAGGGTCGCATGGATTCAACTCAGTATCAGCAGATTCTTGAGAATAATGTACAAGAATCAGTGACGAATTTGAAGTTACGCCGGGAATGGATATTTCAGCAAGACAATGATCCAAAACACAGCTCCAAATCTACTCAGGCATTCATGCAGAGGAACAATTACAATGTTGTGGAATGGCCATCCCAGTCCCCAGACCTGAATATCATTGAACATCTGTGGGATAATTTGAAGCGGGCTGTCCATGCTCGGCGACCATCAAACTTAACTGAACTGGAATTGTTTTGTAAAGAGGAATGGTCAAAAATACCTTCATCCAGGATCCAGGAACTGATTAAAAGCTACAGGAAGCGACTAGAGGCTGTTATTTTTGCAAAAGGAGGATCTACTAAATATTAATGTCACTTTTCTGTTGAGGTGCCCATACTTTTGCACCGGTCAAATTTTGGTTTAATGCATATTGCACATTTTCTGTTAGTACAATAAACCTCATTTCAATCCTGAAATATTACTGTGTCCATCAGTTATTAGATATATCAAATTGAAATGGCTGTTGCAAACACCCAAATATTTAGAACTAAAAATGATTAAGATTAATAGTGGTGCCCAAACTTTTTCATATGACTGTAGCAAGTAATTCCCCTAGGGAGGGTTTCCTCGCCTTACAACCTCAAGAACTGTCTGACCAAAGGCAGTCACCTCGGAACTGCGGACATCCAAACGATAGTGTTTGACGAAAGTCAGCTGGGATGACCAAGAAGCAGCCGCACAAATTTGATCCAGTGGAAGCGAGCGATTCTCAGCCCAAGAAGTCGACACAGCCCTGGTCGAATGGGCTGTACAAAAAACTGGAGGAAGCATCCCTTGAGCAAGAAAAGAAATTTTGATTGCCTCCTTAATCCATCTGGACAAGGAGGGTCTGGAAGCTTTAAGACCTCTGTCTTTACCATACATATTGATTAAGAGATTTTCAGCTCTCCTGAAAGATAGTGTCTCCGCGATAAGTAAATTCGCAGACACCTCACCACATCCAAAGTATGAAGTTTTAACTCCTCTTCTGAAGATGGATCTGGAAGGAAAACAGGCAAAGAAATCAGTTGATTATAGTTATTACGTAAAGGAACCTTAGGGATAAAGCCAGGCAAAAACCTAAGGTGGACCCTATCCGAAAAAAATACAATATAAGGTTCTTTGGAGTAGAGCGCCTGTAGCTCTCCTACCCTTTTGGCAGATGTGATGGCTAACAAAAAAGTAGTTTTAAAGGCTAAAAATTTTAGCTCCGTAGCTTCCAGAGGTTCAAAAGGAGGACCACAAAGGCCTGAAAGGACCGTCGCAAGGTCCCATTGGGGAATAGGAGAAGATACCGCAGGTTTCAGCCTCACCGCTCCTTTAAGGAATCTTGAAACCAAGGAATCCTGGGACAACCGTCTGTTTAAGTGGGCGGATAAAGCCGATACCTGTACCTTTAAAGTAGCAGGTGCAAGGCCCCTGTCCAAGCCATCCTGAAGAAAATCCAAAACATCAGAGGTCAAAGGATTAGAAATATCAACGCCTCTTTTGGAGCACCACTCCAAAAAAATCTTAGCCGTCCTCTGGTAATTCCTTTTGGTGGATTCAGCTCTAGCACAGGAAAGCGTCTTCAGGACGGCTTCTGACAGTCCTCTATACATTTGTAGGGACTGGTCAACCTCCAGGCTGTCAGGTTGAATCTCCTCAGATCCTGGCACTTCAGTGATCTTTGGGAAACCAGGTTCTGGGTGGGGGGAAGCCTCCAATATATCCCTCGACTCATCACCATGAGCTGGGAAAATACTCTCATCAATACTCTCAGTATCATAGGAATTGGAGGGAAAATGTATGACAGCCTGGACCTCCAAGGGATGGACAGGGCATCCACTGCCAAGGGGATTGTCCTCCTGGTACAGGGAACAGAACGTCTCCACCTTGGCATTGAGTCGGGTTGCCATGAGGTCTATCTCCAGTAGACCGTATTTCAGGGTAATCTGATGAAACACTTCTGGATTGAGTGACCATTCTCCTGATACGGCACGACCCCCGACTCAACTGATCCACTACTGAGTTCAGGGAGCCCTTGGTGTGAACTGCGGATAGATGGGTCAGATTTTTCTCTGCCCAGGAAAAAATCAGATTTGCCTCTCTGAGGAGGGATGATAATCTGGTGCCTCCCTGTCTGTTCACATATAATACCGTCGTCATGTTGTCCGAGCGAATCTTGACTGCTCTTCCCTTGAGAAGAGGAGAAAAATGGAGTAAGGCACGGTACACAGCTCTGAGCTCCTTCCAGTTGGACGACGTCCTTCCTTCTGGAGCGCTCCAGACTCCCTTTATGGAGTTTCCGTCCAGATGGGCCCCCCATCCCATAAGGGATGCATCTGTAGTCAACAGGGTCCAACGAGGTTGGACCGTGGACCTTCCGTCCTTGAAGTGCAACCACCATCTGAGAGAAAGACGGGTCCTGGGGGAGAGTCGAATCCTCCTGTTGAGACCGGGCAGAGAGCGATCCCAAATTCCTAGGATTTCCATCTGAAGAGGACGTAGATGCCATAAGGCCCAAGGAACCGCCATGATGGAAGATGACATCAGACCTAGGATTTTCATCAAAGTTCTGATGGACGCTCTCGGCCTCCTGAAAAGTTGCCGAACCGCTGTAATTAATTTCTCTTTCCTTGCAGTCGTCAAGGAGATTTCCAGCCGGTCTGAATCTAGGAAGTAACCAAGAAACTTCCTTTTGGTTGAGGGGACGATTTCTGACTTCTCCCAATTTATGAGCCATCCCAGGCTTTGAAGCAGGGATATGGCAATCTGTAAATGCTGGAGCAGAACAGACACTGACTGGGCTTTTATCAGCCAGTCGTCTAGATAAGGGACCACAAAGAGTCCCTGAAGCCTGAGGGCGACTACTATGGGAGCTACCACCTTGGTAAAGGTGTGGGGAGCTGAGGAGATCCCGAAAGGGAGGGCCGAGAACTGATAATGCTTCCTGTGGCCGGAAACTATAACCACAATCCTTAGGAACTTCCTGTGCGGAGGGTAAATTGGCACGTGCAAATAAGCATCCTTCAGATCTAGGGTGACAAAAATGTCGCCCTGGAGAAGAAAAGAAGAAACAGAGTTTATGGTTTCCATGCGGAACCGTTTTTTTCTGATGAAACGGTTCAGATACCTCAGATCTATAATCATCCTCCATCTGCCTGCTGGCTTTGGTACTAGAAAAACGGGGGAATAAACCCCCAAACCTTCTTCTAGAGAAGGAACTTCTTCTAGAGCTCCTTTGCGGATATACTCTTGAATGGAGCGTTCCAAAATACCTTGCTGAGACGAGGGAAGACGGCGATTTAGGACGAACCGATCTCGGGGAGGACAGAGAAATTCGATTGCATAACCTCGCTGAATTAACTGTAAGACCCAAGGGTCCTGGATTTTTTCCTGCCAAGTGCAATATCCCAGAGTGCTACGGCATTTATGTGTTTGCCTTGTGTGCCTCTGGGTTTAATGTCTGTAAGTTCTGTTCTGTGTTAAGTGTATTTTTGTGCAGCTTTCCCTTTGTATTTTTCCCCCTGCAGTGTTCAAACCCAGACTGGGTTCAGCCCTGGCCTATCACAGGCCACTGGGATATAATCTCCCCGGCGACGGTTGAAGTTCAGTTCAGTGCATGCAGCAAGCCAGACAAGGTGTGCAGAGCTGACCTGCCACCAGACTAGACTGAAGGCCAACCGCCGCTACCACAGCCTCAGGAGGGATAACATCAGCCCCAGGCTCATCTCAAGACAGCTCAGAACTAGAGAGTAGAGATTTCCGAGTGGCTGGACTTAATTCGTGTCGTGCCCGGAGTAGCAGGAGAGGACCCTGACAGGAGAGTCGCATTCGGGCCTAGTATCCAGGTAACCAGTTCCCTATCAGGACTCCCTGAAACTCTATCCCCAGTATAGCAAGCTGGGAGAGGTACAGAGGTGGAGTAGAAGAAGCCATCTTGTGGAGCCGATACTGTCTTTGGGGCACCCTCCTAGAACCAAGGCTGGGGTTAGGACACTGCAGGACTACTACCCCCATCTGGAAGCTGCCGTTGTCTTTTTGTTCCAGTTGCCTAAATAAAAGGCTGTTTGGTTTACCTGCAACGCTGAATCCTGAGTCGTGCCTGCTTTACCATCAGGGCTCTTCCGACCAACACCACACCGGCTCAGGTAGGAGAGGTCCCCCTCCTCAACTGGAAGTGCCCCGGGGGAAAGAACTACTACCATCACCATCCGGTAGTGCTGCAGGACCCCCCTCGACTTTGTCCGGCCTAGGAGTGGGACTGGAGCCGTTTGGGAGCATGCTCGGCCTGCTAGGTGGCACAGCATCCACCACTACTACTCCCATCCTCCGGTCTCATCCGACTGGTTTGCGGCACAAGCGCTGAGAAAAAGGGAGAGACGACCCCCGACAGGAATTTCGGCCCCAGGAAGACAGCTTCTCATGTCAGAAACTGGGCTTCCTTCTATCTTCGGTTTTGGGGAATCTCCGTCCAGAGCCTCTAGAATAATACCTAGAGCCCCTCCGGGACTGCTGACCACGTCGAGGTGGAAAACCTCTGCCGCGGCCAGGGCCAAATCTGCCCCTAAAAGACTGAGGCAGAGTTTTGCCTTTTTTATCAGCCAAGCCTTCTAAAATTTCATCCAGGCTACTGCCAAAGACTCTTCCTGGCTCAAATGGTAAGGCACAAAGGTTATACTTGGAGATAAAATCAGCTCTCCAAGGTTTTAACCATAAGGGTCTCCTCGCCGCCGTGGAAAGCGCCAAGGACTTTGACGCCAGCCTTAATTGATAATGGGAGGCCTCAGGAATTCTGCCGCCAAAGAAGTCGAAGTTAAGAAGGAAAGTAACTCGTCTCTGGAGACACCAGAATCGATGTCCCTCTCAAGCTGGAGCAAATCAGCCCGTAGTTTGGCTGAAACTTCACATGACGCAACAGCGACCGAAGTCTGAGCAGAAGCCGCTGAGTAGGCCTTCTTGAGAGTACTCTCCATGCGTCTGTCCATAGGATCCTGCAGATTTGCTCCATCCTCAGATGGTACTAGAGTGCGGCGAGATAGCTTGGCTACCGCTATATCCACCTTAGGGAGAGGACCCCACTGATCCAGTTGAGACTCTGCGATGGGGAACAAGGTCTTAAACCTACCAGTAGTTATAAAGGGTTTCTCCGGAAATTTCCACTCTGAAGACATTAACTTTTTTAATGTCTCGTCCACTTGGAAGACCCTGGGCCCTCTATAGGTGGACGTGGAGGCTTCCCCATCAACATCACGGTCTTTAGACCGGATGGACTTCAGCAGCCTATTGACTTTCTCGAGTGGGAAGAGAGGTCTGCTGGTATCTTCAGCGGAGTCATCAGAAGACAAAGTTTCATCCACAACCTGAAAATCTTCGTCCGAGATCCGCAAGAGAGGATGTTTTTCAAGACGTGGTCTCTTGGCGATCTGGGAGATAGAATTCCGGATCTCCTTGAGAGAGTCCTCCATGTATTCTTTCACCCATGTCACAACCTCAAGTATAGATGGCTCCTCAGAAGGGGGGCCACGACACTGGCGACAGCGGGTGAATTCGTAGCCGTCAGGCAAGGGAGTCTTACAATCTAAACAGGTTAAATGTTTATGCTTGGAGGATTTCTTCCTCCTAAAATCTCCATCACCAGAGCCGGAAGCAGAAGAAGACATCTAAAGAGACCAAAAAAAGTCACAGACAATAACAATACCAATATTACAAACCGCAACCAGAACCAGAAAAAGAGGGGTACCTTAAGGAGGTCGGTCGTCGCAAAAAATGTAGCAACAGCACACGCAATAGTCAAATAGGGTAATCTCTGAGTCACAGAAGAGAATTTCTACTCCTTAGCAATAGGAGAGCCAGAAAATCACAGCCCAACCAAATGGACTATGGGACATTTTAAAGGCAACCATAAGTGGAGGCGGAGCCAAACACAAAACTAATCCACAATGAAAAAATACATAGGAATTCATGCAGAGCAAGGCCAGCGATATGAATCGACAATTCATATAATATATATGAACAAGAATAAATAAATATTACTTACCCTCCTGAGATTTATAGCACCAAAACGGGTCAAATGCCATAATGAAACATAGAGGAGCATAAGCCTAAGTCAGAGGTTCAAACAACAAGCAGCAAAAATCAATTCTATATTTTGCCTTTAAATTTTAAATTTCCAAACTTAGCGCACTTTTTCCGAGAACCGGAAGTAGGCGCGAAGGAGTCCGGCGAAATCCGCCCTCACGGGAACCCGGACACAGAGAAGAGTTCTGGCCGTCGCTAAGTCCAACGTCACCTCCGGGTAGGCCGAAGCCTACTGCCGGCCGAAGATTTACCGACAGAAACGCTGAGAAGAACGAACGCAAGCCGGCAACAGAAGGAATGACCACCTCAAGGTAAGAAAAAAAAACCCTTAACTCTAGAGAGGTCACAAGAGACCTCCTCCACCTGTCTCACACAGGACAGAAAAAAACACAGGTGAGGGAGGTCTCTCGTGCCCTCTTATAGGGCAGGTTAGTAAGCACGTTTTTTGTGCTAATTAAAAGTTCCACCTGTCCTAGACAACACACAGGGGGAGAAATACCCCATATTGTGCTGCTGTAGGACGTAAGGGAATAGCGAATTTTTGAGGGCCCTCCAGGGCATAGAATGGACAGAAGGCTACTTTTTAGCATCTATAGACATTGAGAGTTTGTATACTTGAATACAACATAAAAAAGGAGTTGAAGCCATACGCCATGTCCTGGGCAAGTTTAGTAAAAAAGAAACCTTTATTTACTGTACGGGCAGCAAATGTCATCCATTTGCCGCCCGTACACCGGTGATGCTTCCACGGCCCTATTCATTCAATGAATAGGAGCCACAAAGGCACGGCCGCAAAACTGGACAGAAATAGGACCTGTCTGGAGTTTTGCGGCCCGAACTGTTGGCCCGCACACAGAACCGTGTAATACACAGTTGTGTGCATGGGCTGACAGAAATGAATGGGTCAGTGTGCTATCTGGGAAAAACCCAGATAGCAAGCTGAACTAGCACACTGTTATGTGCAAGGGGCCTTAGGCTTTTCTCAGCTATTTATTTGCTGTTGTATAGTTACTCCTGGCTGAATTACATGGAAATAATCCAGTATTAGTAGTAGTGGATAGGTGAGGGTGCTCCTTATTGTACACGACTCCAGCCTCAGAGTTAAAGGAGTTTTCCGGCAAAAAATGTTTTTTTTTTAAAAAAGGTCAGTTAGTGCTATTAATGGGTTAATAAATGCACCCATATACCTTTAGCAGTGTTTTGAGTGATTTATGGGTGTCTCTGGGAGCTCTGGCATCTTCTGCATTTGTTTACATGGTTCAGCTTCCTGCTACAGCTTCCACACTAGTTCCCTCTCAACTCACTCCCCCCTTCCTCTCTCCCTTCCTCCCATACACCCCCTCCCTGTCTCTCTAGCTATCCAGCCCACCCCCTGACCCCATTATACTTACGTGTCTTCCTTCCAGACTTCCGCCTGCGGGACGGTCCCTCCTTCTTTTCTGATTCTGCCGACGCGCGTAGTAGTCCCAGCACTTCTCTGTGCTCTGCAGCCGACGATCCACTTCTACTGCGCGGGTGTGGTGGATTATTGGCTTCAGAGCACAGAGCAGCACTGAGACTATTGTGTGCGCCGGCAGTCAGAAAAGAGGGAAGAGCCATCCCACAGGAGGAAGCCTGGAAGGAAGAGAGGTAAGTATAAAGGAGTGGATGGGGGGGGGGTATAGTAGTGACGTTCCGTTTCCAGAAACGGGGAAATGGATTGTCACTGGATAACCAGAAAATGTCCCTTGGGTGGTCACATGACATGATATGACATGATATGGGTAAATATACATTTTTGATAAATTATGTTATTTAGATAGTAGGTTGGGGAAGGTGTTTACATTAGTGTAGGAATTAGCTTTTATCCCGGACAACCCCTTTAAATGTACTACTGTACTGCATCCATAATGTGATTGTAAGCAGCAGATAAACCGATAGGACACCATGTATGAAGGCTTATACAGTTATAAAACAGACTGTCCAGCAAGACCCTGCAGATAATAATAATAATATTATATACATTTTCTTAATTTTCTTCAGTGAGTTATAAAATAATCTAGAAAACATATAGCATATATCAATACATCAAGTCAGAAACCTTTGGAGGAGGCTTGCGAAGACTGACGTTATGAACACCAGTCTTCGTAACCCAATCGCTGAAGGAGGGTGAGCCTCATAAATGGTGTAAATGATAATAATGGCGTAAATTATAATGAATATGGTCTATAACCTAAAGAGTGTTTGTTTTTGTTTATTTTTGGTAAATTAAACATTACTTTGCTAAAGCAAAGCACTCAGTCAATGGTTGAGTTATATAGGTAAAAGGGATATATGAAATTAAGGGAGTAAGGCTAGGTTCACACCCACGGACCCCATACACTATCATTTTTTATTTTTTTATACTTAAACCGGCAGAGAGAAAAGTCCGTAGAGAACTTTTCTGTCCACTGATTTTCAGTGGTTTCTGCAGCGGAGTCTCCAATGTGCAGATGTGAACCTAGCCAAAGGCGTCTACAACGCAGAAACTGCGCAGAAGACTTTTCTCTCTGCCGGTTTCAGTTTTGAAACGGTGGACACCTGCTGGATACCCACTGGACACCATTATAGTCAATGGGGTCTGTCAGCGTCTGTGTGTATCCACTAAAACAGCAGTCCGTATCTCCGTCATTATGAATAAAAATGCAATATACAAAGTATAAAAAGGACGTGTATGCTTTAAAGACAAAATAATGTAAATAATTAAATATGGATAAAAGAAACTTGTAGTGGAAAAACAGGACAGGGCAAGTGGAAAATAGCAAATAAATAACACTTTTACACACTAAATTCTAGTTTCCTTGTCGTTGAGGCTCAGGGAAATGCCATTACCTATGTAAAATGAAATATGTTAAAAAAAGAGCTAAAAATTAATAAAAACAATATATATTTGGTATCGCCACATCATAGCAACCCATACAATAAACCTGAAACATTATTTAACCTGCATGGTTAATGTCGTGAGAAAAAAAAACACCAGAAGTAATGATTTTTCACCACCTCTTCTCACAAATATGGTATAAAAAGTGATCAAAAAGTCATGTATAACCAGAAATAGTACCACTAAAAAGCACAGCTCATCTCGCTCACAAAAATGAGCTCTCAACCGAATAATAGAAATGTTACGCCTCTCAGAAGACGACGATGCAAAAACAATGGATTTTTTTTTCCCCAAATGGGTTTTTGTTCTGCAAAGTTAGTAATGCATAAAAAAAATATAAACAATATAAATTATCACTATTATCGTACTGACCCATAGAATAAAGGTAACATGTTACTTATACTATACACAACACAGTGAAACTTTAAAAGGTAAAAAGCAATGCCAGAAATATATATAAATATTTTTTTTTACTCCACCAAGGAAGAGTTAATAAAAGGTAGTCAATAAGATATAGGCACCCCAAAATGATGTAATTACAACAATGCATCTCATCCTGCAAAAAAATAATCCCTCATTTGGCTACATCACCAGAAAAATAAAAAAAAATACAGCTTGCACAATGTGAAGACCGAAATCCCAAATATCGCCAAAACTGGCTGTGGCAGGAAGAGAATGTACAGTGGGTATGGAAAGTATTCAGACCCCTTTAAATTTTTTACTCTTTGTTTCATTGCAGCCATTTGCTAAAAGCAAAAAAGTTAATTTTATTTCTCATTAATGTACACTCAGCACCCCATCTTGACAGAAAAAAAAAACTGAAATGTAGATATTTTTGAAAATGTATTAAAAAAGTAAAACTGAAATATCACACGGTCATAAGTATTCAGACCCTTTGCTCAGTATTGAGTAGAAGCACCCTTTTGAGCTAGTACAGCCATGAGTCTTCTTGGGAATGATGCAACAAGTTTTTCACATCTGGATTTGGAGATCTTCTGCCATTCTTCCTTGCAGATCGTCTCCAGTTCCGTCAGGTTGGATGGTGAACGTTGGTGGACAGCCATTTTCAGGTCTCTCCAGAGATGCTCAATTGGGTTGAGGTCAGGGCTATGGCTGGGCCAGTCAAGAATGGTCACAGAGTTGTTCCGAAGCCACTCCTTTGTTATTTTAGCTGTGTGCTTAGGGTCATTGTCTTGTTGGAAGGTGAACCTTCGGCCCAGTCTGAGGTCCAGAGCACTCTGGAATTGGTTTTCTTCCAGGATATCCCTGTACTTGGCCGCATTCATCTTTCCTTCAATTGCAACCAGTCCTCCTGTCCCTGCAGCTGAAAAACACCCCCATAGCATGATGCTGCCACCACCATGTTTCACTGTTGGGATTGTATTGGGCAGGTGATGAGCAGTGCCTGGTTTTCTCCACACATACCGCTTAAAGGAAATGGACAGCATGTGAGTTAAATATGAGTGTCACAGCAAAGGGTCTGAATACTTATGACCATGTGATATTTCAGTTTTTGTTTTTTAATAAATTTGCAAAAATATCTACATTTCTGTGTTTTTTTCTGTCAAGATGGGGTGCTGATTGTACATTAATGAGAAATAAAATGGACTTTTTTGCTTTTAGCAAATGGCTGCAATGAAACAAAGAGTGAAAAATTTAAAGGGGTCTGAATTCTTTCCGTACCCACTGTATAAGCTGTGCGAGTGTATCAGCCCAGCAGTTTATATCCACATTTGACGTTGTTAAGTAAGTTATCCTGGGTACAAGTGTCATATGTGGACATAAACTGCTGTTTGGGCACACAGCAGGACACAAATGTGAAGGAGCGCTATGTGCTTTTGGAGCGCAGATTTAGACTTTGATTTTTGGATGCCATCAGGGGCATAAATACCGGGGTAGCAGCGCTAACGGCTACCACAGGGTCCGGGACATTAGGGGGCCCAGAGCCCAGTGGCAGCTGCTACCACGAACCCCACAAACCAGTGGTGTAATGACTGGACCCAGCAAGGTATGGGGTCCGTGGCCAGCCGGAGATGGTCGGGCCCTGGACCACTATGATAGTGGTTGGGGAAAGCCTGGTTCCTCGACCGCTATACATACTGTTATTGTGAAGGGGCCCTGGCATATTGCAGGCCTCTTTTCAATAGATGGCAGGGCCGGGCACCCCAGGGAGGTGACTGAAAACAATAAATACATATTCTCACCTCTCCTGGGTGCAGCGTCCTCTCCGGCACTCTTCCGTCATATCACTGAGGCCTGTGATTAGGCCCTGTAATGACGTCAGTGTGCCCCCACGGGACTGCTGAGGCCCAATCACAGGCCTCAGCAGCGACGTCATAAGTGGGCCTGAAGACACTGAAGACAGCAGGATGGAGTGAGGATGCCAAGGAAAGGTAAGGCAAGGTGAGTATGAATGTTTGTTATTTTTAATCACCTTCCCTGGGCCTCCGATTATTATACTCTGGGGTCTGAGGAGACCTCAGAGTATAATAATAGCACCGATGCGGAGGGGGGCTGTTGGGAGCTATAATACTGTGTGTGTGCCACTATGCAGCATATACTACTGGGTGGGGGCCACTATGGAGTCTATACTACTGGGTGGGGGCCACTGTGGAGCATATACTACTGGGTGGGGCCCATAGTGGGGGGCATATAATACTGGGTGGGGCCCACTGTGGAGCATATAATACTGGGTGGGGGCCACTGTAGAGCATATAATACTGGGTGGGGGCCACTGTAGAACATATAATATTGGGTGGGGGCTACTGTGGAGCATATACTACTGGGTGGGGGCCACTGTAGAACATATAATACTGGGTGGGGGCCACTGTGGAGTATATACTACTGGGTGGGGGGGCCACTGTAGAGAATATAATACTGAGTGGGGCCACTGTGGAGCATATACTACTGGGTGGGGGCCACTGTAGAGCATATACTACTAGGTGGGGGCCACTGTGGAACATATACTACTGATGGGGGCCACTGTGGAGCATATAATACTGGGTGGGGCCACTGTAGGGAGCATATAATACTGGGTGGGGGCCACTGTGGGAAGCATATAATACTGGGTGGGGACCACTGCGGGGAGCATATAATACATGGTGGGGGTCACTGTGTGGAGCATATTATACTGTGTAGGGCCACTGTGGGGAGCATATTATACTGTGTGTGGGGAGCAATTTAGAGCATATAATGCTGTATGGGGGCCACTAAGGAGCATATAATGCTGTGTGGGGGCCACTGTCGAGCATATAATACTATCTTTGGCCACTGTTGAGCATATTTTACTGTTTGGGGACCCGTAACCGGTTTGGGGGGGCCCTATGTCAAATGTTCACCTAGGGGCCCAGCCATTGCTAGTTACGCCACTGGATGCCATGTAACGTTTGCAGAATCCCTAAAATTTCCCCTCAAAATGGGGTCACTTCTTGGAGAAATCCAATTTACTGGCACCTCTGGGGCTCTGTAAAAACAATATGGCATCCAAAAGCCAGTCCCTCTAAATCTATACTCCATAAGCTAAAAAGTGCAGCGCTCCTTCCCTTCTGAGGCCTTTTGTGTGCCCAAACAGCAGTTTACACACACATATGCATATACCTGGGATAAACCACTTAACCCCTTAACGACCAAGGGCGTAATAGTACGTCCTTGGAGGCATGGGGATGTTTGGAGAGGGCTCAGAAGCTGAGCTCTCTCCATACACGTGGATGCCGGCTGTATAAAACAGCCAGGACCCGCCGCTAACAGCTGCGATTGGTGCTAACACCAATCTCAACTGTTAACACTTTAGATGCTACGGTTAAACATGGCCACGGCATCTAAAGTGTGCAGGCGCCATGGGCACCACCATCTGTGACTGATCGCCGCCCTCCGGATCATCATCCAGTACATTGTACAGGATATGGAATGGTGCCATTACAAAGTACAATTTGTTTTGCAAACAATAAGCCATCATGTGACTCTGTGAACTGAAAAAGTTATGGCTCTTGGAATGTGGGGAGGGAAAAACAGAAATGCAAAAACCCCTTTAAGGGGTTAAAGGGAGTCTATCATTGGGAAAATCACTTTTTAAGTAAGCATTTATTCCAATCGTTGATTGTAATGTCAATCTGTATTCCCTTAGTCCAGACAGCAGCACAATATGGGTATCTCTGCCCCTGTGTGTTGTTTAGGACAGGTGGAACCTTTAATTAGCACCAAAAAGGTGCCTCCTACTAGCCCTATAAGAGGGCACAAGAGACCTCCCTCCACTGTGTAAATTATAAAGTAACAGGAAACAAGCTTCTAGGGAGGGAAGCCTTGTGCTGCTGCCTGGACTAAGGGAATACAGATTGACATTACAATCAACGATTCCCCTTAAGTCCGACAGCAGCACAATATGGGGAGATAGCAAGTAATTCCCCTAGGGAGGGTTTCCTCGCCTTACAACGTCAAGGACTGACTGACCAAAGGCAGTTGTCTGGAAACTGCGGATGTCCAATGATAATGTTTAACAAAAAGTCAACTGAGATGACTATGATACAGCCACACAAATCTGGTCCAATGGTAAGGACCGATACTCAGCCAAAGAAGTCGACAACCCAGGTCGAGTGGCCGTAAAAAGACAGGAGGGAATAACTCCTGAATAAGAAAGGAAGACTTAATTGTCTCCTTGATCCATGTGGATAGAGTAGGCTTGGAAGCCTTGAGGCCTCTGTTTTTACCCTGCATATCAATTAGTAGGCTTTCGGCCTTCTTAAGCGGTTGAGTGTGGAATAGGTAAATCCACAGACACCTTACCACATCTAAGGTGTTGAGCTTTTCTTCCTCCTCAGAGGTTGGAGAGGGGAAAAACACAGGTAATGAAATTAGCTGATTGCTATTATAGTATGAGGGGACCTTAGGGATAAATCCAGGCAAACCTAAGGTGCACCCTATCTGCAAAAACAAAATGTACGGTTCTCTAGAAGAGAGGGCCTGGAGTACCCCTACTCTTTGGCAGATATACTAGCCAACAAAAAAGTGGTTTTGTAGGCTAAATATTGTATCTCCATAGTCTCCAAGGGTCCAAATGGAGGACCGCACAGGCCTGTAATGACTACCGCAAGGTCCCACTGGGGATGATACTGATGGCTTTAGCCTCATTGCCCCTTTAAGGAACCTTGCAACCAGAGGATCCTGAGACAGACGTCTGTTCAAATAAGCGGAGAGGGCCGCAATCTGCACTTTCAAAGTGGCAGGTGCAAGGCCCTTATCCAAACCGTCCTGAAGAAAATTTAAAATATCAGCCGTTGAAGGTTCTAGATTATTAATACCCTTCTTGGAGCACCACTCCATGAAAATCTTGGCTGTCCTCTAGTAGTTCTTATTGGTAGATTCTGCTCTTGCAGAAGAAAGGGTCTTCAGGATGGCCTCTGACAGTCCTCTATCCTGCTGTAGGGACTGCTCAACCTCCAGGCTGTCAGGTTGAATCTCCAGAGATCCTGGCACTTCAGAGATCCTTGGGAAACTAGGTTCTGGATGGGGGGAAGCCTCCAATATATCCCTCGACTCATCTCCATGAGTTGGGAAAAACCAAGCTCTTTTTGGCCAGAATGAAATGATGGCTATCACAGAGACTTAGTCCTGTCTGATTTTCATTAATACCTTTGGTATTATTGGAATTGGAGGGAAGATGTATGCCAGCCTGGACCTCCAAGGGATGGACAGGGCATCCACTGCCAAGGGATTGTCCTCCTGGTAAAGGGAACAGAACTTCTCCACCTTGGCGTTGAGTCGGGTTGCCATGAGGTCTATTTCTGGAAGACCCCTGTTCAGGGTAATCTGATGAAAGACTTCTGGATTGAGTGACCATTCTCCTGATACGGCATAACCCCGACTCAACCGATCCGCTACTATGTTCAGGGAGCCCTTGATGTGAACTGCGGATAAATGGGTTAGATTTTTCTCTGCCCATGTAAATATCAGATCTGCCTCCCTAAGGAGGGTTGGTGATCTGGTGCCTCCCTGTCTGTTCATGTACAGCACTGTGGTCATGTTGTCTGACCGGATTTTGACTGCTCTTCCCTGGGAAGAGGCAAGCAATAGAGTAAGGCACGATATACGGCTCTGAGCTCCTTCCAGTTGGACGAGGTCCTTTTTTCAGGAGCGCTCCAGACTCCCTTTATGGAGTTTTCGTCCAATGGGCTCCCCATCCCGAGAGGGATGCATCTGTAGTCAACAGGGTCCAAGAAGGTTGGACCGTGGACCTTCCGTCTTTCAGGTGCAACCACCACTTGAGGGAAAGACGGGTCCTGGGGGAGAGTCGAATCTTCTTGCTGAATGTAAGAAGGGAGCAATCCCAAGCCTCTAGTAACTCCTTCTGGAGGGGACGTAAGTGCCACAAGGCCCATGGGACTGCCTCCACTGAGGAAGACATCAAGCCCAGGATCTTCATCAATGTTCTGATGGAGGCTATCGGCTTTTTGAAGAGGTGCCGGACTGCCGCAACCAGCTTCTCCTTCCTTGCTGGTGTCAAGGAGATCTGCAGGCGGACTGAATCTAGGAAGTAGTTTTCTCAGAGGAACTTCCTTCGAGTTGAAGGGATCGTTTTTGACTTCTCCCAGTTTATAAGCCATCACAGACTCTGAAGGCTGTCTGTAGTTACTGGAGCAGAACAGACTCTGACTGGGCCTTTATCAACCAGTCGTCTAGATAAGGCACCAAGAATATCCCCTGAAGCCTGAGGGCGGCCGTTATGGGGGCCACTACCTTTGTAAAGGTGTGGGAAGCAGAGGAGATCCCGAAGGGTAGTGCTGTGAATTGAAAGTGCTTCCTGTGGCCGGAAAATACTACGGCAATCCTTAGAAAAAAAAACCTTCTGTGTGGAGGTAAATAGAAATATGCAAATAGGCGTCTTTTATATCCAAAGTCACAAAAAACATCGCCTTAGAGGAGAAAGGTGGTGACAGACTTTATGGTTTTCCTATGGAAGCGCTTCTTTTTGATGAAGCGGTTGAGGTACCTTAAGTCTATGATCATTCTCCACTTGTCTTCCAGTTTTGGCATCAGGAAGACGGGAGAATAGACACGGGTTCCTTCTTCTAGAGAAGGGACTTCCACCAGGGCTCCCTTGTGAATGTACTCTCGGATGAAGCATTCCAGGGAGGCTGCGAGTTAACACAAACCGATCCTGAGGAGGACGGAGGAACTTGATTGCATAACCTCTTTGGATTACCTACCGGACCCATGGGTCTCGAATTTTTTCCTGCCAGCAGTTGAGAAAGTGGGAGACACGACCTCCGACAGGAATCTCGGCCACAGGAAAACTGCTTCTGATGTCAAAAGCTAGGCTTGACTTTTTTATCATCAGACTTCGGAATCTCCGGCCGGCGCCTCTAGAGGAATAACTAGAGCCTCTCTGGACTGCCTTCCACGACGAGGTGGATAGCCTCTACCATGGCTAGAGCCAGACCTACCTCTGAAGGCCTGGGGTAAAGTTTTACCCTTCTTGTCGGCCAAGCCCTCTAGGATCTCGTCTAGGGCACAGCCAAAGACTCTACCCGGCTCAAAGGGTAATGCGCACAAATTATACTTTGAGGGTAACACAGCTCTCCAAGGTTTTAACCATAGAGGTCTTCCTGCTGCAGTGTTCTTGGTAAGTGCCAGGGATTTGGCCGCCAGCCTTAATTGATGGTGGGAGGCTTCCGTTAAATATTCAGCTGCTAGGGAAACTGAGCCTAGAAACCCTAGCAGCTCATCTCTGGAGACTCCAGAGTCGGTCACTTTCGAGGTGGACCAGGTCAGTACATAATTTGGCTGACACTTCACAGGATGCAACCGCCACAGCGGTCTTGGGCGAGGCAGCTGAATAAGCCTTCTTGAAGGTATTGTCGAAGCGCCTGCCATGGCGT
This sequence comes from Leptodactylus fallax, assembly GCA_947044405.1. Classification (NCBI taxonomy): domain Eukaryota; kingdom Metazoa; phylum Chordata; class Amphibia; order Anura; family Leptodactylidae; genus Leptodactylus; species Leptodactylus fallax. Next base: position 699,171 of record CAMRHE010000424.1, read on the forward strand.
CGCGCAGATTTGCTCCATCATCTGATGGTACCTTAGTGCGGCAGGACAGTTTAGCCACCGCCATATCCACCTTGGGAGGAGGACCCCATTGATCCCATTGAGCAACTGGGAATAAAGTGCTGAACCTCCTAGGAACCACAAGAGGTTTTTCAGGTCTTCTCCACTCTGAGGACATTAACTTTTGTAATGTCTGGTCCACTTGGAAGACCCTAGGCCCTCTATAGGTGGACGCGGAGGCTTCCCCGTCAACATCACGATCCTTAGACCGGATGGACTTGAGCAGCCGGCTTAATTTGTCGAGTGGAAGCACGGCCTGCTGGGATCTTCAGTGGAATTGTCAGATGAGAGTGTCTCGTCCACTATCTGATAATCTTCATCAGAGATCCGTAAGGAAGATTGTGTCTCAATCTGCGGTCTCTTGGCAATCTGGGCGATGGAAGAACGAATCTCCTTAAGAGACTCCTCATATAGTCCTTTACCCAAGTAACAACCTCTTATAGAAGGTACTTCCGGCAGAGGTCCACGACACTGGTGACAGCGGGTAAAATCATAGCCGTCAGGTAAAGGGGTATTGCAATCCAAACACATTAGGTGTTCAAGTTTACAGGAATTTTTCCTCCTAAGCGCATCGCCATTATGTGATGCAGAAGATGACATCTGAAACATCAAACAGCCACGTGACACTGAAACAGGGAAGATCGCCAAGCATCGCATAAAAAACCAAGGGGTACCTCTTTTTTTTTTTTTTTTTTTTAAATCGGTCACTTGAAGAGAGAAAAAAACCATCAGAAAAAAAAACAGCCACGGCAACCCGCAGCAGAGGAGCTAGAAACCACTCACTCAACAAATAAAGGACTGCATTCAGACCTTTTAAATGTAATCCAGCAGCGAGGGGAGGAAGCCAACAAAGAAACATTTATACAGCACCAAAACAAGTCAAACACCATAATGGAACATAGAGGAGCATAAGCCTAAGCCAGAGGCTCAAAATACAAGCAGCAAAAATCAAATCTATATTTTGCCTTTAAATTTTAAATTTCCAACTTACCGCACTTTTTCCGAGAAAACCGGAAGTAGGGCGCGGTGGTGCGCAAAGGCTTCCTTCCCCTGGGAACACGGGACCGGAGAAAAGTTCCGGCCGAGGAGGTTCCCCGCTTACTTCCGGGATCGCGCTGCCTGCAGATGGATGCCGGATAACGCTGCGCTGCGGGGCGAAGGACCGGAGGTTTTTTCTTTGGGACCAAGGTACCCCATAAAGGTAAGCCAGGAGTAAATAAAACCCCTAGCAACGGGAGGTCACAAGAGACCTCCGTCCACCTGTTCCACACAGGACAGAAAAAAACACAGTGGAGGGAGGTCTCTTGTGCCCTCTTATAGGGCTAGTAGGAGGCACCTTTTTGGTGCTAATTAAAGGTTCCACCTGTCCTAAACAACACACAGGGGCAGAGATACCCATATTGTGCTGCTGTCGGACGTAAGGGGAATAGTCTTTACAAAGGCTATTCCAGGCATGCCCCTATTTTCTATTTACTCCCAGCATTTGTTTTCAAAAATCCAGTATTTCTCCATATGCAAATGATATTCAGGGGACGTTATCCTTGTGCTCCAAGTACAGCTGCAACATCAGAATTTGAATGCCTCCACATGGATAAATCAACGCTCCCTTCATGTAAAGTCATGCCTCCTCCTCTTCTTAACTGCAGTTTATGATGTGTGTGCAAAATATCTCGCATGCACTGTACGCTCTGCCACTTTGGGCTCGGGCCGAGCGTACAGCACCTGCTTCGTGTGCTATCTTTATTCTCTGTGCGAACAAGCGTAGTGCGCAGTACACTCATGTAGTTCTATGAACTACTGAGCATACAGAGAATAAAGATGTCACACATAGCATGTGCTATGTGCTCGGCCAGAGCCCAAAGTGGCCAAGCGTACCATGCATAAGCGAGCACATTATATGGCCCCATCACTAGTTCCCATACTGTATGGGGGGAAGTAGTGAAGTGGCCACTGTATGGGCCATACATTGGCCCCTTCCCTGGTCCCTCTTATAGCAGTATTGGGTTATTACTTACCTGTCTTCTCCATGTTACCACTTCTGGCCTGTGGCCTACAAGTCAGAGAGTGGTAGAGCAGTGGGGATTTGGTAGGGCCCACTGGTGGGTCTGTCCAAGCCTGGTGGGGACCCTGTACCATCGGGACACTACTTTATAACTAACCACCTGGGCATTGCAGGATATAGAAAATTTATGGTTGGAGCGAAAGACTTCCTTCCAAGCCTCTGCAGAGTATCCTTGGTCCAGCTCCCTCTCCCACCTGCTGCCAGGGTGAGACTTCTCGAGGGGGTGGGGGTCTAAGATGACTCTATACAATAGAGAAATACATTTTCTCAGGGGTGTGGTGGAAATGCAGAGTACTTCAGAGAGAGTGTAACTTATGTCTACTGCTGGAGTAGAAATGTTGTAGCTGTATGTATTGCCAGCGGTTATTTGAAGACCTTACGGATTCTGGAACTGGAGGCTCATAAGGAAGTAGTCTCTCTGTGGTAGTGATAAGTTGAAAGCAAATTGGGGAAATGTGAGAGTGCTTGCCCAGGAACACGGGAGCGACTGCAGGTGGGAAGTGAATTTATAGGTGATCGGGGTGAGGGCCAATCTGCTGGAAAAGAGGGGCCTTAGAAAGGAACATCCTACAAGGTTTCAGTACTTGTGTGTTATGTATGGGAGGGAAGGATGACAGAGAAATGCCTCGTGGTCTACGTATTAACCTACTTCCTGCACAATGCATTAGATCAGAAACCCTCCTTAAGAAATGGGAGAAGGAGTCTATTGAGTCATCATTAAGACTTATGAATATTTTACTTGAGGAGGAGAAGACTTTGCTTAGTAAAACCACTCAGGAGTTAAAAGAACAAATTGAGGCAGTAAAGAAATTTTCAAATAACGACGAATTTGCACTACAGCAAACAGTAGAACGCTTTATAGTGTTTATGAAAGAGCGGAAAAACTATCAGTATAAAAGGGATATTGAGGATTTTAAAGCAGGGCGAATTTTTGATTTTTCAGCAAAAAATTCTAATAGGTTAGGAGCTGAGACTGAACTATCCTCATCTGAGTGTGAGGGATCTGAGGGTGAGCATTCTAGATCCTGGAGTCGCAAGGGTAGGAGTCAACAAGTAGGAAGAGGGTTTAATCAGGCAAATTTCTCCACAGATAGTCCTAGAAGAGGGAGAAGTCGAGGTAGGATCAATTCAGGTAGAGGAGGTTTTTTATCCCAAGGTCCCCCCATATCAGACTATCTGCTAAGAACACGAAAATGAGTAATTGTAAGGCGATTGTAAGGGATGATATGCAGATTATTAATCTTTCTTCGCGGACATTATTTGATGAGGAAGTGGAATTGTTGAAAAAGGGTTTGTCACTTGTCCCCACCCCCCAATTTGACTTATTTACATGGGTCAAGGATTTAAATCTTTTATGTAGAAAATTCTTTAAGCTAAATGATAAAAGAACTTGTGATGAACTGGGGATAGATCAGGAAGATCTGCCATCTTTACAACTTTTGGGAGGTTTGTGGGAGGAAGGACAACGAAATTTGGGGGGAAGGTCCTTTTACGAGTCTGCACATCCCTCTATAAGATCTCCACCTTTATCAGAGGATACGGCCATTGATGACTTTTTGAAAGTGGTAACAAACCGTTTGTCTCACATTGATGGGAGACGTTTTAGACAGAGGTCAAATTTATCCAGCAATGAAAGAGAATTACTGAGGGGGCTTGAAAAGGATGAATCTATTGTTATTAAGCCTTCAGATAAGGGGGGGGAACCTCGTGGTTATGGATCGCACAAATTATATCAGGATGTGTTGGAATATTCTTAATAATCCTGACTGCTAGGAGATTCTCCCCCAGGATCCAACACAGGATTATTATCTTGAACTGAAGAAAATTCTGATTGAGGCCAGAGATAATCATCTTATTAGTGATGGGGAATTTAATTTCCTCTTACCACAATATCCAACACGGCCTACTTTTTATGCGTTACCTAAAATCCATAAAGGGTTGAATCCCCTAAAAGGTAGGCCTATTTTCGCAGGGATTAATAGTATAACGCAGAATATTTAATTGTATGTGGATGCTATTTTAAGACCTTTCGTCTCTGCTTTACCATCTTTTGTGAGGGACACAACTGATGTCCTTAAGCGAATAGACGATCTGGTTGTGCCACCTGGAGGTTATCTGGCCAGTCTTGATGTGGAGGCCCTTTACAGCTCCATACCCCATGATGCAGGGTGTGGAGCTGTGGGGGACTTTCTGAAGGCGAGGGGGAGCCATTTGGAGATCCATAACAACCTGGTCCTGAGGCTGCTGAGATTTGTCCTGGAATGTAACACATTTTTATTTGACCACCACTTCTTCCACCAGCTCAGGGGGGTGGCTATGGGGAGTCCACGTGCCCCGACTTTTGCCAACCTCTACCTGGGCTGGTGGGAGAAGGAGGTGGTCTTTGCGGACCCAATGGAGGCATGGTCCTCATTTATTTTGCTTTGGGTCCGCTACATCGATGATGTGTTGTTGATCTGGGGGGGAACAAAGGAGGACTTTAGGGAGTTTGTTGTGGCTCTGAATGTTAATACGATGGGCCTCTTTTTTACCTCCGAAATTCAGGAGAACTCTATCACTTTTTTGGACTTAACTATCTTAAAATCGGAAACAGGACGATTAACTACGACCATCTATAGAAAAGAGACGGCTACCAACTGCCTCTTGAAATGGGATAGTTGGCATCCTAACCCTTTGAGAAGGGGTATCCCTAAAGGGCAGTTCCTGCGACTTCGCAGGAACTGTACCTCAATATCGGACTATCATGTAGCGGCACAGGACCTGTGTGAAAGATTTCATAGATGGGGATACCCAGATGGGGTTTTAGGGGCAGCATACCAACACGCTTTGTCAGCCGAACGTAGCCATTTATTGCAGCTGAAACAAAAGGATGGTGGACAGGAATTAAGGATTATAGCAATTTATGATAATGCCTATTTGGAAGTTAAACAAATTTTGCAGGACTCATGGGACATCCTCTTATTTGATCCTGATATTGGCCGATTGTTGGGGGACTTCCCATCAGTAACATATAGACATGGTACTAATTTCAAAGATAGGTTGGTTTATAGCCACTTGCTACCCACTAATTCCGATACCTGGCTGAATAGGCAAGGAAGAAAGTTTGTGGGTACCCATCCTTGTGGATCCTGCAGGGCCTGTTCTTTTATAAAAATTAGCAAAGATTTTGTTAGTACAACAGGTAAAGGATATAAAAACAATAATTTCATCAACTGTAAAACGGGCGGTATGGTGTACCTCATCACATGCTCCTGCGGGATTCAATATGTCGGTAAAACGACGAGGGAATTCCGCAGGAGGATGAGGGAACATGTAAACAACATAATCCGCCAGGATGACACCATGGTAGCACGTCATATATGGGCCCATCATCAAGGTGATCCTGTTCATATTAAATTCCAGGGCATTGAACAAATTATTCCTTCTCCTAGAGGGGGCAATCTTGATCAAAAGCTCCTTCAATGTGAGGCCCGTTGGACTTTTGTGCTGAAAACAGTCAAACCATGGGGCTTAAATGATGCAATTTCATATGTATCATTTATCTGAGATATTTGCTATATCCTAAGATTGTATTGGCATTGCATTGGCAATTTCTGGTATTAGACTGACATTAATGAAGGCATTGGCGTTATTGGCTCTAATGATTATATACATCTTTAAATAGAAGCTCTTAGTATTTATTGTGACCATCATGTATTGGATCCACGGGTTTCTGGCTTGCTAAAATGATTCCCTTTGAATTCTATCTCCTAAATTTAGTAGAGAGAGATTTGTTTATTCTCCATTCAGATGGGCGGGGCTGATGGAGGCAGGTTCTTTTGGAGGGCCTCTGTGATTGGTCTTCTGTCACGCATGCACATTTGGTTGGTCCCGGTCGAGGGGACTTCCCTCTAGATCAGCTGTGAGTGGACAGTGTGGCATCCCAGAGCTGGCTATGGCTGGGCTGAGGGTGATCTCTGTGCATTGTATTATTTCCTGTTGCTTCATAGCCTGTGTGACATAGCAGGGGGTCCTGAGTCTCACACAACACAGCGCCACCTAGTGAGCCTCACACATGCATTACACCTCCCATAGGATTGAATAGTAACCAAATGTCCAATGGGAGGACATCGCCTGGGAAAAGGGGAGGAGTCAGCTGATCACTGGGTCCCCATGGTAACACCCCTGCAGGAAGGTCCTGCGTGTGAGGAGTGAGAAGTGTGGAGTGTTAGGAGGAGGAGGTGAGGAGATAAGTGTGATGTCCTGTGAAGAAAGCAGTGAGTTTAGTGCAGGAATCTCAAGTCCTAGACAGGCCCAGGAAGGTTGGAGAGCTGACATACTCCAGCTATTCAGAAGATCCTGTCCCCTGTCTGCCTAGCCATCGCCCTGAAGGAAGTCAAGCATCATTATCTTGTCAGCCTGAGACTGTGGAGAGAACATTCTGGAACACGTGCTCCATAGCAAGTATCACAGGATCCAGGAGCCAAGGCCAGACCTGTGGAATATCCTGCCACCCTGACTATTGCACCCCGAAACTCTGAGCTATCAGGACCACATAACGTGAGTGGGGAATATTATGTACTAGTATCATGGTGGGCATCCTCCTATGAGCCAAATAGGAACCCAGATGCACCTTAGGGCTGTAACACTGAAGTATAAGGGGCTAGGAACACCTTTCATCAAGTCTACCCTGCACCCCAGGACTTTGCTGTGTCACCAGGCGTACCCCGTTGTTTTGTATTGAAGAAACTGTTTAAGCATTTGTGCCTCCACACCCATGGAAGTAAAAGTTCAACTTTACAACCGTTTCTGTGTCTGACTCTGCACCGACAACATCAGGGCGCCCCAAACACCACCAGTCGGCACAGTATAGGGGAAGCGCCCCGGGGGAACAATCACCACCAACATTTGTGCAGCCCCCTCATCACCGGTACCAGTGGTGGTAACGTGGGACAGCACCAGCGCTGCGCCCTCGTGCCCAGAGACCGTGACAAGTCTGCGCTGTTTGCACCCCGCAATCCCAACTGCAGCGTTACCTTCCATCTGGTCACCGCAAGAAAAACTGGCGTCACGAACAGGATACGGGTGTGTGCCATTTTGAGAAAGTCGCCACGAAAAGTGCGCCAAATTGTCTCCAGAGCATCGGTCTTTATTGTGGACTTTGCTAAGATCAAGTTTATTCCCTGAGAGTGCTTGCCACAAAGAGGGGAGCCCTATACCCCTGAAGTAAGCCCTAAAGACTGTCCTCTCAGTGTGTTACAGCCCTGGAAGAGTTAAAACGCCCAGGACTTGTTTGCTGCGCCACATCGCTGTGTAAGAACGCCCACAAAGGGTTAACTGTACCTTGCAAAAGTGCGGGAGATTTTTAGCACTGCCCATGAGGCCAGGAGACCCATCTGCCGCCATCTTAGGAGAGCCCAGAATGCTGAGCGCAATGCTCCAGCGCACCCATACAAGAAAGTGAAAGGCGAACGTGCCGGCGCCATTTCTGACTCTCTGATGCCGCATCACCGTCCCTGCTGTGCACCGCTGATCTCTGGTCCACGCTGCAGTTGCTGTCAGTGAGTACTGTGCCTCCCTGTCCTTGTCTTCAGTCCTCCCACGGCCCCAGCGAGTGTTTTCCGTGTACAGTGTCCGTGGGGAGTGCCACCATTAAAGAGGGGGAGCACACCGTCAGCCTGCATCACAGTGACTCTGTTAATAGCTACAGCATTCTTAAAGGGACAGCATTCCAAGTTGTAGTCTCCATTCCCTGCCAGCAAGCAGTTGAGTTTCTTAAAGAGACGGCGACCTAATTTCAGTCATACCTGCAAACAACATGACTGAGCAAAGTGACATTGTGCCATCTGTTTCTAGTGATCCAGCAGTGCCCATGGCGAGCAGCCTACCATTCTCCATGCCATTTTACCCTGGCGCACCATGGCTGCCGTGCTACAAAGGGGAGGCGCATACCCTCAGGGACGTTCGTGAGAAGATGCTGTCTCTCTTCCAGTTCTATCCTCTGAATACAGAACAGCAGATACAGATCCTGCTGGGCCAGCTTGAGGGTGCTGCAGCTAGGGAGGTCAAATCCTGGCCTGCCTCTGACAAAAGAACCCCTGGGCAAATTCTGGACAAACTCCAGGTGAACTTTGACGTGCGATCTGTCTCCGAGGTAAAGATGCGCTTCTTTTCCAGACGACAACTACCTGGTGAGACCCTGCGGGACTATGCTTTATCCCTCCAAGAGGCGTTCAGAGCTGTGGTGCAAGTGGATCCACGTGAAAATGTGGACTCTGATAAAATCTTGCTTGACCGCTTCATAGAAGGGGCAGGTACCACATTGCTCCAGAGTCAGTTGCGAATGCTTGCTGCACAACATCCCAGCATCACGTTTGCTGACTTCAAGGCCCTTGCCATCCAGGTCTTGGGACAGGAGCAGCCCCAGCCGAGCCCAGTCATCTGTGCTCCCTCACCTGGACCCTCAACAAGCATTGCTCCAGTTGTCCTGCCACTACCTCTGGGTACCTCACCTGCTGCCCAAACTGCGCAGACTACACCAGCAGACTCCAGAGATGACCTTCTGGCCCGAGTGGATCATCTGACCCGTGCCATGGAACAGATCACCGTCCGTCTAGATCGTCTGACCCAGCCGTCTTCATCGTCCAGTGATCCTTTGCGAAGTCTCAACATCTCACCTGAGTCGCCACCCAGACGTCCGTCTTCAGTGAAACCTCCGCAGAGTGAGAGGCCATACTGTACCTATTGCCATAGATATGGACACACCAGGCCTCAGTGTTTTCAGTTAAACGGGCCACCCCCGAGGCAGCGGGCCGCCCCTCGGGAGGAAAGAAGAAGGGCCCAGGTGAATCTTCAGTGCCATTGTCACGCTTCGTCTCAGCCTGCCCACACATCACAATCCGGGTGAACGGCGTTCCTCTGACAGCGTTGGTGGACACTGGATCTCAGGTAACAACCCTGCGCAAGCAGGTGTTCCTTGAACATTGGGACTTAGGTGTGTTGAATAGAACACCTGACACATGGATAAATCTGTGTGGCAGCAATGGACAGCCCATACCACCGCAGGGTTATTGGGAACCCACTATCCAGATTGGGGACTTGAAACTGCCTAGACAGGGTGTAATTGTCACTGATGTAGAGGATGATAGGTTTGCAGTTGTAATATTAGGCATGAATGTTTTACGCCATTGCTTTGCAGAAGTGTTGGCTGCCTTGCATGCCTCTCTCCTTACAGCTTCTCCCAGTGACCAGCAGACCATTCAGCGGGCCATTCGTGTACTCAATGCCCAGCACAAGTTCGCCAACAAACAAGGTGAAATTGGTCGAGTCCGGATCCAAGATACCCGTCCAGTAACCCTACAGCCTGGAACAGAAACTATGGTGTGGTGCCGTGCCCGTCCGGGCATAGAAAATCAGGACTACGAGGCCTTGCTACAACCCATACAGGTAGATGGCCAACCACTTGTCATGGCTGCCCGCAGCCTTGTCACAGTTTCCAATGGACGTGTTCCTGTCCGCTTAGTCAACTTGGGCGATGCTCCCGTGAACCTCCACAAGTTCCACTCTGTGGCCCTGCTACACCGGTTAGCACCAGAAGACATTCTCTCTGGTGATTCTACCGCCACACAGCGTTCCACCCAAGCTGCTGAGAACATTCAGAATGGAGCCACGAAGTCCTGGTGGGATGAATTGAATGTGGGAGACGCCAATACCCCTATAGAGCACATCAATGGGGTTCGCAATGTGGCCAAGCGTTACCAACAGGCATTCAGCAAACACCCATTGGACTTTGGTAAGACCATGACCATACAACATCGCATTCTGACTGGCGACCACCATCCAATCAAGGAGCGTCACCGTCCAATACCACCCGCGATGTACCAACCGGTGAAAAAGTTGATCCAAGAGATGCGAGATGCTGATGTCATCCGGGAGAGTAACAGCCCCTGGGCAGCCCCGCTAGTCCTTGTCAAGAAGAAAGATGGAACCCTACGATTTTGTGTGGACTATCGTAAACTCAACAACGTCACGCACAAAGACGCATACCCATTGCCGCGGATTGAGGAATCTCTAACGGCTTTGGGATCAGCTACCTGTTTCTCGACCCTGGACTTAACCAGTGGATACTGGCAAGTCCCTATGGCGCCTGAAGATCGTGAAAAGACTGCGTTTACGACCCCAATGGGACTCTTTGAATTTAATAGTATGCCATTTGGGCTATGTAATGCCCCAGCCACATTCCAACGGCTTATGGAGAGGTGCCTCGGCCATGAGAATTTCCAGAGTGTGCTACTGTACCTGGACGATGTTATTGTATTCTCCCGGACATACCAAGAACACCTTCGTCACCTGTCCGAGGTATTCAAGGTACTTATACAGCACGGCCTAAAGTTGAAGCCCTCCAAGTGCTACCTGTTGAAACCCCAAGTTCACTACCTTGGGCATGTCGTGAGCGCACAAGGCGTCCAACCTGATCCTGAAAAGATCACTGCAGTCCAGAACTGGCGAAGACCAACTACCGTCAAAGAAGTCCGAAGCTTCCTTGGATTCGCAGGTTACTACCGGCGTTTCATACCACACTTCGCCCAAGTAGCCGAGCCTCTGAACGAGTTGTTGCGCGGTTGTCCCAGAGAAAACTACAACCGAAAGCTTCCGGTAGACTGGACAGCGCGTCAAGAGGAAGCCTTTCAAGCGCTTAAAGCACTTCTGACGCAACCACCAATTCTAGCCTATCCCGACTACAGTCAGCCATTCCGCTTGTACACAGATGCAAGTCACCAAGGTTTGGGTGCAGTGTTGTCCCAGGTTCAGGACAACAAAGAGCGAGTCATCGCCTACGCCAGCAGGAGTCTGAGAGGCGCAGAGAAGAACGACCAGAACTATAGTTCTTTCAAACTCGAACTTCTGGCGCTTGTCTGGGCCGTGACAGAGAAGTTTAAAGACTACCTGGCTGCCACACCCTTTACCGTGTACACAGATAACAATCCGTTGGCGCATCTGGACACTGCTCGACTGGGAGCCCTTGAACAACGGTGGGCCTCAAGACTCGCGAATTACAAGTTCTCTGTCAAGTATCGCAGTGGCAAGTCCAACGCTAACGCTGATGCACTCTCAAGGTTGCCTGTGGGAGAAGAACCACCCCGAGAAGACATCTGGGAAGAGGTGGAGATGCCACCATTCTACAACAAGTTTGCCCAACAGGTTGCTATTGGTGTCCCTGTAGAAGGAGAATCTCTGGCGAAAACAGCTGCCGAATCCCTCCAGGAGCCATCTCTGTGGAAAACGTTCCAAGAAGAGAGCAGAATTTTAGGAGAATTGTCAGATTTCCTGCTTACAGGAAGAATACCAACCCGTGTAAAGAGAGGTCTTCATGACGTGGAATTAAAACGCCTTTGGCGACAGAGGAAGCTCCTGTTTGTCCAACGAGGCCTTCTACTTAGAAACACTCTTGATCCTGTCACAGGTGAAAGGCTTCATCAGATCCTCGTACCAAGAAGAGATGCACAGATGATACTTGAGGCGTATCATGACAGATCCGGTCACTTCGGGGTACAAAAGACCGAAGCTACCATCCGTCGTCGCTTCTATTGGGTTGGGATGAGGAGTGACATTGAGAGTTGGTGCCGAGAGTGTCCCGCCTGTAGTATCACCAAGGAAGGTCGAAGAGATCAGAAGGCCCCTCTACATCCAATTAAGACTCAAAAGCCGTGTGAAATTGTTGCTCTGGACCATGTGAAGTTGGGTCCCACACGTTCCGGCTACAGCTACGCTCTGACAATGGTGGATCATTACTCCAAATTCCTTGTCATCGTGCCTGTCAGAGATCTTACAGCAAGAACTACGGCTGAGACCTTCTACGCAGAGTTTGTCCGCCATTACGGTTGTCCTGAACATATCCTCACCGACCGTGGATCGGCGTTTGAATCCCAATTGTTCCGTGAGCTGTGTCAGTTCCAAGACTGCAAGAAGTTGCGAACCACAGCGTATCACCCTCAAGGGAATGGTATGTGCGAGAAGGCAAATCAAGTGATCATCGGCATGCTAAGAACAGCCGCAGTTACACCTGGTGTTGAGTGGCCTGAGCGTATCAAGGACTTGGCCTATATTTACAACAACACACCCCAAACATCTACGGGATATGCACCATTTTATCTAATGTTTGGAAGACAAGGTCAACTTCCTTCAGACTTAACCCTTGGTGTGAAGGTTCCTGACACCATCAATTCACTACCCAGAACAGACTGGGTTGTTGAACACCGCCGACGTATGGAGGAAGCTAAAGAGATAGTTGAAACGCGCATGGATGAGGTTCGTAGGAGACAACAGGAGGATTACAACCATCACGCCCATGCAGCGCCCCTGAAAGTTGGCGACCGTGTATGGTTAAGGAATAACCATCGGAATGGGAAATTGGATCCATTCTGGGAGAAAGAACCATACAGTGTCATCTCCATACCATATCCTGAATCCGACGTGTATGAGATCTCTAAACCTGGGAGACAGCCCCAAGTAGTACACCGAAACCGTCTGAAGCTGTGCCTTAAAGAAGGACTACCCACAGAGGTGCCCCCAGCTGAGACAACGAGTACAGAGATCTTGTCACCTTCTGAAGCGAAAGAGAGACCCCCAACGTTAACTGAGCTTATGTGGACGCCTAAACTACTACCATTTAGCTGTTATCCACCAATTGCTCTAGTGCAAGAGAACCCTTCGACAGATGATTTAATTGATTTCAGTGACTCTGTTCCTGATTCAAATCTCGTTCCACTTAGGCGTTCTGAGCGTACCACAAAAGGCATACCTCCAACACGCTATAGTGATGCCATGGCTGTCCTTGGGTAAAAGAGGTTAACTGTCTCTGCTTCTGTATATATGTTATTCCTGCTCTGATTACATTAATGTTTTTCCTGTGTGTATATACAGTATATACAGTCATATGAAAAAGTTGGGCACCCCTATTAATCTTAATCATTTTTTGTTCTTAATATTTGGGGGGTGGACCCCTTTTTATTTTTTTTTTTTAAAAGGAATTTTTGGAGGGGTTGTAAAAAAAAAAAACCCCTTTTTTTTTTTTCTCCTACTTTTTTTTCTTCCCTCTTCGCCCCCAAAACATATATAATATCTTGCCATGTAATATAGTATTTACATTTATATGCAACAATCCAAGCCATAGTGCCTGGCTCACCGAGCCAAGGAAGTTCTGTTACCCTATTGCGGTATGGACATTGGTGCTAGAGTGCCTACTCTTTCTTACAGAAAGGACTGTTTATTGTTTCTCAGAGAGACTCTCATGATAATGGACACTCACGAAATTTGTGCCAGAGAGCCTCTGGACCCATTTGCACTACTGTTGTTTCTATATGGACTGTCTGATGGTACCGCCAAAAGGTTCCATAAGTCTGAGTTTAATTATCTCTCCGTTACCCTTCAGACTTCTCATGGACATTTCAGGACTATGCCGGGAGGTCTTACCTCAAGTTTCTAAGTATTATATTTTTCTAAACTGTTAGTGACATTTGCACTTTATTCGTATTTATTAACGTTATGTTACATTTCTCACCTTCACCCCAGCCCGTCGCCGAGGTCGGCTCAGTGAAAGAGGGGGAGTATGTGGCATCCCAGAGCTGGCTATGGCTGGGCTGAGGGTGATCTCTGTGCATTGTATTATTTCCTGTTGCTTCATAGCCTGTGTGACATAGCAGGGGGTCCTGAGTCTCACACAACACAGCGCCACCTAGTGAGCCTCACACATGCATTACACCTCCCATAGGATTGAATAGTAACCAAATGTCCAATGGGAGGACATCGCCTGGGAAAAGGGGAGGAGTCAGCTGATCACTGGGTCCCCATGGTAACACCCCTGCAGGAAGGTCCTGCGTGTGAGGAGTGAGAAGTGTGGAGTGTTAGGAGGAGGAGGTGAGGAGATAAGTGTGATGTCCTGTGAAGAAAGCAGTGAGTTTAGTGCAGGAATCTCAAGTCCTAGACAGGCCCAGGAAGGTTGGAGAGCTGACATACTCCAGCTATTCAGAAGATCCTGTCCCCTGTCTGCCTAGCCATCGCCCTGAAGGAAGTCAAGCATCATTATCTTGTCAGCCTGAGACTGTGGAGAGAACATTCTGGAACACGTGCTCCATAGCAAGTATCACAGGATCCAGGGGCCAAGGCCAGACCTGTGGAATATCCTGCCACCCTGACTATTGCACCCCCGAAACTCTGAGCTATCAGGACCACATAACGTGAGTGGGGAATATTATGTACTAGTATCATGGTGGGCATCCTCCTATGAGCCAAATAGGAACCCAGATGCACCTTAGGGCTGTAACACTGAAGTATAAGGGGCTAGGAACACCTTTCATCAAGTCTACCCTGCACCCCAGGACTTTGCTGTGTCACCAGGCGTACCCCGTTGTTTTGTATTGAAGAAACTGTTTAAGCATTTGTGCCTCCACACCCATGGAAGTAAAAGTTCAACTTTACAACCGTTTCTGTGTCTGACTCTGCACCGACAACATCAGGGCGCCCCAAACACCACCAGTCGGCACAGTATAGGGGAAGCGCCCGGGGGAACAATCACCACCAACATTTGTGCAGCCCCCTCATCACCGGTACCAGTGGTGGTAACGTGGGACAGCACCAGCGCTGCGCCCTCGTGCCCAGAGACCGTGACAAGTCTGCGCTGTTTGCACCCCGCAATCCCAACTGCAGCGTTACCTTCCATCTGGTCACCGCAATAGCGTCTTCATTGGCTGGGTTAATGAGAGTGGGTGTGACAAAATGTATTTGAGACCGCCAACTCCGCTGCTCCGTGCGGCCAAACATTAGTGCCGATGGGGGAGCGGGGTTGTATGTTGGGAAAGGGTGATATTCCTACAAAATAGTACTATAACATACTTACCTTAGTGGCTCTTTGGAGTATAGACACGTAGCTCTGATGAATGTGTCGGTATGGGTGTATATTCCGACATAGGAAACGCGTTAGGTGTGTCAGTAGGATATCACAGTTAAAGCCAATTGCTGTGATATAGTTGTGTCAGTAGGATACGATAGTGAATATTAGTCGCGGTGTTAGAAAGTGTGTTGGTAGGGTATTACAGTATACGCCAGTCGCCTAATAGAGGTTATTACAGTAAACACTAATCGTTTTGACAAATTATTTTTAGAGGTAGCATAGAAGTGTTGGGAAATATAACACTGTGAACGCTAGGCAGTGCTTTTTTAAGCTGAGGGAACCATATGCTTTAGCAGTCCAATATTTGCTCCTGAAATATATGGGGTGGAGAGGGTTATCTAGACAGGTGCATATTGTTTTTATCTACACCTAATAGTAATGAGATATTGTGAAGCTTAAATATGGCCTTGTAGCATTTAGGTCTGGTTTCATAGTGGAATAATTACCTTTCCATCTCAGAATTCTTTTTTATTATTTATGTTGTAGTTTTCCCCAGTTTAGTATTTTAATAAATATTTAATAAAGTTGATATTTTAATGTGTCCAGATATTAGTGGGTGACTCTCCTAGTTTAAGAATCACTTAGAAATTTCCTTATTTTTGAAAGAAAAGCACAGTTTTTTCAATGAAGATAACATTAAATGAATCAGAAATACACTCTATACATTGTTAATGTGGTAAATGACTATTCTAGCTACAAATGTCTGGTTTTTAATGCAATATCTACATAGGTGTATAGAGACCCATTTCCAGCAACCATCACTCCAGTGTTCTAATGGTACATTGTGTTTGCTAACTGTGTAAGAAGGCTAATAGATGTTTAGAAAACCCTTGTGCAAGTATGTTAGCACAGCTGAAAATAGTTTTGCTAGTTAGAGAAGCTATAAAACTGACCTTCCTTTGAGCTAGTTGAGAATCTGGAGCATTACATTTGTTGGTTCAATTAAACTCTCAAAATGGGCAAAAAAAGAGAACTTTCATGTGAAACTCGACAGTCTATTCTTGTTCTTAGAAATGAAGGCTATTCCATGCGAGAAATTGGCAAGAAACTGAAGATTTCCTACAACGGTGTGTACTACTCCCTTCAGAGGACAGCACAAACAGGCTCTAACCAGAGTAGAAAGAGAAGTGGGAGGCCCCGCTGCACAACTGAGCAACAAGACAAGTACATTAGAGTCTCTAGTTTGAGAAATCGACACCTCACAGGTCCTCAACTGGCAGCTTCATTAAATAGTACCCGCAAAACGCCAGTGTCAACGTCTACAGTGAAGAGGCGACTCAGGGATGCTGGCCTTCAGGGCAGAGTGGCCAAGAAAAACAGAGGAAGATTGGAAAAAAGTGTTATGGACAGACGAATCAAAGTTTGAGGTGTTTGGATCACACAGAAGAACATTTGTGAGACGCAGAACAACTGAATAGATGCTGGAAGAGTGCCTGACGCCATCTCTCAAGCATGGTGGAGGTAATGTGATGGTCTGGGGTTGCTTTGGTGCTGGTAAAGTGGGAGATTTGTACAAGGTAAAAGGGATTTTGAATAAGGAAGGCTATCCCTCCATTTTGCAATGTCATGCCATACCCTGTGGTCAGCGCTTGATTGGAGCCAATTTCATCCTACAACAAGACAATGACCCAAAGCACACCTCCAAATTATGTAAGAACTATTTAGGGAAGAAGCAGGCAGCTGGTATTCTATCTGTAATGGAGTGGCCAGCGCAGTCACCAGATCTCAACCCAATTGAGCTGTTGTGGGAGCAGCTTGACCGTATGGTACGCAAAAAGTGCCCATCAAGCCAATCCAACTTGTGGAAGGGGCTTCTGGAAGCATGGGGTGAAATTTCTCCAGATTACCTCAGCAAATTAACAGCTAGAATGCCAAAGGTCTGCAATGCTGGAATTGCTGCAAATGGAGCATTCTTTGATGAAAGCAAAGTTTGAAGGAGAAAATTATTATTTCAAATAAATATCATTATTTCTAACCTTGTCAATGTCTTGACTATATTTTCTATTCATTTTGCAACTCATTTGATAAATAAATGTGTGAGTTTTCATGGAAAACACAAAATTGTCTGGGTGACCCCAAACTTTTGAACAATAGTGTTATATATATATATATATATATATATATATATATATATATATGGTAAAAAGCTGGAGACAAGAAGGTACTTCATATGGAGAAAAAAGTCAGCAAGGCTTCTTTACCATAAGAAATGTGAATTTGTGGAATTGTCTACCGCGGGAGTTTGTAACAGCTGACAACTTCAAAAGAAACTTATATGCCTTCTTACAGAAAAATAACATTAACTCTTATGTAAATGTATAGAATTCTTGTTTTCCTAACGCCCTCCCTTCAGCCATATTCCTACCTATCTTATGGGTGAATCTACTATTCAACTGTACTTATTTGTAACAAAATAGGTGCCATTTCTACCATCATTCTATGTTTCTAAAATTGGAAAACAGTTTCAGAAAAAGTGGCAGTGTTGTCTATGACATAAACGAGAAAGCTTACAACATGAAATCTGATTGGTGGCTATAGCTAAAAAGGTCAGGTTTAATACATAAGATCTTCTATTCCCACAGTTTATAATGATATGCATTTAGAAGCAAAACACCTGTTATGAAGAAAAGAATATTTATGGTCTTTCAAATGCCTTTCTTTTAATAAAAGGAACAGCTCACCCAGCAGTCTTTTTAACTGTTTCTCTTTTACTACACTCTTCTGCATTATAGCACCAAGTGACTATGACTATTGTTAAAGGAAATCCTTTCAAAGCACCCAACCATCCAGCAGTTTGTACAAGAAAGAAAGGGACATCACTATTTGAACGTGTCTATAGGCCGCTGGACACTAGGTTTGAAAAATAGCGTGGCTAAGCAAACCTTTAGTTAATATTCCTGAGTGTTCTTTTCCCTCACGAACAGTTCATTATGTTTAGCCTTTAAAGTGTTTTCCTTTATTTAACTTCATAAATTGCATACATAAAATACATTGATTTGATTCTATAATTTGTAAAACACATTTTCTTTGCAGTCATTGCAATGCAAATATTACACATACATTATAAAAGTTAACTAAGATAACAGATTATTTACATGCCTTTGTAATGTTTTTGCTATTTTCAGTATATTACCATAGCTAATCTGATTATTTTCTTTCTTTAGGTATCTGTACACTGGGTAGATTTTGCAGCAAATCTATGGTACATCATTCATGGCGTATCTTTAACATACAGATTTTGCTGTGGATTTTTTGAGGATTTCACGCCTCCATATTCAGTCTGTAGTAGTATCAATTTCTGCTAAAAAAAAAAAACAAAAATCTACAGCATTTATATGAGATGTGTTAAAAATCCACACAGAAAATCTGCAGCCTTTATGGTATATGTGCAGATGTTTTTAAGCTTAAGATGTCATTCAGTGCTTTAGGCTACGGCCCCACATTGAGGAAATGCAGCTTTTTTGTTGCAGATTTTGCTGCAGTTTTTTGAGCCAAAGCCAGGAGTGGATTTAACAGCAGGTAGAAGTATAAGAACATCCTATGTATTTTCCATTCCTTTTGTAGCCATTCTTGGCTTTGTCTCAAAAAAACGCAACAAAATCTGCAAAAAAAGCTGCGTTTCCGTAACGTGGGGCCGTAGCCTAAATGTTGCTTTTAATGTTTGAATTGTATATACAGATATAGCAGGTTAACCCAAACTTCTGCAATTGGTTAAACTGCTGTAGAGTAATATTCTATCACATAAGGCAATACAAACCAATGAAAAGTTGTTTGAAAAAACAGTTTTTGCTGTCTTCTGTGATAAAATATCATGCTGCAGAAGCTTAACCAATTGCAGAAGTTCAAATTAACTCTGCTACATCTGTAGTGGTACTTGAACATTTGTGAACCCTTTAGCATTTTTTATATTTCTGCATAAATTTGACCTAGAACTACATACAATTTTCACACAATGCCTAAATGAAGATAGAGAACTAAATCAAACAAATTCCATCTCTCTGACATAGAGAGAATGATAAATTCCCCCAAATATGTCTGAGAAATTTCCTTTGCTTGAAACATGATACACTTCTACAACTGTATTGTGAAGATCAGACTTTTTTTTTTCAAATAAAACAGAGCACCCACTCACACCAGATTGTCATCCCACTGAGCACACCCAACTCTAATTTCACCTTCAAATTATCTGCTAATCCTGAAATTCACATACATTTGCCACTCACATATGTTATATTAGATCATTTTCTTCTACGAATAAATGATAAAGTATAATATTTTTGATTCATTTATTTGATGTGTTTCTCTTTATCTACTTTTAGATAAAAGTTGTAGGTAAAATGCATGTAAAATGTATGAACAGGTCACAAACTTTCAAGCATAACTGTAACTCATCTAACAATCTTGAAATATTCTTGTAGGGCACCTTGGGTGGTTTTGCACTTTGAGAATATCCATTCTGGGATGAAATGTGCTGGCAATGATGTGAAACACTGCCTGCTCACAATAAGTAAACAACTTGTTGATTTTTCTGAGATGACTGACTCGATAAAGAGATTATTCCCAGCTGGGACTGTTGTCTTTACCTAAAGCAGAAGTTGTGAATGAACAATGAACCTCTTTAACTGTTTTTGTATCAAAGGGTCAATGTATGGACAATAACTTAAAAAGTAACTGTTGCTTCAATTGTTTTGTAAATGAATAGTTCAGATAAATATAAGAAACTTTTCAATATACAGTATCTTATCAGAGGAAAATGCTCCTATCTCCAGTTATCAGCTCCTCTCCTGCCTGCTAAACTGCTCAATTTACTCACAATGGTCTTCAGTGAAAACAGGCTGCAGTTCAAATACGTTTGCGAAGAAAGAGAAGGAGCAAGGGGTGTGAGTGAGAAGCAAAGAGGCCCAGATGTCTTGGAGCTGATTACAGTTATCTATCTCACCAGAGATTTATTTACATCTATACTGCTTAGTATTAAAACCTGGGTTCGAATCTGACTGATAGGTAAATTGGCATCCAATTGAAACCTGATCCTAGCGAGTGTTGCGGAAGAGCGCTTGTATGGAAGCCACTGACTCCTCCACTCCACATCTCTCCCTGGCTTTGAGTCCTTTGTGAGAAAACCACATTTTAAATGTTTGTCATTTGTCTATAAAACTGCTAGAAACTTCTATGTAACCAGATTTGTCTGTAAGCACTAGCCTGTCTTCACTTATGATTGTTCTAAGCGGTGAAGTAAGCAGTTTAGCAGGCAGGACAGGGCTGATCAGTGAAAATGGTAAATCTTTAACTTGAACTAACAAGACCGAGATCTGCAGGGCAACTGTGAGGTGCTGCTGCACTGCATTTGCAAACAGGTACAGATCATCAATATTAGTACATTTTTAACCTTTCCAAGCTCTGCATTTATGTAATTATTGTCTTTGTTTTGTAAATTCAATTGTTGGTGTGATTTCTCATCTTTCCTTCTCTCATGCTGTTTCCATTACAAACAGGCAGGTGCCTCCTTTCAGATGTATTGCTGACAAATAAGTTTTAGGTCAACAAAAAAACTGTACCCAACAACAAACATGCATTGCATCACTGAATGTTAGTTCACTGAATGTTCACATTGCACAGTCAAGAATGGTTGTTCATGTTGAAAAATGCTCAAGCAGATATCATCCTGTATAAAAAGTCCTTTAACCATTTGGATGAACTTAATAATTGGATAACAAGTCCTGCTGCATGTGTAATATTTATATTTGTGGTGCAAAAATGTTACCATTAGTATGGATGGCTTACAGCCATTAGGTTCTATTTACATTTCCTGCCATAACAATGGCCCAGTGTATTTACAGTTACTCCATAGTATGATTATAATAGTCTGATGACCACAATTTAGTACAATTAACTTTCTGCAATGCAGATAATTAGCAATGGTCATTTTCTTTTGGTCAATTAATATGGCCATTAAATTGTAGGTTATACTAATATTGATGAATAAGTCTGCTAGAAACGTCAAATACTTTCCTTCCTGACATACCTTCCTAATTCTACTTGCTTTTTCTTCAAAAGCCTTTGTCATCATCTTTTCAGTTAGTTATTAAAAGGTATCAACTTAACCATTAAAGGACTATCAAGTACTGAAGACCCACACAGATACAGTGGGGAAAAAAGTATTTAGTCAGCCACCAATTGTGCAAGTTCTCCCACTTAAAAAGATGAGGCCGGCCTGTAATTGTCATCATAGGTAGACCTCAACTATGAGAGACAAAATGAGAAAACATATCTAGAAAATCACATTGTCTGATTTTTTAAGAATTTATTTGCAAATTATGGTGGAAAATAAGTATTTGGTCACCTACAAACAAGCAAGATTTCTGGCTCTCACAGACCTGTAACTTCTTCTTTAAGAGGCTCCTCTGTCCTCCACTCATTACCTGTAGTAATGGCACCTGTTTGAAATTGTTATCAGTATAAAAGACACCTGTCCACAACCTCAAACAGTCACACTCCAAACTCCACTATGGTGAAGACCAAAGAGCTGTGGAAGGACACCAGAAACAAAATTGTAGACCTGCATCAGGCTGGGAAGACTGAATCTGCAATAGGCAAGCAGCTTGGCGTGAAGAAATCAACTGTGGGAGCAATAATTAGAAAATGGAAGACATACAAGACCACTGATAATCTCCCTCCATCAGGGGCTCCACGCAAGATCTCACCCCGTGGGGTCAAAATGATCACAAGAATGGTGAGCAAAAATCCCAGAACCACACAGGGGGACCTAGTGAATGACCTGCAGAAATCTGGGACTAACGTAAACAAAGGCTACCGTCAGTAACACACTACGCCGGCAGGGACTCAAATCCTGCAGTGCCAGATGTGTCCCCCTGCTTAAGCCAGTACATATCCGGGCCCATCTGAAGTTTACTAGAGAGCATTTGGATGTTCCAGAAGAGTATTGGGAGAATGTCATACGGTCAGATGAAACCAAAGTAGAACTGTTTGGTAGAAACACAACTCGTCGTGTTTGGAGGAGAGTGAATGCTGAGTTGCATCCAAAGAACACCATACCTACTGTGAAGCATGGGGGTGGCAACATCATGCTTTGGTGCTGTTTCTCTGCAAAGGGTCCAGGACGAGTTATCCATGTACATGAAAGAATGAATGGGGCCATGTATCAGGAGATTTTGAGTGCAAACCTCCTTCCATCAGCAAGGGCATTGAAGATGAAACGTGGCTTGATCTTTCAGCATGACAATGATCCAAAGCACACCGCAAGGACAACGAAGGAGTGGCTTCGTAAGAAGCACTTCAAGGTCCTGGAGTGGCTTAGCCAGTCTCCAGATCTCATCCCCATAGAAAACCTTTGGAGGGAGTGAAAAGTCCGTGTTGCCCAGCGACAGCCCCAAAACATCACTGCTCTAGAGGAGATCTGCATGGAGGAATGGGCCAACATACCAGCAACAGTGTGTGCCAACCTTGTGAAGACTTACAGAAAATGTTTGACCTCTGTCATTGCCAACAAAGGATATATAACAAAGTACTGAGATGAACTTTTGTTATTGACCAAATACTTATTTTCCACCATAATTTGCAAATACATTCTTTGAAAATCAGACAATGTGATTTTCTGGATTTGTTTTCTGATTTTGTCTCTCATAGTTGAGGTCTACCTATAATGTCAATTACAGGCCTCTCTCATCTTTTTAAGTGAGAGAACTTGCACAATTGGTGGCAGACTAAATACTTTTTTTCCCCACTGTATGTCTAAAAAGGTAATTGAATGTTTGTTCGGTGAATGTTATTTATGTTGTTCTAAGATGTCATAAACAGTCATATAAACTGAATTCTTATGAAAGTGATTGAAAGTCACCTTCAATGATTGTTTTTGAGCCTGGCGGCTGTTAACACAAAGATGTGTAATAGGAGGGGGGCGGAGTCTGACTGTGCACTGTAATGGCCGCAACTCTCTAGAGCTCCGTGGTTACGAGTCTCATACCTACTCCTCGCACGCATTGCTTGGCCTGAACATGGTGAAAAGAAGCAGAGATAGAGGTCCTGAGATCCCCAACACCCCGAGATCTAGCAAACATCAGGGAAATTTGCAGAAATACCTGCGGAGAAAGGTCCTGCTCTCGCCGAAGGGTTCCATCAAAATGGCGCTGGCGCCCAGCCAAAGGGCTGACACCAGTGAGGAATCGGTGGCTGATAGCGAAGCTGACACAGATCGCTCAGATAGCGGGTTCACTACCATATCCAAATCCTTTCTTCAGAAGGCACTAGCATCGGCGCTTAGCCTGGTACTATTGCAACTCGCGGACATCAAGTCTGAAATCCAAAACGTCGGGCATGGGGTCTCAGGCCTAGAAACAGCCTACACAGCGCTGCAGACGTACTCCTCTACTGTGTAGGCCCAGCTTCTCCTTCATAAAGAGCACATAGATCGCTCCCTAGTTCTCATTGAGGATCAAGAAAACCGCAGCCGTAGAAAGAACATACAGATCAAAGGGCTACCTGAGTTGTACTCACCTAATGAATTACCTTCGCAGACCTACTAGGCCCAGACCGAGCCGCCACTATAGTGATAGAACGGATACATAGGGCTCTTCGGCCTAAGCCACAACAGGGGGAACAGCCGAGGGATGTCATTTGTGGCGTCCTCTCTTACCCAGACGCTGCTGCTGTCCTAGCGGCGGCGAGATCCAGACCTTTTATACAGATTGGTAAGGCCGATATTGCTGTCTACCAGGACATCGCTCCGTCTATTCTGGCAAAGAGACGCATACTACGCCCACTGCTTGAATCTCTCAGAGCCAAAGGCCTTCAGTATGCTTGGCTTTACCTGTTCGGGTTAGCGGTATCCTGTAATGGGAAACGCCTCAATGTCCATACTCTGAAGGATCTTCCGATGCTGTGGTGACATCTCGACATGGAGCCACTGGAAATCCCGTCTTGGCTACCAACGCCAAACCTGCCAGAGTTTCCGACCCTACCTGACCAAAACCAAGAGCCGTCTATGTCCAGACACAAGTCACCGAAGGGGAGAAAGTTCGCATCTCGCACCCATCTGCAAGATGTGCCATAGACTCATTGATGCTCTACCTGAGTGATTGCCGGTGAGACCGTCACGGTGTTTCTCTGAAGTATTTATCCTGTCCTGCCAGAATTGTTTAAAGACCTCTTTTTCTGTGGTTATAGTGTATATAATGACTTTAGCTTTATTTTGCCTGTTATGCTCTTATGGGGTGACTAGTAACCTTTTCTTTGCTTTGGGGCGGACGTCGTCCTGCACGCCGCCGCGGCCGGGGTTGGCGATATTGTACTACTATTTGGAGGCTTGGGCAGTAGTCTGCTTAGGGCCTTTCTAATTCCTATTGCTCATTGCCGCCTAGGTGGTCGTGGGGCGTGGGGCACACGCTTTGCTGAATTGCCATGTTTTATCCGTGTTCTTCATGTCTAATGGAACCTATTTCCATACCTTAGCTAACACATGAGGAGTGGAGAGAGACTCATTCCCGATCAGACCTATCTTCTTTTTCCCCCCCACCTATTAGTAACTAACACAACAATACATACTGTTCACTGCCATTCTCCCTACATCCAATCTGAGATCCTGACGACTCTTAGTTGAGAGATTGGCAAGATAATTTAAGGTTCTTCCCACCTTCATCTCCCCGTTCCTTCCTCTCTTCATCCCTCTCCTACCTACTGATCCCATCTTTTCCCTCTTTAGTCCCCCCCCTTTCAATCTCTCTCGTCTTTCCCATCCTACTGTTTAACTCACATCTCTGATCTCCTCTAACCGACTCCCCTTTCTTCCTCAACCCTTTCCCCACTCTTTCGCCTATCTTGTCCTTTCTTTTCTTTTCTTGCTTCCATCTCTGCTTCCCCACCAGAACAGACCGAGTGGCCGGACACACCTCCGTTCCCCTGAGGCTCGACTAGCAAGCTCTACAGCCGGTTCCTGCCCACCATCCCACTACCTGAACTGCCTGGTCTGTAGCCATGACGACTGTGAAAGTGACGACTTTCAATGTCAATGGTCTGAACACGCCACAGAAACGACACAGTGTTCTGAGACTGCTTAGGAAATTGAGATCTGGAATTGTGATGTTGTAAGAGACCCACCTAAAAACTGGAAGGCAACCCTCCTTTCCAAGACATCCATACCCTCAGTGGTACTTTAACTCACACCCATCAACATACTGTACCCTTCTCATGTGCGGTCCAGCATGCTGATGCAGATGGAAGATACCTCTTTTTGAGAGGCACCATAGCCTCCAGACCAGTGACTATTGCCACAATGTACGCCCCAAACCATGCCCAGGTTCCCTGGCTAAAGTCTGCTCTGCGCGACCTCCAACTGTTCGCAGTCGGCGATATTATCTTAGGAGGCGACTTTAATCTCACACTGAATCCAACCTTGACTCCTCGACAGGATGGTCCGCAGTCCCACAAAGAGCTCTCAGCAGTCTCCAAAAGAGTCTACAGGATATGCAACTGTTAGATATATGGCGCATGTTACACCCAACGACAAAAGACTACTCACATTTCTCACCTAAATACGCCTCGCACCAGAGGCTCGACTATATCTTCCATCCTCTCTTCTGGCTCAACTGGCGGATAGTGCTTCCATAGATTGTATGAGCATATTAGACCACGCTCCTGTCTCCAGTTCTCTTACATTAACCAGAACTAACTCCACGTCACTGGTCCTGGCGCCTCATCGAGAGGCTGTTAGATGATGCGTCGCTTCTACAGGAGATTACAGCCAAGCTGCAGGAGTTCTTTCAACTAAATCTCACCCCGGAAGTTTCAGCAGGCACAGTCTATGAGACCCACAAGTCATATGTCAGAGGCCTACTGATTGCCAAAGCCTCGGCCCTCAAGAAATCTCGACAAAAAGAAGTTGACTCCCTGTTGGGGCAGATTACTGCCATTGAGAGAGTACATAAACGTTAGCAATTGGACACACTACAGGCAGATCTAGCGTCTCTGAGAGAGAAACTGAAGCGTATACTCCATCGTCAGGCGTCAAAACACCTCCTCTTCTATAAGCTAGGACTTTATGTACATAGAGATAAAGGAGGATGCCTGATGTCCCATCTGATTAAGCAGACTAAGGCCAAGACTCACATCTTAGAGGTAAAGACCCCTTCTGGCCTCCTTGAGAAGTCCACCCTGGGAATTGCTAAAGCCCTCAAGACTTTTTACACTGACCTATACAATCTCCGCAAAGAGGAGACCAGCAGCGACCGTCACTCCCGCTCATCACGGACAGCAGCATTCCTCGAATCCCTTCAGCTCCCGCAACTGGACATGGAGGAAGCAGAACAGCTGACGGCCCCAATTACACTATCGGAGCTACAAAAAGTCATAGTAACCTTTCCGACGGGTAAGAGCCCTGGTCCGGATGGCCTTTATCTGACCTACTACAAGAAGTTTGCTGAGATCCTACTGCCGCACCTCTCTTTGCTATGTAATGATCTCTTTGCTGGGGGTGCTCTGCCCAAACAGACACAAGAAGCCCACATTGCGCTTATTGCCAAAGAAGGAAAAGACCCGTCGCTCTGCAGCAGCTATCTCCCCATTTCTCTGCTGAACCTAGACTTCAAAATATGGGCCAAACTGCTCGCCTTGCGGCTGCAAGAATTCTTGCCCAAACTTATCAATGAGGAACAGTCTGGGTTTGTGAAAAGTCGTGAGGGCAAAAACAACACCCACAGGTTGTTACACGCCATCGATCTAACCCACAAAACCAAATGTCCGCTAGTCCTTCTCGGCGTAGATGCCAAGAAGGCTTTTGACAGGGTCTGCTGGGACTACATGACAGCTGCTCTCTCAGCCTTTGGCCTGCCAGAAGAATTTGTGAAGGCTATCCTGACACTCTACGCTCATCCTCATGCCAGGCTAAAGATGAACGGCACTCTCTCCCCATATTTTGACATCACGAATGGGACGTGCCAAGGGTGCCCCCTATCCCCGGCACTCTTTAGTCTCACACTGGAGACCTTGCTGCAGAAGGTCCGCCTACACCCTGACATCCATGGTCTACAAGTCGGGAACTTGTCGCTTCAAGCTGTCGCATTCGCGGATGATGTTCTGTTCCTGGTGTCGAACCCAGTGGATGGTCTGCCAACCTTAACCAGTCTGCTGAGTGAGTTCGGAGAAATCTCCAACTATAAAATAAATCTCACTAAGTCGGAAGCTCTTTGCATCCACCTGCCACCCTCTCTTCTACGGCAAGTAAAGAAGGATTCTCCATACACTTGGGAATAAAATTGACGAGATGCACTGCCGATTTGTACGCCTCCAATTATCTACCACTAGCTCAAGAAATCTCTGCACTGCTTCGCTCATACAACCTCCCGTATATTTCTTGGTTCGGCAGAAAGAACCTCCTCCAAACATATGATACCGAAACTGCTCTACGTCCTTCAAATGTTGCCGATTTATCTCCCCACCGCCTTTCTTAGCTCCATTAGGTCCATGTTTAATCATTATGTATGGAGAGGGAAGCCAGCGAGAATTGCACATCGACTTCTCATTCAACAAAGAGAGAAAGGGGGCATCTCCCTGCCGGATTTTACCAACCTATACAAGGCAAACCTCCTACAGACCTGGCTGTCCCTGGTCTCTCCAACCAAGTGCATGGCCATTAGACAAATGGCAGAACAACTCCATGGCCCATGGCCTAAATCGCCTCTTATGGCTACCTGACCCCAAATCACTAAAAAGCCCATCTTTTGCACCATTGTTAAGAGGCCCCTGTATGGCTTGGCAGGAATATCATTGGCTCCTACCTCCAGCGCCGTCCCGAGTCTTCCCAGCTGACCTTCTTCCGCATCTGACCTCCAAAGATAGCCCTGCATATGAAGATTTCTGGTCCCATCTCCGAAACAAGGCACTGAGGAATCTATTCCACAGAAACACACCAATCTCCATTGACTCTTTGCGGTCTCTCATGCCTGTTGCCAAGGTCACGCATCTCCATTACCTACATTTTCACTGGTGCGCTAAAGCCCTTCCGAACATATTCTTGCTGGACAGAGACTTAACACAATTTGAAAAAGTGTACCTCTCCAAGGTCCACTCCACCCGGAAGCTCGCCTATTGCAAAACCCTCATAACTGCTGTCTCGACTTCCCCCACACCTGCCTATATTTCTTCTTGGGAAAGAGAACTAGGTCAAACGCTTATAGAAGCTGAAGTCACCTTTACACTACGTCACTCTCATGGATTTTCCCCATGTATCAGATTGCAGGAGATGCATTTCAAATTATTGGCCAGGTGGTACAAAACACCGGAGTGGCTCCATGCATACATACTCTCGGCTACGAACCTATGTTGGAGATGTCAGGCGACTAAAGGCTCTTACCTACACATATGGTGGCAATGCGACTTAATCACTCCATACTTGTTGGAGGTTCAATCGGTCATTAGGAAAGTAACATCTTCAACCTTCGACGTGAACCCAGCGATGATAATCCTCTCCATTCCGCAACCAGGTTTCTCTCCGTCCAAGACGGACCTTGCCACTCACCTTGTAGAAGCGGCTAAATCGATTATACCCTTGTACTGGCTCCAGTCTTCCTCCCCTCTGACCACTGCATGGCTGACAAAAGTCGACCAGATTGTCAGGTTCGAGGAGCTTCTCAGCTGGTCTCACTTCTCCCATGACAAATTCCTCAAACTCTGGTCGCCCTGGCTCAAGTTCCGCAACACCACCGTCAACTCGGACCTACTCCTGACATCTGGTGTCAGCTGAGAGTCTCTATTTTCTTCTCCTTTTCCTTCTTTTATCTTCTCTCTCCCCTCCCCCCTTCTTGTTCTCCTTGTTTATCTTTTTCCTCCTCTTCTCCTCCCTCTTCCCTCCTACCCTCCGCACTTCCTTTTATTTAACCTTGTTTAATTTTAATTTAACCAATTTTAATTTTATTTCATCTCATTTTATTACATTTTTATTCCTTCTTCTGTCTTACTTATCTTATTCTTTAATTTGAGAATTGCAGTGTTACATGCTAAGTATGTTTCTTGAGTTATTGACTGTTATGTTGCTGAATTCGCAGTTGATTGACAACTATTGTATGCATATAAAATTGTAAAACTCTAATAAAAAGTGATTTACAAAAAAAAAAAAAAAAGATGTGTAATAGGATAGATACACATGGAGGGTAGGCCTCCAGCCCCTGGAGCAGTTTCCACTCAGGCCCTGCTCTTGCCAATCAGGGCCTTACTATCTCCTGTCTGTGCCACCCCGTGCAATGGGAGTCGATCCTCCCCATCACCCATCCACACCAACTGCCTCTTTTACATAAGACTTCAAGGTCCCTAGGGGGTCTGAAACTAAAAGTAAAAAAAAAAAATATATATATATATATATATATATATATATATATATATATTGTAAATGCATTACCTTCAGAGTGGCTTGTTACCATGTAAGACAGGCGCATGGAGGTGGGGTAGCAGTTCACATGTGCAGTTTTATTGCCAACAGATCATACAGTCCAACTCAAAAAAAACTGTTTGCTTCAGCATAAATGAATAGATCAGGAAAACATAAACCGTCCTTAACCTCAGGTACAAATGAGTCAACAGAGCTAACCAATGCAACAGGATAGGTTAGGCGTCTGTCCTCCGCACAGGGCAGTGTGGCTTTCAGCTTCAGAGCTTTCCCACAGAAGAGACCACCACACCCCTTCCAGTTTTAGCTCTTCAAAGCTGCACCCAGCAAGACCCGGATTGGAGCTTTGGCTCGGGTATGCAACAACTTCCAAAACCCAGACCCTGACTCCAGCCAGTTATCTCACAGATACCAGCCACCTTAGTGGAAGGTATCTGCCATCCACTATTTTACCTTCTGACTTTCTACATAATATATATATATATCTATCTATCTACATATATAGATATATACAGAGCCTTGCGAAAGTATTCGGCCCCCTTGAACTTTTCAACCTTTTGCCACATTTCAGGCTTCAAACATAAAGATATAAAATTTTAATTTTTTGGTGAAGAATCAACAACAAGTGGGACACAATTGTGAAGTGGAACGAAATTTATTGGTTATTTTAAACTTTTGTAAAAAATAAAAAACTGAAAAGTGGGGCGTGCAATATTATTCGGCCCCTTTACTTTCAGTGCAGCAAATTCACTCCAGAAGTTCAGTGAGGATCTCTGAATGATCCAATGTTGCCCTAAATGACTGATGATGATAAATATAATCCACCTGTGTGTAATCAAGTCTCCGTATAAATGCACCTGCTCTGTGATAGTCTCAGGGTTCTGTTTAAAGCGCAGAGAGAATCATGAAGACCAAGGAACACACCAGGCAGGTCCGTGATACTGTTGTGGAGAAGTTTAAAGCTGGATTTGGATACAAAAAGATTTCCCAAACTTTAAACATCCCAAGGAGCACTGTGCAAGCGATCATATTGAAATGGAAGGAGTATCAGACCACTGCAAATCTACCAAGACCCGGCCGTCCCTCTAAACTTTCATCTCAAACAAGGAGAAGACTGATCAGAGATGCAGCCAAGAGGCCCATGATCACTCTGGATGAACTGCAGAGATCTACAGCTGAGGTGGGAGAGTCTGTCCATAGGACAACAGTCAGTCGTACACTGCACAAATCTGGCCTTTATGGAAGAGTGGCAAGAAAAAAGCCATTTCTCAAAGATATCCATAAAAAGTCTTGTTTAAAGTTTGCCACAAGCCACCTGGGAGACACACCAAACATGTGGAAGAAGGTGCTCTGGTCAGATGAAACCAAAATCGAACTTTTTGTCCACAATGCAAAACGATATGTTTGGCATATAAGCAACACAGCTCATCACCCTGAACACACCATCCCCACTGTCAAACATGGTGGTGGCAGCATCATGGTTTGGGCCTGCTTTTCTTCAGCAGGGACAGGGAAGATGATTAAAATTGATGGGAAGATGGATGGAACCAAATACAGGACCATTCTGGAAGAAAACCTGTTGGAGTCTGCAAAAGACCTGAGACTGGGACGGAGATTTATCTTCAACAAGACAATGATCCCAAACATAAAGCAAAATCTACAATGGAATGGTTCACAAATAAACCTATCCAGGTGTTAGAATGGCCAAGTCAAAGTCCACACCAATCGAGAATCTCTGGAAAGAGCTGAAAACTGCTGTTCACAAACGCTCTCCATCCAACCTCACTGAGCTCGAGCTGTTTTCAAAGGAAGAATGGGCAAGAATTTCAGTTTCTTGATGTGAAAAACTGATAGAGACATACCCCAAGCGACTTGCAGCCGTAATTGCAGCAAAAGGTGGCGCTACAAAGTATTAACTTAAGGGTACGCCCCACTTTTCAGTTTTTTATTTTTTACAAAAGTTTCAAATATCCAATAAATTTCGTTCCACTTCACGATTGTGTCCCACTTGTTGTTGATTTTTCACCAAGAAATTTAAATTTTATATCCTTATGTTTGAAGCCTGAAATGTGGTAAAAGGTTGAAAAGTTCAAGGGGGCCGAATACTTTCGCAAGGCACTGTATATATACAGTCATATGAAAAAGTTTGGGCACCCCTATTAATCTTAATCATTTTTAGTTCTAAATATTTGGGTGTTTGCAACAGCCATTTCAATTTGATATATCTAATAACTGATGGACACAGTAATATTTCAGGATTGAAATGAGGTTTATTGTACTAATAGAAAATGTGCAATATGCATTAAACCAAAATTTGACCGGTGCAAAAATTTGGGTACCCTTATCATTTTATTGATTTGAATACTCCTAACTACTTTTTACTGACTTACTGAAGCACAAAATTGGTTTTGTAACCTCACTGAGCTTTGAACTTCATAGCCAGGTGTATCCAATCATGAGAAAAGGTATTTAAGGTGGCCAATTGCAAGTTGTTCTCCTATTTGAATCTCCTCTGAAGAGTGGCATCATGGGCTCCTCAAAACAACTCTCAAATGATCTGAAAACAAAGATTGTTCAACATAGTTGTTCAGGGGAAGGATACAAAAAGTTGTCTCAGAGATTTAACCTGTCAGTTTCCACTGTGAGGAACATAGTAAGGAAATGGAAGACCACAGGGACAGTTCTTGTTAAGCCCAGAAGTGGCAGGCCAAGAAAAATATCAGAAAGGCAGAGAAGAAGAATGGTGAGAACAGTCAAGGACAATCCACAGACCACCTCCAAAGAGCTGCAGCATCATCTTGCTCCAGATGGTGTCACTGTGCATCGGTCAACAATACAGCACACTTTGCACAAGGAGAAGCTGTATGGGAGAGTGATGCGAAAGAAGCCGTTTCTGAAAACACGCCACAAACAGAGTCGCCTGAGGTATGCAAAAGCACATTTGGACAAGCCAGCTTCATTTTGGAAGAAGGTCCTGTGGACTGATGAAACAAAGATTGAGTTGTTTGGTCATACAAAAAGGCGTTATGCATTGCGTCAAAAAAACACAGCATTCCAAGAAAAACACTTGCTACCCACTGTAAAATTTGGTGGAGGTTCCATCATGCTTTGGGGCTGTGTGGCCAATGCCGGCACCGGGAATCTTGTTAAAGTTGAGGGTCGCATGGATTCAACTCAGTATCAGCAGATTCTTGAGAATAATGTACAAGAATCAGTGCCGAATTTGAAGTTACGCCGGGGATGGATATTTCAGCAAGACAATGATCCAAAACACAGCTCCAAATCTACTCAGGCATTCATGCAGAGGAACAATTACAATGTTCTGGAATGGCCATCCTAGTCCCCAGACCTGAATATCATTGAAAATCTGTGGGATAATTTGAAGCGGGCTGTCCATGCTCGGCGACCATCAAACTTAACTGAACTGGAATTGTTTTGTAAAGAGGAATGGTCAAAAATACCTTCATCCAGGATCCAGGAACTGATTAAAAGCTACATGAAGCGACTAGAGGCTGTTATTTTTGCAAGAGGATCTACTAAATATTAATGTCACTTTTCTGTTGAGGTGCCCATACTTTTGCACCGGTCAAATTTTGGTTTAATGCATATTGCACATTTTCTGTTAGTACAATAAACCTCATTTCAATCCTGAAATATTACTGTGTCCATCAGTTATTAGATATATCAAATTGAAATGGCTGTTGCAAACACCCAAATATTTAAAACTAAAAATGATTAAGATTAATAGGGGTGCCCAAACTTTTTCATATGACTGTTATATATATATATATATCTATCTATCTTATATATATATATATATATATATATATATATATATATATGTCACCCCTCCTTTCCCTATATAACATATAAAAATAAATAGAAAAGTAAACATAAACACTAATGAACTAATAAAATATTAAAATATTTATCTCATACAGTGAACGGCATAGCAGAGAAAAAAATCAAAATGGCCAAATGGCTGTTTTTGCAATACTTTGATATACTATAAAGGCAGACTAGAAGGATCATGTGGTCTTTTTCTGCTGTCAATCTTCTATGTTTCTATTTTGTAACTTTGCATTTTCAGATTTCAGTACTTGACTTTAACCCAACTTTTTCTTAGTGTTTTTCCTAATCCTACTGTAAACCATCCTAGCAGATCCTACTTGACTGCCATATTTTAAGTACAGTACGTGGGTTTCCTCTAACTTTGCCTCTGACAATACCAATTATCCATTATCATTATTAAATTACTTCATTATAAAGGATAAAAGAGGCCGATATCCCCCTTTTACCGATGAATAGCAATATTTGAATTTATGTTTTTGTTATTTGACTCTGCTGCGACTGAGTCTTTGTTCAGCCCCCTGTCCCCCTCTATCCTATTTTTGCTCCCCTTCTGTTGTCTTACCCTATGTTGTCTACCCTCTCCGCAGGGGCGTAACTACCGGTGTAGCAGTGGTAGTGGCTACCACAGGGCCTTGGACATTACGGGGTCCCGCGGGCCCCTGATGCTTTTTTTTTTTTTTTAATAGGCCGTTACCTGCTGGAGGGGGGAGAGGGAAGGGTGGATAGGGGGGAGAAACCCAGCAAGCAACATATTACAAACTAAGGAAGAAAAGGCAGCAGCAGTGGGAAGCAGACTAGAACCCAGGACTCAACAAGAAACATACTGGAGAAAAGACCAAAATGCTACCAGTTATTAGTTTGATAACACAACGATAGTCGTCAGAATATTGAAAAGCAATCGACGGTGCGGATGAAACACTGCTGCTGGGCTAGAGAAGAGGGTATGAAATCCTCCATCCTATAAAGGAGAGCCACTTCAGCAAACCACTCCTTTACCATCGGCTCTTTCAGTGCTGAGGGAGCACATTTTTTTCCCTCCTGCAGAAGAGAGCTGGTAATAGAGAGTTTATACTTGGAGAAACCCATAGGGAGCATAAATAAGAGCAAGGCTTCCAGGATGTTGGTAAGCAAAGCACCTGATATAGTGGATGTGAATGATACTAACTTTGACCAGAAAAACCGCAAAAGTGGGCAACCCCACCAGATATGGGACATACAGTGGGTACGGAAAGTATTCAGACCCCTTTAAATTTTTCACTCTTTGTTTCATTGCAGCCATTTTCTAAAAGCAAAAAAGTTCATTTTATTTCTCATTAATGTACACTCAGCATCCCATCTTGACAGAAAAAAACAGAAATGTAGATATTTTTGCAAATTTATTAAAAAAGAAAAACTGAAATATCACATGGTCACAATGCCAGTAAGAGCCGGAACATGCTGTTTGTGTAAGAGGGCCAGGACCCAATACCAGCGAGAAATTTATGAATTTTAAATGTTTTTAATATATTTGTATCTCATAATAATAAGGTCATGACACCCTTTGTGGGCCAGATGACCAGGTCCACCAACTGTCGTTGTCCTAATTGATATGAGCTAAGTGCTAGCGGCGAGGTATTGACACCAGACAGAATGTTGGTATGAACCCTCTTTCTTAGCCAAATACAGGAATGCACTGACATACTTTATTAAGGAAACATAAGTTCATATAGCAGCAAGCATAGGAAAGGGTTAAAATAGCAACGTAAGTCCTCATGTTCAATCCTAATTGGTGTAGTATATCTTGAATGCATAGATAACAGATATAAGCAGTTCCTTATATGGTCAGCCATCTCCTGCCTTGCGCTGTGATCCAGGGAGCTGTCTTTTGGCAGCAAGTCAAGCACATGTTTTCTTGGAGACAAAGGATTCTCACTTTGGAATGCAGACACGTCTAGTAGTGTAACATTACATTACACTCAGTTTCATGCATATACAACCACATCTAGTATTCAACTTTAAGGATAACAATGTTTTTTTTACACACAATACAGCTTTAAGCAGATATAACAATATAAAACAGATCTAAAAGTATAAAAAGTACAAAACCATAAGAGTATAAGATTATAAAAGTTCATTATAATCCTTCACAATAAATGAGTTCAATAAACTAATTTATTTTGTATATATTTATGGTTTACATCTTTTTACATGCAATATTTTTTCTTGTTTGAATCATGCTCGATTTGCATGGTTTGATGCACCCAGTCCATGTTCTTTTTTTATTGATATTATTTTGGTGTGGTACCCCCTCTTACTTTTGTTATCGTTAGACCAAGAACTTGACCATGTACTGCTTATCCTAATTACTGACATTAGAAAGAGACATGGTGTACAATTTTTTTTAAGTAAATCCATATTGGATTTCCCTTTTGTGAAATAGGCTTCACTGTAATTGCCAAGATTGTTTCGATATTCTGCCTAAAGAATCTGTTAACAGAGTTTTATGGGACTTATTATAAGTTTTTGCTATAAGTTAGCTCTTGTCTACTTGGATCAGGATGAGCCCCCTGAATACAAAAACTCTTGGGATAAATCGTGCTGCTTAAATACTTGGGTATTGTCATTTTAAGGGATGTCTTGTCAGTATTAAAATCAGTGTTAAAATAAGTATATTCTCCTTTCATAAAAATTCCTGTAACAAGTCTTAGATTAGAAATTCTTGGATTACCTAAGTTTTTGAGGGAGGTTGAATATTTCTGATTTTTAAGAGAACCTTTCAAGTACAAACTGCTAAATGACATACGTACATCTTTGGATTGTTGCTATACCCCTGAACAATTTGATGCTTTTTTTTTGTTAAGAGATATGGTCTCTGGAAGGTTATATGTAAATTAGTTTTTATTCTCCAAGTGGACAGTATTTTTTTTATTTTCTCAAAACTTAATTGGCTTGATTGAATTCAACTTTTAATTGGTCTCAGTATTTTATGTCACTTGATAATTTTTTTAAATCACTTGAGAGGTCACAGATGCCCTCTGCTAATATGTTACACCAAATCTGGGACTTGGTGAAAGATAAGTCTGGACTGAGTTTTTTCTTTCCTTCAGTGCCTGGTTTGGAGATAAATGAGAGTACTTGATGTTATTAAACAATAAGAGGTTTTGGCTATAAAAGGGAGTATGTGTTATATTAATCATTTGGTTGGTTTGAATAGGGTTAAGAAATTTGCAGAACTGCAGAGAGATTTTTCAATATATAGGAAAGCTTTTTTTATTATTCACAATTGAGTCACACACTAAAGGACATACAGGATGCAGAGAATAACCCTCAGAGAAACTAAATGTTACCACCCACTTAGCTAGTATTATTACCTAGTTTTCATCAGCATTAAATGGCTTAACAGATTTGGAAAAACAAAACATCTAAATGTTCAGTGTGACAGCATCTAATATATGATGTATGCCATTGGGCTGTTCAGACATGTTGAAAGGTCCTTTTTAACCCTTCCTGACATCCTCCATATTAGTATGGCGGATGTCGGGTATTTAAATATGGAGCTGAGCGGTCGTCATAGCCGCCGGGTCTCTGCTGTATTATACAGCAGAGACCTGGCGCTAATACCCCAGCCTGTCAAACAGATGCCAGTATATTGCAATCCATTAGCATTGTAATGCATTGCATTAATGATCAGACCTCCTGGGGTTCAAGACCCCTAGGGGTCTAATAAATAAAGTATAAAAAAATAAATAAATTTAAAAAGAATCAAAAGTTCAAATCACCCCCTTTCCCTAGAATACATATAAAAGTAAGAAATTACTGAAACACATACAAATTAGATATCCATGTGTCCGCCTGGTCTACAAACTTATATAAATATTTTTCCTGTATGGTGAACGCCATAGCAGAAAAAAAAATCTAAATTGCCAAACTGCCATTTTTTGGCTTTTTCGTCTCTGATAAAAATTTGAATAAAAAGTGATCAAAGCAATAGACATTCCTCAAAATGGTATAACTAAAAAAATGGTTTAACTAAAAAGTACACATGGCCCCACATAAAAGACACTCTATGCATCCCAGTACACGGAAATCTAAAAAAATTACGGGTGTCAGAATATGGTGACTTTCAGAAAAAATTTTTTTCTTTTTGCAAAGTTTTGGATTTTTGTTAAATAAATCTATATAAATTTAGAATCCCTGGTATTGTACTGAAACATAAAAATACATGTGACATATAATTTTGACTGCACAGTGAATGCTGTAAAAATACAGTTTTTATCCAATTCCACCCCATTCTGAATTTTTGTTTTCCAGCTTCCCAGTACATTGTACAGAATAATAAATAGTACCATTATGAAAAACAATTTGTCCAACAAAAAGTAAGCCCTCTTATAGCTCTGTGAATGGAAAAATACAAGTTATGGGGTTTGAAGGGAGGGGAGTCAAATAAAAAAAAAAAAAAAAAACACCGGCAGGAAGGGGTTAAAGCATACTTTAGAATAGAGAAATCTATATATTTTTTATTTATTTATTTATTTTTAAATCTCACACAGGCACAGATAAAGAAAGGACTAATGTCTCCAAGAATTACTTACAAGTGCATCTCAATATCATCAAAACGTTATTTTTTTTAGTGATTCAATTGAAAAAGTGAAACACATATATTATACTGAATTTCCCCATGGTAGGACTATTGAAGGATTAAAGGATTATCTTATATTGAGTCATTACAAACAGAGTGAACTTTTTCAAGTGTTTATTTATGTTAATGTTGATGATTATGGCATGCAGCCAAGGAAAACCCAAAAATTATTATCTCAGAAAATTAGAATATTATATAACACCAACTGTAAAAAAAAATATTTAACACAGAAATGTTGGCCAAATGAAAAGTATGTACAGTAAATGCACTCAATACTTGGTCGGGGCTCCATTTGCATGAATGACTGCATCAATGCGGTGTGGCATGGAGGCGATCAGCCTGTGGTACTGCAGAGGTGTTATGGAAGCCCAGGTTGCTTTGATAGCAGCCTTCAGCTCGTCTGTATTGTTGGGTCTGGTGTCTCTCATCTTCCTCTTGACAATACCCTATAGATTCTCTATGGGGTTAAGGTCAGGCGAGTTTGCTGGCCAATCAAGCACAGTGATACTGTGGTTATTAATCCAGGTATTGGTACTTTTGGCAGTGTGGACAGGTATCAAATCCTGTTGGAAAATGAAAATTCCATCTCCAAAAAGCTTGTCGGCAGAAGAAAGCATGAAGTACTCTAGAATTTCCTGGTAGACGGCTGCGCTGACTTTGGTCTTGATAAAACAAAGTGGACCTACACCAGCAGATGACAGGGCTCCCCAAACCATCACTGATTGTGGAAACTTCACACTAGACCTCAAGCAGCTTGGATTGTGTGCCTCTCCACTCTTCCTCCAGACTCTGGGACCTTGGTTTCCAAATGAAATACAAAATTTAGTTTCATCTGAAAACAACACCTTTGACCACTGAGCAACAGTCCAGTTCTTTCTCTCCTTGGCCCAGGTAAGACGCTTCTGGCGTTGTCTATTGGTCATGAGTGGCTTGACACATGGAATGTGACACTTGTAGCCCATGTCCTAGATACGTCTGTGTGTGGTGGCTCTTGAAGCACTGACTCCAGCAGCAGCCCGCTCCTTGTGAATCTCCCCCAAATTTTTGACTGGCCTTTTCTTAACAATCCTATCAAGGCTGCAGTTATCCCGGTTGCTTGTGCATCTTTTTCTACCACACTTTTTCCTTCCACTAACTTTCCATTAATATGCTTTGATACAGCACTCTGTGAACAGCCAGCTTCTTTAGCAATGATCTTTTGTGGCTTACCCTCCTTGTGGAGAGTGTCAATGACTGCCTTCTGGATATCTGTCAAGTCAGCAGTCTTCCCCATGATTGTGTCACCTACTGAACCAGACTAAGGGACCTTTTTAAATGCTTAGGAAGCCTTTGCAGGTATTTTTGGTTAATTATTCTAATTTTCTGAGATAATGACTTTTGGGTTTTCCTTGGCTGTAATCCATAATCATCAACATTAACATAAATAAACACTTGAAAAAGTTCACTCTGTTTGTAATGACTCAATGTAATATATGTGTTTCACTTTTTCAATTGAATTACTAAAAAAAAAAAAAAAAAAACTTTTTGAAGATATTCTAATTTATTGAGATGCACTTGTATATATTACTTCTAAATGTATTATAACTCCCTACAAATGCTTAATTTGTATGGCTTTTTACAATAGTTCCTGTTGAGTAAAATGATTGGTTTTAAATTATGATAATAGGTAATTAAATTTGCCTCTCTTTTTGGTTGCCTCTTGTCTCTCCTCCTCGAGAGCAGGGCCAGTTTTGGCTGGTATAGAATAGGTTTATTTTAATGACAGTGTCCTATTAGAGTCTGATTGTTTTCTCAGAAAAAAGTTTTCACACCATGTAGATCATTCAGTCAGATATTTATATGGTATACTGAAGTACAATTATAAGTATTTCATAAGTTTTAAAACTTTTGACAAATGTAGATATAGCCATTGGCAAGCAAATTAGCTAGGCACGCCCCTGCACTAGCAGTGCGGTTGGCCAATTAGTTTCATCTCCCTCTCCCCCCACCATAGGTGCCAGCTCTTTAAATAGAAGTGCTGTGGGTGGGGGAACAAGAGAAGGTTGTTGTTTAGCCTTTGGCTATTTTACATTATAAGTTACCTAGCAAAGGGATGCTGAAGTCCCCAAAATCTGAAGAAGTCCTTGCACTGTTATAACCTGTGGTCAAGTCATGACTATGGCTAACCCCTCATATGTATGGACTCCTTGGAAGGAGATAATCACAGTCAAATATTGAATGCAATTAATCCCCTTCTGCCATAGGAGTCCTTGCAAGTCATAACCGTAGATAAACCTGGAAGTGCAGGGACTCCTTTGAAGGGGTTTATCATGGTCAAGTTCTGACCATGATAACACCTTCTAGTGGAGGGACTCCTGTCATGACATCACTGCACTCAGGAGTCCTTGCAGTCAGGGTTAACCATGGTCATCCCATTCTAGTGCGGTGATTCCTGTTCTAAAGTACAGTGGGGGTTACCCACATTC
Source organism: Leptodactylus fallax (assembly GCA_947044405.1). Classification (NCBI taxonomy): domain Eukaryota; kingdom Metazoa; phylum Chordata; class Amphibia; order Anura; family Leptodactylidae; genus Leptodactylus; species Leptodactylus fallax. The sequence continues at coordinate 739,542 of CAMRHE010000424.1, forward strand.
AAATTATGACAGTAGATAACCACTTTACAGAGCAATGTGTGTGGGTGGGCAGTATACTTATCATTGTGGGAATGAGTGGCACAGAGGGAAAAATACATTTAGTATATTGTCACTTCTATTTAAAAAGCTGGCATCTGGGGAGGGAAGGGTAGAGGGAGAAGGAATCACATCCTATATGATGTCCGTCTGTCCTTGATGTTTTTTTTTTGAGAAAAGTGGCTTCTAGAAGAATGATTGTCCAGGGAAGAAAAGGTTAGCTCTACATGAGTCCTCTGTCCTGTGCCAACATTAGTCTTAATAAATTCCATTACATTAAGAGTTTAAAACTTATAAAATGCTTATAATTGTACTTAAATATACAGTGCCTTGCAAAAGTATTCATACTCCTTGAACTTTTTCACATTTTGTCAGTTTACAACCACAAACTTAAATGTATTTTATTGAGATTTTAAGTGATAGACCGACACAAAGTAGTACATAATCGTGAAGTGGAACGAAAATTATACATGGTTTTCAAAATTTTAATCAAATAAAAATCTGAAAAGTGTGATGTGCAAAAGTATTCAGCCCCTCTGATACCCCTAAAAAAGTTGAATACTTTTGCAAGCCACTGTACAATAGACACATACAAGTCTAAATATTGAGAATAAGGGAAAATATATGAAACTGTCAAAAACAAACTCAGTCGCCCATAGCAACCAAGCAGACCATAGCTTTCTTTTTATTTTTTTTATTCTGCCTTTGAAAAATGAAAGCTGGGCTCTGACTGGTTGCTATGGGCAGCAAATACTCTTTTTGTAAAACTGCACAGAATTTTCGATGCAGTTCTTTTAAATCAAAGCCAAAAGTGGATCCAGCAGAAATTATTTCATGTTTCTCTCAGGTTCTCAATCTGTTCTGGAAAATCTCTGACTTTCAATTTGACCCTTCCATACCTATTTTGTACATATCCAGTTTTTAATTGCATCCGATCAAGTTTAGCAGTGTCTTTATTGTGATCATTACATATAATGTTAATCAGTCTTTCTCTGTATTGTAAATTACTATCTCTATAGCAGACACTCTTTGGCCTAAATACAGTGCCTTGCGAAAGTATTCGGCCCCCTTGAACTTTTCAACCTTTTGCCACATTTCAGGCTTCAAACATAAGGATATAAAATTTAAATTTCTTGGTGAAGAATCAACAACAAGTGGGACACAATCGTGAAGTGGAACGAAATTTATTGGATATTTGAAACTTTTGTAAAAAATAAAAAACTGAAAAGTGGGGCGTGCCAAATTATTCGGCCCCCTTAAGTTAATACTTTGTAGCACCAGCTTTTGCTGCGATTACAGCTGCAAGTCGCTTGGGGTATGTCTCTATCAGTTTTTCACATCAAGAAACTGAAATTCTTGCCCATTCTTCCTTGAAAAACAGCTCGAGCTCAGTGAGGTTGGATGGAGAGCATTTGTGAACAGCAGTTTTCAGCTCTTTCCACAGATTCTCGATTGGTCTGGACTTTGACTTGGCCATTCTAACACCTGGATACATTTATTTGTGAACCATTCCATTGTAGATTTTGCTTTATGTTTGGGATCATTGTTTTGTTGGAAGATAAATCTCCGTCCCAGTCTCAGGTCTTTTGCAGACTCCAACAGGTTTTCTTCCAGAATGGTCCTGTATTTGGCTCCATCCATCTTCCCATCAATTTTAACCATCTTCATTGTCCCTGCTGAAGAAAAGCAGGCCCAAAACATGATACTGCCACCACCATGTTTGACAGTGGGGATGGTGTGTTCAGGGTGATGAGCTGTGTTGCTTTTATGCCAAACATGTCATTTTGCATTGTGGCCAAAAAGTTCGATTTTGGTTTCATCTGACCAGAGCACCTTCTTCCACATGTTTGGTGTGTCTCCCAGGTGGCTTGTGGCAAACTTTAAAGGAGACTTTTTATGGATATCTTTGAGAAATGGCTTTCTTCTTGCCACTCTTTCATAAAGGCCAGATTTGTGCAGTATACGACTGATTGTTGTCCTATGGACAGACTCTCCCACCTCAGCTGTAGATCTCTGCAGTTCATCCAGAGTGATCATGGGCCTCTTGGCTGCATCTCTGATCAGTCTTCTTGTTTGAGATGAAAGTTTAGCGGGACGGCCGGGTCTTGGTAGATTTGCAGTGGTCTGATACTCCTTCCATTTCAATATGATCGCTTGCACAGTGCTCCTTGGGATGTTTAAAGTTTGGGAAATCTTTTTGTATCCAAATCCGGCTTTAAACTTCTCCACAACAGTATCACGGACCTGCCTGGTGTGTTCCTTGGTCTTCATGATGCTCTCTGCGCTTTAAACAGAACCCTGAGACTATCACAGAGCAGGTGCATTTATACGGAGACTTGATTACACACAGGTGGATTATATTTATCATCATCAGTCATTTAGGACAACATTGGATCATTCAGAGATCCTCACTGAACTTCTGGAGTGAGTTTGCTGCACTGAAAGTAAAGGGACCTAGTAATATTGCACGCCCCACTTTTCAGTTTTTTATTTTTTACAAAAGTTTAAAATAACCAATAAATTTTGTTCCACTTCACAATTGTGTCCCATTTGTTGTTGATTCTTCACCAAAAAATTAAAATTTTATATCTTTATGATTGAAGCGTGAAATGTGGCAAAAGGTTGAAAAGTTCAAGGGGGCCGAATACTTTCGCAAGGCACTGTAATGTATTTCCTAAGGGTGCCTGCACATATACATGTCTCTACTATCAGATTCCCTCCGGCGTGATGGAAAAAACTCATGACAGCTGATGACAACTTATGGCTTTGGAGTAAAAATTTGGAAAAAGCCCGATGACAACTGATGCATTTTCACATCAGTTTTGGCATAAGTTATAATGACTAAGGGACTAAAAAAACCTGAAAGGTACCATAATATAAACAATGGAGGGAAATTAAGAGGTGCTGTCATGGTGGCTCATGAAACCAAATTATTGATAAGGCACAATTCTACCTTTAACCTCGCCACCATGACAGCACCAACAACGAAGAAATACTTGATAACACTCACTTTAGGAGGGGGCTATGACTGAAAGACCTTACGTCCAAAGGAGAGATCTTGAGACAATGACAGGTCCAACCTGTAGTATGGAATGTATGGGGAGTAGACCATACTGTTGCTTTGCAGATCTGTTCGAGTGACGCTGCAGATTTTTGAGCCCAGGATACTGCAACAGTCCTTGTATAATGAGCTTTAAGAGACAGTGGAGGATTCTTGCCAAACGCTTTATAGGCTTCGCAAATTTCTGGTTTTAGTCATCAAACTATAGAACCCTTAGGCTGAGGCCCCATGTTGCAGAAACACAGCTTTTTTTAGTTGCAGATTTTGCATAGGTTTTTTTTGAGCAAAAGCCAAGAAAGGCTAAAATAAGGAATGGGAAATATACACACGTGGACAAAATTGTTGGTACCCCTCGTTTAATGAAAGAAAAACCCACAATAGTCACAGAAATAACTTGAATCTGACAAAAGCTTCAACAGAATTTTTAAAAAAAGAAAACTTATGAAACAGGCCTGGACAGAAATGATGGTACCCTTAACTTTTATTTTATCAGTACTTTCTGATAAATCCACTCCTGCCTTTGGCTCAAAAAAACACAGCAAAAGCTGCAACAAAAAAAGCTACCTTTTATTACGACCCTGGAATTTGATGAAGAGATTTTTATCCAGCTGCCAAGAATCTGTTATTTGAAGGTAGGTAAGCACTGCCCAGCGTACATATAGGGTGTAAATAGATTCCTCTAACTTAGTCTTTGGGTTGTTGCAAATAGAGGGTAAGACCTTGAGACTTGTGGAAGTCAGTGACCACTTTTGGAAGAAAAGCTGGGTCTGTTTTTAGAATGATTCCATCCACTAGCAAAGAGGTCTATTTCTAGACACCCCCATCTTTTGATGAGGAGAGCAAATGTGCCCTAGTTTAAGGACCATTCTCCCAGATCCAAGTAATTCCAGCTGAGAAAATACGATTGTAACGTCTCTGCCGTTTCGGGTCTCGACGCCTTCCTCCGCTCGCACGCTGTGGCGTAGGAGGCGTCTTCAATTTGGTTCTTTGTGTAAGTTTCTTGATGCTCAGTCTGAACATGGCCCTAGTCAGTGTAATGGATTTCTAACCACACCCGTGTTCTAAGCATTTCTCTCTGGACGGTATAGAGTTAATCTCTTCCTGGCTTGTGTGATTGACAGCCTGTGTGCCTATCAGGTGTGGGGCTGGGCCCAGACTTTCTATATACAGGATGTCACTTCTCTGCTAGTCGCCGGTTATTGCACTTGTGTTTTGCCTGCTCTCTTTATTATTTCCCTTGCTACCTTGTTACCTGATTTTCTGACCACTGGCTTTGACTTTGACTATTCTCTTGGATTTAGATTTTGTACTGCATCGCTCGTTTGTTACTGACCCCTTGGCTTGCTCACTCTGCTTCTGTGTTGTTTTGTCTTGTCCTGTTCGGTGTGTCACTTACCCAGTATAGGGCTTGTCTTCAGGTTGTCCTTTTACCATTTATGGTAACTGAGGCAATAGGAAGGGACAGTGGCTGGGGTGAGTTTAGGGCTCACTTGTCTCTGTCCTTCCTCCCAGACTGCTGCAGTAGTGTCAAGGTATTGCTTCATTTGGCAAGACCCTTACAACGATGCTAGATTTTCTTTGCCTTTCAGCTGTAATAGATCACCAAGCAAAATATTTTTTCTGAAAGGGATTTGAACAACCTGTGTTTTGTTCCTCCTTAATGATGGAAAAAGGCTACCACTGTTGAGTTGTCTGAGTAGATTTTTACAGGTTGACTGATTAGAAGATGTTGAGACTTTTGGAATGTCTTCCATACCGTCTGCAGTTTTTTGTAATTTGAGGATAGCAGTGTCGTGTGGGGGGACCAACAACCCTGCAATACAGTGGAATGGACTTTTGTTCCCAAACACCACTGACTTGCATTGATGGAAACTGTGACTACTAGCTCTGGATACCAAGGAAACCCATTGCTCAAGTTTTGATCTTGGACCCACCAATTTAAAGATCTCCTTACTAGACTGGGTAAGAACATCTTTTTGTCTAGTGAGAACTGAGACCAGTCCCATGAGTTTAGGATTTGACTCTGTAAGGGGAGAGAGTGAAACTGACTCCAGGCCACAGCTAGAATACAGGCTGTCATGAGTCCCAGAATTGACAGTGCCTCTCTGACTGAATAAAAAGTTTTCATCTGAAAGGCTAGAATTTTCTCCTTCATTAAATTTTTCTTCTCTAGGGGAAGAAAAGTCATCTGCATTTCCAAGTGTAGGATTAAGCTTAAAAGTTTGGAACTGCTTGAACTGAGGTCTGATTTCTCCATATTGAGAATCCAGCCCAGATCTTGTAGTAAATCGATTGTTATTGTAATTTGGCCTTTTAGACATAGAGACGAGGGGGCTGAGATTAGGATATTGTTCAGGTAAGGAAGCATGAGAACATCTTTTAACCTTAAAAGCTGTCACTTCCACCACTATTTTCATGAAAAGTCTCTGAGCTGTAGATATTCCAAATGGAAGCGCAACAAACTGGAAATGTCCTATTTCCTTTTGGAATGGCAGAACAAATCTGAGGAACTTGTGGTGGGCAGAGGATATTGAAATATGGAAATGGGTGTCTTTTAGGTCTATGGTGACCATCAGTGCATCTTTCTGGATTAATGGGATGATAGTTTTTATAGTTTCCATCTTGAAATGTTTGTACTTCATGAATTTGTTGAGATATTTTACATTTACACTGACGAGCAAAAGGGTAACAATTTCTTGAACGTTAGACTTTCATGCTCCACATCTCACCATCCACTACAGCTTCAAACGTGAGACTACCCTCATTTTATAGACAATCATCTTAGTTATCTCATACATAAATTTGGTACGATATGTACTGTTGGTTTTTGGACCAGAAAGAGGCGGGAATAGTGTAGTAAGGTAGAAAGTGGATTTGTTAGAATAAATCTCTGATGGGGGGAGGGAGAAGCCAATTCTATCAGGTAGCCCTCTCTCAGAGTTATCATTTCCCAACTGTGAACAAACAGAGAAAGTCTCTCTCCCCTCACTGTTACTTTGGGGGGTTGGTTTGGATTAAAGAGGAAGTCTCTACCTCTTTTCCGTTTGGGGTAACCCCAGCTCCCTGTTTTTCCCTTGCCTTTATATTCTTTATTGGCAAATCAAAAAGGATAAAAGCTTCTCTTTGGTTTAGGTCTAACTTCTGGAAACCACTTATTTTTGTTTGATGGCTTCTCAAGCCGTTTAGGAAAGGAAGATCACATAGTAGCAAAAAGGAAGATCACATAGTATCACTCCTGGTTCAGTACTTAAGCCAAAGTTGAAACTAAGTCAAAGGGAGCGCCTTGCAGAATTGGACAACACTGCTGATTTAGTTGCAAAGCAAAAAGACTCTGGTCTGTGGACCTTAAAAACCCAAATTTTTTTGTGGAACAAGCCCTGCAAACATAACATCATATACAGAAAGAGGTTCCTCCTCATCCTCAATATTCATGGTCAACCTGACCTCTTCCACTAAGGCAACAGTGTCTTCAACAGAAAAATATTTTTTCCTATCTTCTTTTCTAGACACAGAGGCAACTTCACCTTCCTCCAAAATGTCATTTTCAATAAAAGAAATACTTATTTATGATTTAGATGAGGATAATTATTTTCATTTTTTATCCAGGGAAGGACCCTGTAAGTAGACAGCTACTATTATTAAGAGAATGGTCTATCAGACAATGTAATGTGTCAAAAAAATCACCAGAATGTCTTTTTTTAAACCTATATGTAACCTTATATGTATCACTATACTTGAAAACAAGTCCAAAATAGTCCTAATAGACCTAGCCTATGCTGCCTGAGGCGGACTATAGAAAGACGCCCCCACCCCCCCAAAAAAAAAAACAAAAAACAAAAAAAAAAAACTGAGTTTCCATGCTACTAGTTTAACACACTGTTTTCGTCGCACAATATACACAATACACAAAGTTATAAAACAGTTTTTAAGAATTCTTCTTCCTGTATTACTTCAGTATCAGATCAACAACACGGCATTAACAATGAAAGTAACTTCACATATCTTCTGCTTGGTGGATGGACGAGCCCACGTGGCCCCCATTCTCTATAATAGGAGCCCCGCAGATAGCTGAGTACTGGACTTCGGCTATCTTCGGCACTCCCATTGAAGTGAATGAGAGCCACGCGGGTTCGTCCATCCACCAAGTGACACACCTATATATATGGCTAAAGCCAGGCTGGATTCCCACCTAGTGGGGGGAAAAAACCCAATTCTCAGGCTCAGTGGGGGTCTCAGCAGACAGACCCCCATCAATCAGGTATTTATCCTCTATCATTTAGGTGAATACAGGGCAGTAACATTTTGTGACTTACAGGTGACGTCTCTGACTAATCCTTCACATTTCCCTTCTCTTCCCTCTGGACCGCCATGACCACTTCTTCCAGCTGTGACTTGTCTCTGTAATGGTTGCAACACAGACATCTTTGGCTCCTCACTTTTCCAGGCATCCAACCCACATTGTCCTCACCTACACAAAGCCCCCATCCTGCTGCTACCCCCAATTATATAATATATGATATAACCCCCCCCATAATGAATAATACCCCCAAGTGCATCTTTATATTAATAATGTCCGTGTGTACCCTGTATAAATAGTGCCCCTTATTAATAATGCCCCAGGTGTTAACTAATTAACCAGGTCATTAGTAAACTAATCAGTGGGGTTCAAAAACCCAGGACCCCCACTGACCAGCTGTTTGAATGGTACCTGTGTAAGCGCCATGACCGCTTCTCTGTTTACATAGTGTCATTCATCTCATAGCGGCCATGTAATGTAACTACAGCCTCGTCCTGTACATGTCTACAGTATGTGACAAGGCTACAATTACATCACATGGTCACTATAAACAGACAGCGTATAATATAAACAGGTGCCATAGCCCATGTTTATAGCGCCCCATTTACACACACTATTCAGACCCCAGAGTATAATGATTGGAGACCCAGGGGAGAATACAAACATAAAAACCAGAGTTACTTACCTATCCTGGACACCGGTGCACTCCTTGCAGCTTTCGGCCCTGTTTAATTGCACACACACGTCACGTGATCAGGCCGGCGACGCGACCTGATGACGTTACCAGAGGCCTCAAGCCTGCTCGGAGTTACATCGGATCGCAGGAGGTGAGTAACTATGGTTTTTATGTTCCCTCACCAACCCTAGGCCTCCGATTATTATACTCCGGGGTCTGAATAGACCCCGGAGTATAATAATAGTAGTATTTGCGGCCCGTGGCCTAACTTACCGATCCCCGCGGCCGCTCGCCGCGGCGGCATCCACTTCCCTTTCTGCGGCCCATAGCAGAAGGGGGAAGCGGGGGCGGCCACGAGCAGACGCGGGGTAGGTAAATAAATAGGCCCTGACCTGCCGGGGATGCTCCAACAGGTTACGGCCTATTTATATATATAAAAAAGTTATACTCACCTGCAATGCCTTGATGCAGCCGCCGCCGCCTCCTCTTCTTGTCCACGACGTCTGTGTCTCAGCGTAGGCGGCGTGATGACGTCATTGTATCGCCGCCTGCACTAAGATGCGACGTCTTGTAAACCAGCCCAGGACAGGCCGCGCTCAGCTCTGTTTTTTTTTTTTTTTTTTAAAGCGGCCTGTCCTGGGCTGGTTTACATTAAATAGTAAAAATGCCGCCCCCCGGACAGTGCCGCCCGAGGCGGCCGCCTCACTTCGCCTCATTAGCGGTGCGCCCCTGGTTGGGTCACACCAATAAAAGCACAGTGCTATAATAAATATCTGCAGTAGTTCTATTAAGATAAATATACAAAACTCAAAGAACACTTGCGTTATAAAAAAAGAATCCTCAAACAATGCCAACCATTATAAAAAAAAGTGATGTGTACTTCAGCCAGTATATCTCCACAAATGGCGCTATATAATATACTGTGGGTACGGAAAGTATTCAGACCCCTTTAAATTTTTCACTCTTTGTGTCATTGCAGCCATTTTCTAAAAGCAAAAAAGTTCATTTTATTTCTCATTAATGTACTCTCAGCACCCCATCTTGACAGAAAAAAAAAACAGAAATGTAGATATTTTTGCAAATTTATTAAAATAGAAAAACTGAAATATTACATGGTCATAAGTATTCAGACCCTTTGCTCAGTATTGAGTAGAAGCACCCTTTTAAGCTAGCACAGCCATGAGTCTTCTTGGGAATGATGCAACAAGTTTTTCACATCTGGATTTGGGGATCCTCTGCCATTCTTTCTTGCAGATCCTCTCCAGTTCCATCAGGTTGTATGGTGAACGTTGGTGGACAGCCATTTTCAGGTCTCTCCAGAGATGCTCAATTGGGTTGAGGTCAGGTCTCTGGCTGGGCCAGTCAAGAATGGTCACAGAGTTGTTCCGAAGCCACTCCTTTGTTATTTTAGCTGTGTGCTTAGGGTCATTGTCTTGTTGGAAGGTTAACCCTCGGCCCAGTCTGAGGTCCAGAGCACTCTGGAAGAGGTTTTCTTCCAGGATATCTCTGTACTTGGCCGCATTCATCTTTCTTTCAATTGCAACCACTCGTCCTGTCCCTGCAGTTGAAAAACACCCCCATAGCATGATGCTGCCACCACCATGTTTCACTGTTTCACTGATTCTATTGGGCAGGTGATGAGCAGTGCCTGGTTTCTCCACACATACCGCTTAGAATTAACGCCAAAAAGTTCAATCTTCGTTTCATCAGACCAGAGAATCTTATTTCTCATAGTCTGGGAGTCCTTCATGTGTTTTTTGACAAACTCTATATGGGCTTTCATATGTCTTGCACTGAGGAGAGGTTTCCTTCGGGCCACTCTGCCATAAAGCCCCAACTGGTGGAGGGTTGCAGTGATAGTTGACTTTGTGGAACTTTCTCCCATCTCCCTACTGCATCTCTGGAGCTCAGCCACAGTGATCATTGGGTTCTTCTTTACCTCTCTCACCAAGGCTCTTCTCCCACGATTGCTCAGTTTGGCTGAACGGCCAGGTCTAGAAAGAGTTCTGGTCGTCCCAAACTTCTTCTATTTAAGGATTATGGAGGCCACTGTGCTCTTAGGAACCTTGAGTGCTGCAGAAATTCTTTTGTAACCTTGGCCAGATCTGTGCCTTGCCACAATTCTGTCTCTGAGCTCCTTGGGCAGTTCCTTTGACCTCATGATTCTCATTTGCTCTGACATGCACTGTGAGCTGTGAGGTCTTATATAGACAGGTGTGTGCCTTTCCTAATCAAGTCCAATCAGTTTAATTAGACACAGCTGGACTCCAATGAAGGAGTAGAACCATCTCAAGGAGGATCAGAAGGAAATGGACAGCATGTGAGTTAAATATGAGTGTCACAGCAAAGGGTCTGAATACTTATGACCATGTGATATTTAATTTTTTTCTTTTTTAATAAATTTGCTAAAATATCTACATTTCTGGGGGGGTTTTCTGGCAAGATGGGGTGCTGAGTATACATTAATGGAAATAAAATGAACTTTTTTGCTTTTAGGATATGGCTGCAATGAAACAAAGAGTGAAAAATTTAAAGGGGTCTGAATACTTTCCATACCCACTGTACACTTTGTCTAGTATAACACCACAAACAGGTATCCCCGTAATGCTACAAATTAATAGATGATTCTTTAGTTTCAATATGACCTCCGTTCCACAGCAGTAGTATATGAAGGAAAAGACTGATCTCCCGTTCTCTTCTAGTAAAAACAAGTTATCCTGTGGATAGGAAAGTATTCCACAAATCTCCGGCAGTCCAGCCTGTATAGCATTGCTGAGAAGACACTCCGGCTGGCAGCGTCTATCCTTCACATGAGCTCCTGGCGGGCCTATCTCCTTCTCGTGATGTCACTGATAGTTCCGAATTTTAGAAGCGCCCAGTTTTCTTTGTTATCGATGGTGTATTGCGGCTCATCTTGTTCTATAAATAGGTCCAGGCACTTCATTCTGGATTTAAAACTTCAGTTATTTATTGCTTTTCTTTTAATTTGTCTTGCCAATGCACATCCAACATCAGATTGGTGGGGGTCCAACAGCTGGCATACCACCAATCAATTGTTTAAAGAGTTACACTAGGATGACTCCTTTAGCCTCTTCACCAGGGGCGTAAATACCGGGGTAGCAGCGGTAGCGGCTGCCAAAGAGCCCGGGGCATTAGGACATTTTTTTTTTTTAATAGGGCGTTACCTGATGAAGTAACACCAGCAGGTAACGGGCCCTATTTACTTTCCAATCTGTGAAAGCGGAGGTGGCTGTGAGCAGGAGCAGGGATCGGAAAGTAAGGCCGCGAGCCGCGAACCCCATAATCACTGCTATCATTATACTCCGGGGTCAGCCGATGTCATTATGCATCGCGATGCCGGCCTGGCTCACGTGAGATCTGGTCCAACATTGAAGATGGCTGAAGTAGCGGAGGAGTTAAGTAATATTGTTATTTTTTTGTTTGTATCCTCCCCTGGGTCTCCGATTATTATACTCTGGCTTTCAGACCCCAGAGTATAATAATTGTTCATGGGTAGTCCAAAATGGGGCATAATACTGTTTGCAGGGGCCACTATGGGGAATAATACTGTGTGCAGGGGCCACTATGGGGCATAATACTATGTGCAGGGGCCACTATGGGGCATAATAGTGTGTGTAGGGGCCACTATGGCACATAATAGTGTGTGCAGGAATGCGGTGTGTGGGTGGAAGGGTTGGAGGGGGCGGTCCGGGAGGATGGTTGGGGGCGGCAGTTTGGGGGGGGGTCCCCATGTCAAATGTTCACCTTAGGGCCCAGCCATTCCTAGTTACGCCACTGCTCTTCACTGCTTACCAAATTCCTGAGCACTGTGGCTGCTTCAAACAGCTGGTCGCCGAGGGGTGCAATGTTGACAATGTTGATGACCTATCCCCAGGACAGCTCAAAACCAAAATTATTGATCAGTATTGTGGGAATAAACCAGAGTACCCTGAAGAAAAGCATGCAAACGTGGGGAAAACATACAAACTCCATGCAGATGTTGCCCTTGGTTGGATTCAAACCCAGGACCACATCTTTGCAAAACTCTAAATATTGAGCCACCGTGCTATTTTAGTAATATTGTATTCCCTTATGTCCTACCAGCAGTACAATATGGTGGTATTTCTGCCCCTGTGTGCAAGTAGGACAGGCAGAATTTTTAATTTAAATAATTAATTAGCAATAACCCACCCTAAGAGGGTACAGGAGACTTCCCCCAACTGTTTTTTTTCCAGTTCTGTGTGGTGGGACAAGTTGGAGGGAGGTCTCTTTTGTCTCTTGTTGGCATTTGTTATTTTTTTCTTTCTTCCATTCTTCTTTCCTAAAGGAGAAGGGAGAGAAATGAGAGGCGGATTAACTGCTCTGCCCTTGTCTGCAGCTTGCTGTCCTGTTCGTTGCTGCCACTGCAGTAGAGTTTTTTTGTCCTTCTTGTGGCTGCAGCAGCGGCAAGATTCCCTTTCCTTGGTCGGGGGTTTCTCTCTCTGTAGGGTCGCCTGTGTTAGGTGCCATTCAGGTTAACGTGCGGCTCCTGCTGCACGCTCTATATTGCTGGAAGTGACGTTTTTGGCACTTCTTGTACCTCGGAACTCCATTCAATGCATGGAGTTTCCATCCAGAAGGATTTTCCGGCGCTCCCTGGGCGGATGTGACGTCATATTGACGTCACACTTTGGGTAGGGATATAACATTAAGATTTCCTTTATGCTCTTATTTATTAGGCGATCTGCCTCCATAAAATAATTATTATACAGTATATTTATTTACATGTACATTATATAATATTATATTATCTATAATTAGTAGTAATCTCTTTAAAAAGATTACTTCAGGACTGGATGTGACTGAGGATGGGAGAGTTGCTCTTCCCACTCCTATTTAACCCCTTATGCCAACATGGTTTTTGCCTTTCTTGTTTCAAGAGAGTCCTGCTGCTTGCCTGACATAACTCAGCTTGTCTTCTGCTTTCTGCCTATCTACCTGCATTTATAAACCTAATAGCTTATTCCATCTGGACAAGGTAGCATCTACCTTTTTTGTTCTCTTCTTGTTTTAAGCACGATTCCTTAATTTATTGGGGTTTTTTTCTCTATATTGTAGATATCATCATCTACCTCTGACGGTGTCTACTCTACCCGCAGGAAGAGTTCCTCTAAGCAGAAACATTTATCATGCTGTGTCTACGACATTCCTCTTCCGGACAGCAATTGATTATAACTGATGTCACCACTGCCGTGGTCCTCCGTCTGAAGAACCATCTATTTGTGACATAGTAGTATAGGTCAAAGAGTACGTTGAAGACTCCATGAAGGAGATTGGGGAATCCATCTCCCACATTGCCAAAAAACCCAGGAAATAAAGATTGGTTATGCTCTCAGATGAAGATCTTCAAATTGTAGATGAGACCAATTCTTCTTCTGAAGTGGACCAGTTCGAGGGGTGTAGCATGCCTCTTTTCCATTGGAAAAAATCCCAAAATTGCTTAAGTCCATCCGGTCAGGTGATCGTGATTATTACACAGGGAAGCCTAAGGTTTCACCTCTAGGGGGCCTAGGGCCAACCAAGTGGACAGCACGCTCGTAAGAGCTATGACAGCCAAGTGGAAGCGCCCTGAAAAAGCCTTTGTACTTCCTAAGCAGTTTAAGACCCTCTTTCCTATCTCAGATGTCCAATATGAATGCTGGGGTCCTCCTCCCAAACTAGCCAAACTATCCCACTGCACAATCATGTCTGCTGATGATGGCTTCAACCTAAAAGACTCAATGGGTAGGTGTGCAGAGTATACCCCCAGGTGGGCTTACTCTACCACCTATGCTCAAGTTTCTGTGGGTGTTGCATCCAGCGACTTGGCCACCAAACTTCGCGCTTATTTATACCAGCTGGAGAAAGATATTGACTCCAGGGATGACATGCTGTCCTTTTATGAGGTAAATTTCCCTGCCAGCAGATTTCTTGCCTGACACCTCTCTCCAGCAAGTTAAGTTGGTCATAAAATCTATGGCTCTCACCACTGCTGTACATAGACCCCTATGGTTGAAACCCAGATAAAGAGGTTCCTGAAAGGGGCCATCAGAATGAGACCTACAGTCACAGCTCCCCTTCCACAGTGGGGCCTTTCTACAGTCACTACTGGGCTATGTGATCCTCCCTTTGAGCCCTTAGAGGAGGTTGATCTTAAATTCCTCTAATTTAAGACGACTTTTTTATTGGCCATCACCTCTGCAAAGAGAGTGGAGAAGTACAGGCCTTCTCAGCGGAAGAGCCATATATCTCTTTTTTTCAAGACAGAGTTCAGCTGAGATTATTCCCTGGTTTTAATCCTAAAGTGCCTTGCTAGGCTAATATTAACCAGGTGGTTTCTCTTCCAGTATGTTTTTTCATGTCCCACATTGGAAGAGGAAGCCAAACTTCACTCACTGGATCTGGCAAGATGTTTACAAATCTATTTACAGCACACACTTTCTTTCAGAAGACTGAAAACCTGCTGATTAATATCTTAAAAACAAGGGATTTTTCCCATCTTAGCATTTATAGCTATATGCCAAAACTTCCTGATACATGCAGGTATTGTCTCAAAAGTTTCCGAAAGTGAATGGAGCAGGGCTCCATTCAAGAAATACAAGAAATAAAAATGGCTCAATCTGCCTGCTTGGCTATTTCTGTACTGTTATATATAATAATATAATATAATATAATATAATATAATATAATATAATATAATATAATATACATTATATGATCTGTAAACCCTGAGATTGGAATACCCCTTTAAAAAGGTTTTCCAGGCAAAAAATGTTTTTTTTTTTTTTTTAAAAAAAGGTCTGTTAGTGCTATTAATGGGTTAATACGTGCACCCAATTACCTTTATCAGTGTTTTGAGTGATTTCTGGGTTTCTATGGGAGCTCCTGGCATCTTCTGCATTTGTTCACATGGGTAGCTTCCTGCTCTTTTATCCTACAAATACCATGATGCATTGCTCCACACTCAGATCCCCCTCCCTCACACCCCTTCCCTGTTTCCCTAACCCTTCCTAACTAACTCAGCTCACCCCCCATCATACTTACCTGTCTTCCTGTCCGCATCTTCTGGGCACGGGAGATCACTTTCTTCTGCACAGCCAGCTACTTCTCCTGTTGATGTCTGCCAGTACCGGCACAATAGAGCTGAAGTGTTAGCACTCCAGCTCTATTGCGCAGGTGAGGGAGGCTGGCAGACATCAAGAAGAGGAGGAGAAAGACGGTCCCTGAAGGAAGTGATGTTCCGTTCCCAGAAGATCTGGACAGGAAGACAGGTAAGTATGATGGGGTGGGAGGGTAGTACTGGTGATGTTCCGTTTACGGAAACGGGGAAATTAAACATCATCGGAAAATCAGAAAATGTGGCTAGGGCGATACCACTCTGTGGTAAGAGAGGACCCATGCTAGGGGTCTGCTTGCTACATCCCTATACTGTGCTTCTGGTAGGACATAAGGAAATAATTGATTATGTTGTTAATCTGTTTTCCCTTAGTCCCAACAGCAGCACAAGCTTCCCCTACCTTTTGATATATTTTTTTTCTTCTTTATAATTGACACAGTGTGGGGATGTCTCTTTTGCCCTCTTATAAGGTGGGTTATTGCTACTTAATTATTTAAATTAAAAATTCCACCTGTCCAACCAGCACACAGGGGCAGAAATATCCCCATATTGTGCTGCTGTTAAGACTAAGGGAAAACATATTAACAAAATAGTCAACGATTAATGTAGTATTAAAGAACTAAAATATTATGTACACATTTGTGAATGATTCAGCAGTATTAACAATATTTTCTCCAAAATACACTATATAGAGAAAAGTATTGGGCCTCAGCTCTTAATCACTGAATTCATGTGTTTCATTCAATCCCATTACCACAAGTGTATAAAACCAAATTCCTAGCTATACAGTCTGCCTTTAAAAACATGAAGTGGCAGACCACATAAAGTTAACCCCTTACTGCCGGAGGAATTTTTCGATTTTTGTTTTTGACTCTCCACCTTCCAAACCCCATAACTTTTGTATATTTCTGTTCTCAGAGCTATATGAGGGCTTAATGTTTGCGCAACAAATTTTTCTTCATGATGCTACCATTTATTATTCTGTACAATGTACTGGGAAGATGGAAAAAAATTCAGAATGGGGTGGATTTGAAGAAAAAGTGCATTTGTGCGACTTTCTTACATGCCTTGTTTTTACGGTGTTCACTCTGCAGCCAAAATGAAATGCCATCTGTATTCTATGTTTTGGTACAATTCTGGGGATACCAAATTTATATGGTTTTATTTACATTTTAACCCCTTAACAAAAATCTAAAACTTTGCAAAAAAATGTTTCTTCTAAAAGTCGCCATATCATGACACCTGTAATTTTTTTTATATTTCAATGTACGGGGATGCATAGTGCGTCTTTTTTTGCGGGCCATGTGTACTTTTTAGTTATGCCATTTTGGGGAATTTCTTTTGCCTTGATCACTTTTTATTCAAATTTTTATCAGAGGCAAAACTGTGAAAAACGGCGGTTTGGCACTTTTGATTTTTTTTTTTTCCCGCTACGGCGTTTACAGAACGGAAAGAATATTTTTATAAGATTGAGGTTTGTAGAACAGGCGTTTTTGGACACAGGGGTGCCTAATGTGTATGTGGCCCCGGAGGCATTAGGGTGGAGGGTTTCCTGGTCTGCAATGCCCGCGATCGGAGTGAACTCTGATTACGGACATTAGTGCCAGGACTCCACTGTAGAATAAAGTGGAGACCTGGTAGCTATGGCAGCCGCGCTGCAGCACAGCAGCCGCTATCTTTAAAGACCCGGCATCTGCCATACTATTATGGCGGACGTTGGGAAGGGGTTAAAGAGCAGAGATGCAGAGTGCTGAGGTGCATAACGCATAAAAGTTACCAACACTCTGATGACTCAATTATGGCAGAGTTATAAAAATCCTCTGACATTAACTGTTCTTTAAATACTTTATGGCATGAATTTCTAAGACCAAGCAGCTGCATCCATGTCTCACATCACCAAGCATAATGCCAAGCATCGAATGGCGTGGTATAAAGCACTTCACTACTGGATTGTTTACTGACAAATAATGCTTCTCTATCAGTATGATTAATAAGTCTGGGTTTGGCAAATGCCTGGAGAATGTTATCTGCCCGGCTGCACTGTGCCATCTGAAAAAGTTTGGTGAAGCAGGTACAGTCATATGAAAAGTTTGGGCACCCCTATTAATCTTAATCATTTTTAGTTCTAAATATTTGGGTGTTTGCAACAGCCATTTCAATTTGATATATCTAATAACTGATGGACACAGTAATATTTCAGGATTGAAATGAGGTTTATTGTACTAACAGAAAATGTGCAATATGCATTAAACCAAAATTTGACCGGTGCAAAAGTATGGGCACCCAACAGAAAAGTGACATTAATATTTAGTAGATCCTCCTTTGCAAAAATAACAGCCTCTAGTCGCTTCCTGTAGCTTTTAATCAGTTCCTGGATCCTGGATGAAGGTATTTTTGACCATTCCTCTTTACAAAACAACCAGTTCAGTTAAGTTTGATGGTCGCCGAGCATGGACAGCCCACTTCAAATTATCCCACAGATGTTCAATGATATTCAGGCTGGGGACGGGATGGCCATTCCAGAACATTGTAATTGTTCCTCTGCATGAATGCCTGAGTAGATTTGGAGCTGTGTTTTGGATCATTGTCTTGCTGAAATATCCACCCCGGAGTAACTCAAATTCGTCACTGATTCTTGTACATTATTCTCAAGAATCTGCTGATACTGAGTTGAATCCATGCGACCCTCAACTAACAAGATTCCCGGTGCCGGCATTGGGCACACAGCCCCAAAGCAGATGGAACCTCCACCAAAACAGGGGAGCAAGTGTTTCTGGAATGCTGGTTGACGCCATGCATAACGCCTTTTGTATGACCAAACAACTCAATCTGTTCATCAGCCACAGGACCTTCTTCCAAAATGAAGCTGGCTGTCCAAATGTGCGCAACCCAGGCGACTCTGTTGTGGCGGCTCAGAAACGGCCCGCATCACCTCCCAACAGCTCCCTGTGCAAAGTGTGCTGTATTGTTGACCGAGCACAGTGACACCACGCAGCAAGATGATGCTGCAGCCGGAGGGGCGTGGATTGTCCTTGACTGTTCTCACCATTCTTCTCTCTGCCTTTCTGATATTTTTCTTGGCCTGCCACTTCTGGGCTTAACAAGAACTGTCCCTGTGGTCTTCCATCCTACTATGTTCCTCACTGTGGAAACTGACAGGTTAAACTCTGAGACAACTGTATCCTTCCCCTGAACAACATGTTGAACAACTGTTTTCAGATCATGAGAGTGTTGAGGAGCCCAGATGCCACTCTTCAGAGGAGATTCAAATAGGAGAACAACTGCAATTGGCCACCTAAATACCTCTCATGATTGGATACACCTGGCTATGAAGTTCAAAGCCAGTGAGGTTACAAAACCAATTTTGTGCTTCAGTAAGTCAGTAAAAGTAGTTAGGAGTATCAAATCAATAAAATGATAAGGGTACCCAAATTTTTGCACCAGTCAAATTTGGTTTAATGCATATTGCACATTTTCTGTTAGTACAATAAACCTCATTTCAATCCTGAAATATTACTGTGTCCATCAGTTATTAGATATATCAAATTGAAATGACTGTTGCAAACACCCAAATATTTAGAACTAAAAATGATTAAGATTAATAGGGGTGCCCAAACTTTTTCATATGACTGTATAATGCTATTGGTTTGTTTTTTAGGGATTGGCCTAGGTACCTAAGTTCCTACCAAGACATTTTGGACAACTTTTTGACAAGAATAGTTTGGAGAAGGCCCTTATATGTTCCAACATAACTGAGCCCCAATGCACAAAGCAAGATCCATAATGACATGTTTTTGAGCTTGGTGTAGAAAATCTTGGTGTAGAAAAACAGTACCCCATCAAACATCTTTGGGGTGAATTAGAATGGAGATTGAGCACCATGCCCTGGCTTTACAAATGCTCTTTTGGATGAATGGGTAAAAATCTTGTAGATGAGTGGAAGCTGTTTTAATTTCAAAAGGGGGACAAACTTTATATTAATACCTATAGATTAAGAATGGAACGTCATAAAAGCTTCTGTAGGTGTAACATGTAAGTGTGCCATTACTTTTGGCTATATAGTGCATATCTTAGTGAAACAAACCTTGAGAAGGTAGCAAAAACAATATTAAATGAACATGCTTAACATTTGAGAACATCACAAATAATAAACATAACACAATATGTAACCTAAACTATACATTAAAGGGGTTTTCCAGATTATCCTAAGGGTAGGTCATCAATTGAACTTCGGTGGGAGACTTCAGCTGCTTGAAGAGACCACAGTCTTCTGAAGAGCAATACAGCTTTTTTCATACAAACCCAAGCATAGCACTGGTATTGCATCTCAGCTCCTTTCATTTGAATGGGACAAAGCTCGTACAGGCAATGTAAATGATAATTGTGATGCCACATGGCCGGTGAAGTGGAAGCGGCGCTCAAAAGCTGCGGCAGCTTCAAACAGCTCATCCACAGACATCTTGGTTTCTGGATAGCTGTTGATCTTCATTTGATGACCCATGCTAAAGGATGGGTTAACAGTTGTTAAGCCTGGAAAACCCTTTCAAAAGCACTCATAGTGTATTCTCAAAATAGAGAGCAGCCTAGTAGACATTTTCTGTTGCTAAACAAATTTCCATTTCAGTTACTGCCTCTTTAAAATATGTTCTGTACTGAGAGTGTAAGAGAGGGACTGAGTAATTGTGTAGTGAGGATTCTGATACCTTAAACAGACATGCTGGAGGCATATAAGATATTGGAAGCTGAAGATCTATTACTGCATAGGTGGGGACTCAACAACAGAGAATCATTTTTTGTAATTAATGATGCTGAAAAAGACTGTCTTGCATTTCTGGAATAACAAATATCAATATTATCAATTTAAAATTCTGCATTTTGACTATATATTTTATTTAATGTAGCATACAAGAATGTATAAAGTAAAGATGCCCCATGTACATTTTTTTCATCTTCCTGTTTAAAAACCAGTATTGGATCCTCCTTCAAATGGGATATAAAGATGAAGTTGACATATTGAAAAAAAAATTGACAGATTGACTGCAATAATGTTTAACAAAGAGTCACAGATGTACTTTTCTCAGTGTGAAGATACACATTGCATTGTTTTACAGTCTTTTTCTGTAAACAGCAGAAAAACTGCAGGATTTTTGCTGCAGTTATTATGAAAATCAAAACAATTAAAGGATAGAACTAGTATGTTGTGACGATGGGCGGTAGTATGCCACATGCCTGAAAACTTTGTAGCTTTACCAGTTGTGCAGTGTGGGGACCTATGACCTGGTTGTACAAATGAATCACATGGTTTCTAAGAACTTCACATGCACAAGCAAGGGCTGTGGAGTCCTTAGGCTAAACCACCTACTCCATTTCACATTTAATACACATTACTTGTTCTTGTCATGAGTAAAAGGAGTGATTTATCAGAGTTGCAAAAAGAGATTATTATTGGCTTTTGGGTGAAGGGTGGAAGTACTTATTTATTTATTTATTTATTTATTATGCTTACTTATATAGCGCCATGTTATTCCGCAGCGCTTTACAGCCATTGTCAGTCACTGTCCCATATAGGGCTCACAATCTATATTCCCTATCAGTATGTCTTTGGAGTGTGGGAGGAAACCGGAGTACCGGGAGGAAACCCACGCAAACACTTCTCAAACACCGCAGTTTGTGAACTGTTTGCATGCTGCTGTGATGAATCACAATGACAAACGGCACCACTGGGAATAACCAATATAGAAACTGCGGAGCACAATGTGCCATTGATGTAAGAGATGAACATTGGCTATGAAGGTGTGCATGGGCTGACCAATACACTACAGTGGAACAGGTCAACAAGAAAAAAAAATGAGGGGGCTACCAGACGTGTGTCCAAAACAACAGTTCAGCGAACCCTGCTGTGTATTGGGCTCCAAAGCAAACCTATGCTAACAAAGATGCATTGGAGAAAAAGGCTTCAAATTGCATGGATGTATTAGAATTAGACCACCACTGATTGACAAAGGGTTGCCTTTTCTGATGAGTCACATTTTCTGCTTCATCAAACGGAAGGACGTTGGCAACTCAGATGAGAAACATCAGAGAACAAATGCCCTGCACCCACTGCTGGAAGAACACAAGCTGGTGGCGACAGCGTTATGGTCTGGAATTTTTTCATGGAATTCTCTGAGCCCACTCATCCATATGGAAGGCACTCTAAACCAATTTGGGTATGAGTCCATTCTTGCAGATCACGTAGATGCATACATGCTGTTTGTCTTCCCTGGGCAGATGAAATCTTCCATCAAGACAATGCGACATATCGACCAACTAGAAATGTCCAACAGTGGTTGGAAGAACACAACCAAGACTTCTAAGTACTTCCCTGGATACTTAATTCCCAAGACTTGAATCCAATTGAGCATCCTGTGACACCTCAGCATAACATAGCATCACCTTCCTGAGTCACTTTCAGCCCCTCTAGCTGCTGTCTATGCTGCACACACAGTTACTCTAGATATTTCCTGGTGGTCATAATAATGTGACTCGACTCTCCATATATACAGATGTAGCAAAGGTTAACTCGACTCTTCCAATGAGTTTTCAATGGCTTGGAAGGTTCTCTGGTATTGTGATGCCATCAAACTGCATTTGATATATCGATATACAGAATATATATCACTACTATATACACTTATATATATATATATATATATATATATATATATATATATATACACACAGTTGTGCTAAAAAGTTTACATACCCCGGCAGATTGTTTGTTTTTTTGGCCTTTTTTCAGAGAATATGAATGATAACACATAAACTTTTTCTCTACTCATGGTTAGTGGATGGTTGAAGCCATTTATTGTCAAACTTCCGTGTTTTCTCTTTATAAATCATAATGACAACCAAAAACATCAAAATGACCCTGTTCAAAAGTTCACATACCCTGGTGATTTTGGCCTGATAACATGCCCAGAAACCAAACCACGGTCACGTAGACCAACCAAAATTTCAGCAACAACTGCCCGGAAAATTGTTCGGGATGCAAAGAAAAAACCATACATAACATCAGCTGAAATACAGCACTCTCTGAAAACTATCGGTGTGGCTGTTTCAAGATGCACAATAAGGAGGCACTTGAAGAAAAATGGGCTGCATGGTCAAGTTGCCAGAAAAAAGCCATTACTGCGCAAATGCCACAAAGAATCTCGACTTCAATATGCTAAACAGCACAAAGACAAGCCTCAAAACTTCTGGAACAAGGTAATTTGGATTGTTGGGACGAAAATCAAACTTTTTGGTCACAACCATAAACATTACATTTGGAGAAGTGTCAACAAGGCCTATGATGAAAAGAACACCATTCCTACTGTAAAGCACGGAGGTGGATCACTGATGATGTGGGGATGTGTGAGCTTCAAAAGCACAGGAAACTTGGTCAAAGTTGAAGGAAAGATGAATGCAGCATGTTATCAGCAAATACTGGAGACCAATTTGCACTCATCAGCCAGGAAGCTGCGCATGGGACATACGTGGACGTTCCCACATGACAACGATCCAAAACACAAGGTGAAGTCAACCTGTCATTGGCTACAGCAGAAGAAAGTGAAGGTTCTGGAGTAGCCATTTCAGTCTCCTGACCTCAATATCATTGAGCCACTCTGGGGAGATCTCAAGTGCGCAACACATGCAAGACAGCCCAGGAATTTACAGGAACTGGAGACTTTTTGCCAAGAAGAATGGGCAGTTTTACCATCTGAGAAAATGAAGAGCCTCATCCACAACTACCACAAAAGACTTCAAGCTGTCATTGATGTTAGAGGGGGCAATACACGGTATTAAGAACTGGGGTATTTGAACTTTTGAATAGGTTCATTTTGATGTTTTTGATTGTCATTATGATTTAAAAATAGAAAACACAGAAGTTTGACAATAAATGGCTTCAACCAACCACTGACCATGAGGGCAGAAAAAGTGTTTGGGTTATCATTCATATTCTCTGAAAAAAGGGCAAAAAAAAAAAACAAAAAATCTGCTGGGGTATGTAAACTTTTTAGCACAACTGTATATATATATATATATATATATATATATATATATATAGTGGGGGAAAAAAGTATTTAGTCAGCCACCAATTGTGCAAGTTCTCCCACTTAAAAAGATAAGAGATGCCTGTAATTGACATCATAGGTAGACCTCAACTATGAGAGACAAAATGAGAAAACAAATCCAGAAAATCACATTGTCTGATTTTTTAAGAATTTATTTGCAAATTATGGTGGAAAATAAGTATTTGGTCACCTACAAACAAGCAAGATTTCTGGCTCTCACAGACCTGTAACTTCTTCTTTAAGAGGCTCCTCTGTCCTCCACTCATTACCTGTAGTAATGGCACCTGTTTGAAATTGTTATCAGTATAAAAGACACCTGTCCACAATCTCAAACAGTCAGACTCCAAACTCCACTATGGTGAAGACCAAAGAGCTGTGGAAGGCCACCAGAAACAAAATTGTAGACCTGTACCAGGCTGGGAAGACTGAATCTGCAATAGGCAAGCAGCTTGGTGGAAGAAATCAACTGTGGGAGCAATAATTAGAAAATGGAAGACATACAAGACCACTGATAATCTTCCTCGATCAGGGGCTCCACGCGAGATCTCACCCCGTGGGGTCAAAATGATCACAAGAACGGTGAGCAAAAATCCCAGAACCACATGGAGGGACCTAGTGAATGACCTGCAGAAAGCTGGGACTAACGTAACAAAGGCTACAGTCAGTAACACACTACGCCGCCAGGGACTGAGATCCTGCAGTGCCAGATGTGTCCCCCTGATTAAGCCAGTACATATCCGGGCATCCGGGCCCATCTGAAGTTTACTAGAGAGCATTTGGATGTTCCAGAAGAGTATTGGGAGAATGTCATACGGTCAGATGAAACCAAAGTAGAACTGTTTGGTAGAAACACAACTCGTCGTGTTTGGAGGAGAGTGAATGCTGAGTTGCATCCAAAGAACACCATACCTACTGTGAAGCATGGGGGTAGCAACATCATGCTTTGGGGCTGTTTCTCTGCAAAGGGACCAGGACGACTTATCTGTGTACATGAAAGAATGAATGGGGCTATGTATCATGATATTTTGAGTGCAAACCTCCTTCCATCAGCAAGAGCATTGAAGATGAAACGTGGCTGGGTCTTTCAGCATGACAATGATCCCAAGCACACCGCCAGGGCAACGAAGGAGTGGCTTCGTAAGAAGCATTTCAAGGTCCTGGAGTGGCCTAGCCAGTCTCCAGATCTCAACCCCAAAGAAAACCCTTGGAGGGAGTTGAAAGTCCGTGTTGCCCAGCGACAGCCCCAAAACATCACTGCTCTAGAGGAGATCTGCATGGAGGAATGGGCCAACATGCCAGCAACAGTGTGTGCCAACCTTGTGAAGACTTACAGAAAATGTTTGACCTCTGTCATTGCCAACAAAGGATATATAACAAAGTATTGAGATGAACTTTTGTTATTGACCAAATACTTATTTTCCACCATAATTTGCAAATAAATTCTTTAAAAATCAGACAATGTGATTTTCTAGATATGTTCTCATTTTGTCTCTCATAGTTGTGGTCTACCTATGATGTCAATTACAGGCCTCTCTCATCCTTTTAAGTGGGAGAACTTGCAGAATTGGTGGCTGACTAAATACTTTTTTTTCCCCACTGTACATCACACACACACACACACACACACACACACAAACACACACAGACACAGTGTGTGTGTAAGGAAATTGCCAGTTGAGCAATTCCCAGTGCTACTGCAGAATCCTGGGGGGAAGGGCACAACAAGACAGTGAGCCCTAAGCTGAATCCCCCCACTGTCCCTGGCTAACTTGCTTATCTGTCCTAGGCGACAGCAGCAACTGGTTGACAGGCCCTACGTAATATAGGTGACAACACAGAACGCAGACAGGACAAACAACAGGAGGTCAGCTAGCCAAGGGGTCGGTAACAGTTGAGCAATGCAGTAAAAATAACAATCCAAGAGAACAGTCAGAGACAAAACCGAAGTCAGGAATAGGAATACAGGAAATAGCAGAATAGGATCTAGCAGGGACAAGTCACAAGACAGAATCAATAGCCAGCGAGCAAGTGAGGGCTGACAACCTGTTTATAGAAAGTCATTACCTGCCCCAGATTGGATTGGTAGACAGACTATCAATCACACAGGCAAGGCTGAGATTAACTATTAGAGGAGCAGAGAGAGACAAAGATGCAGGAGACAGGTGTGGCAGAAATTCAATTACAGACAGGAGGTATTAGGACAGTGTTCAGACTGAGCAACAAGAAACCTACGCAAGGAATCAAACTGAACACGCCTCCTTCGCCGCAGCGTGCAAACGGAGGGTGACGCAGAGACCCGAACAGACAGAGACGTTACAGTGTGTGTGTGTATATATATATATATATATATATATATATATATATATATATATATATTGTGTGGGTGTAATAAGTATTGAATACGTTCTACGATGAAATTCTCACCAGATGTTGGTAAGAACCCATCCAATCCACACAGACAAAGAAATCAAAACATAGATGACCATAAATTAAGTTATGTGTAATAATGAAAAATTACACAGGGAAAAAGTATTGAACACATGAAGAAAGAGAGGTGCAAAAAGCCATGGAAAGTCATGACACCAGCTGAAGCCAGTAATTAGAAAGTAACCCTGCTACATCAGCTGGTTCAACTGGTGGCGTTAAAAAAGTGTCTGATTGCTAAGGTGCCAACAAGAAACATCTCATGATGGGTAAAACCAGTGAGTTGTCTCAAAACCTTTGCAACCTTGTTGTTTCAGTGAGCATTGTTGGGGCCATAATCCGGAAGTGGAAAGAACATCATTTCCCCATAAACAGTCCACGACCAGGTGCTCTCTGCAAGATTTCAGACAGAGGAGTGCAAAGAATTATCTTTACTATCCCAGAGTATAACAAGCGGACACCCAAAGGAGGTGATTACACATAAAAAACAGTGTTTCTCAACTCTCCTGGACTCTGGTGCAACTCCCTGTTCACTTCTCAAGTGGTGTTGTGGCACATAGACACAAGCATCATAAAGCTGCATGATGGCTGAGGCCATATCACAGGCCTGAGTGGTCCCTGACATCAGTTAGAAGACCAGAAGAGAAGAGGGAGTCACACCAAAGCCCAGGAGAGGTGAGTAACACAGCTTTTTATGTTTGATCACCTCCCCATGACCTCTGCTAATTATACTCTGTGGTCTGAAGGGATAACGTAAAATAGCAGTTTCGGTTCAGACATGTTTTGTCTGAACAAAACTGCAGGTGGAACCTCACGAATATTGTAAGGCTATTTTTCAATTAATTGCCCAGCCCTAGTACCTAGGTAATGTCACCACAGAATGCACCTGTAGTCACTGATCTGCAACAAATCTTCAACCACATAAAGTCCACATAGCAGCAACAATCCAGGGGTTTATTCTGATCGCCATATTTGGGGTCAGGAACAAATTTTATTTCTCACTAGTAGAATACCTGCGTCTTCGTTAAATTGTTGGTTATGCTAGCTAAAGTAAAATTTTCAGTGTTACACTGAAATTGACATTTTCAGAGTGCTACAGTAAATATTTTTTTTCCACTTGAAATTTTTCTTATTATTTTCGCACTTTACTTATTTGTCTTAACATTGATGTGAACAACTTTTTTTTTTATTTCAACATTTTTATTGATTTTACATATTCAATACATATTATTGTAGTATAAACTATTACAACTATTTTTTGAACTATTTTTTATCAAAAATTAAAATTTATGCACCGTACACAAACATATAAAACATTTACACCCAATTAACAACATAGTGCAACCCTTCCCCTCTCCCTCCAGTGTAATCTATAAGTAGTTCACGGACAAAAGTGTAAAATTGGTTTACAGTTAAACAACTATCTATTGTAGTGCTTTTTGGTAAACAATGTTTCTGGTTTTACCTTCAGATGCATATATGAAAAAATTTTTGGGGTTACCCACTCTAGAGCAAGCAACGTATAACTGTCCATGTGAAAAACACGGGCTCTCGAAATTAATGCCGGCTACTTTAAGTGATTGACCTTGTGCTTTTGTTTATAGTCATAGCAAATTCAAGTTGGATTTGGAACTGCAGATGCTTAAAATTGAAAGGCACGTCACTTGGTAGCAAAGGAATATGCGGAATGAAAACATTTGCTCCCTTAGAGTTTCCCATAAGAATAGTGGCTTCAATAACATTGGGCATGAGACTTTTAATGCACAATCTTGTGCCGTTACACATTTTTGGTGGGTCAAGGTTCCGAAGCAAAATTATTGTGGCTCCTATTTTTAAAGTGAGCTTATGCGGTGGCATTCCAGGAGGCTCCAAAGAATTCAGGGAATCCAATGGATACATTACGGCTTGTTCACTCTCCATGACTGAATCAATGGACATGTATGTGGTCGCTAGACCAGGCAGCCTTCCCTGAATTAGTAGATTTATGGAGCTGACACTATCATTTTTAGGCGCTAGGATTGCATGTTCACAAAGCCACTGATGGTTGTTAAAATTGTTCCAAATATCAGGGAAAACTTGGTCAATAAGTTCCATTACCGAAGATGTAATTTCACAAAAATGTTCCGGAAAGGAAATGAGACCAGTAGTGGAATCAGTAGGGAACCTGTCATTTCCAAGGCATAGTAACTGGTGTGTAAATTTGTCCGCAGTTGTATTTCCCATCAAATGAACCCGCATATTAGTAGTAAGAGTTTGTTTCTGAACATGTATCCAAAGATAAGAAGATTTTAGACAGGCATTCAGCTCATCCGCTGGTGTTGCTCCCTTAAGAACAGGTAACGTCTGGCAGAAGTCACCTGCAAAAATTACAATTCCCCCCATTAAACAATCGGTTACCCGCAGATCTTTCAAGGTGCGATCAAGGGCCTCGACCTCTTTCTTGCGCGCCATGGTACATTCATCCCAAACAATTACTTTGCAAGTTTGTAATACTTTAGCTTTCCCAGAGCCCTGAGTGATATTGCAGACAGGAGTTTCTGACAGCGCTATATTAAAGGGCAATCTTAGTGCTGAATGAGCCGTGCGCCCTCCATGTAAAAGAGTGGCCGCAATCCCAGATGATGCAACCGCCAAGGCAATGTCATTGTTAGAGCGAATTTCTGCAAGCTGCAAATTAATTAAAAATGTTTTACCAGTACCTCCTGGTGCACCTAGGAAAAATAGTCCTCCATTTCCACTGGAAATCTGACCCATAATTGCCATATAGGCCGATCTTCCATCAACCAAAAGAGGTTTATTTAATATGACAAATTCTTTACATTTTTCCAAATCATAGCTTTTTTCTTGCAGAATATCTCTGTTCATAATATCAAAGTCTGGTTGATTTGGTGCTGGTAAACCTACAGTCATATGAAAAAGTTTGGGCACCCCTATTAATCTTAATCATTTTTAGTTCTAAATATTTGGGTGTTTGCAACAGCCATTTCAATTTGATATATCTAATAACTGATGGACACAGTAATATTTCAGGATTGAAATGAGGTTTATTGTACTAACAGAAAATGTGCAATATGCATTAAACCAAAATTTGACCGGTGCAAAAGTATGGGCACGTCAACAGAAAAGTGACATTAATATTTAGCAGACCCTCTTTTTGCAAAAATAACAGCCTCTAGTCGCTTCCTGTAGTTTTTAATCAGTTCCTGGATCCTGGATGAAGGTATTTTTGACCATTCCTCTTTACAAAACAATTCCAGTTCAGTTAAGTTTGATGGTCGCCGAGCATGGACAGCCCGCTTCAAATTATCCCACAGATGTTCAATGATATTCAGGTCTGGGGACTGGGATGGCCATTCCAGAACATTGTAATTGTTC
This sequence comes from Leptodactylus fallax, assembly GCA_947044405.1. Classification (NCBI taxonomy): domain Eukaryota; kingdom Metazoa; phylum Chordata; class Amphibia; order Anura; family Leptodactylidae; genus Leptodactylus; species Leptodactylus fallax. Next base: position 768,642 of record CAMRHE010000424.1, read on the forward strand.
CTCTGCATGAATGCCTGAGTAGATTTGGAGCTGTGTTTTGGATCATTGTCTTGCTGAAATATCCATCCCCGGCGTAACTTCAAATTCGGCACTGATTCTTGTACATTATTCTCAAGAATCTGCTGATACTGAGTTGAATCCATGCGACCCTCAACTTTATCAAGATTCCCGGTGCCGGCATTGGCCACACAGCCCCAAAGCATGATGGAACCTCCACCAAATTTTACAGTGGGTAGCAAGTGTTTTTCTTGGAATGCTGTGTTTTTTTGACGCCATGCATAACGCCTTTTTGTATGACCAAACAACTCAATCTTTGCTTCATCAGTCCACAGGACCTTCTTCCAAAATGAAGCTGGCTTGTCCAAATGTGCTTTTGCATACCTCAGGCGACTCTGTTTGTGGCGTGCTTTCAGAAACGGCTTCTTTCGCATCACTCTCCCATACAGCTTCTCCTTGTGCAAAGTGTGCTGTATTGTTGACCGATGCACAGTGACACCATCTGCAGCAAGATGATGCTGCAGCTCTTTGGAGGTGGTCTGTGGATTGTCCTTGACTGTTCTCACCATTCTTCTTCTCTGCCTTTCTGATATTTTTCTTGGCCTGCCACTTCTGGGCTTAACAAGAACTGTCCCTGTGGTCTTCCATTTCCTTACTATGTTCCTCACAGTGGAAACTGACAGGTTAAATCTCTGAGACAACTTTTTGTATCCTTCCCCTGAACAACTATGTTGAACAATCTTTGTTTTCAGATCATTTGAGAGTTGTTTTGAGGAGCCCATGATGCCACTCTTCAGAGGAGATTCAAATAGGAGAACAACTTGCAATTGGCCACCTTAAATACCTTTTCTCATGATTGGATACACCTGGCTATGAAGTTCAAAGCTCAGTGAGGTTACAAAACCAATTTTGTGCTTCAGTAAGTCAGTAAAAAGTAGTTAGGAGTATTCAAATCAATAAAATGATAAGGGTACCCAAATTTTTGCACCGGTCAAATTTTGGTTTAATGCATATTGCACATTTTCTGTTAGTACAATAAACCTCATTTCAATCCTGAAATATTACTGTGTTCATCAGTTATTAGATATATCAAATTGAAATGGCTGTTTCAAACACCCAAATATTTAGAACTAAAAATGATTAAGATTAATAGGGGTGCCCAAACTTTTTCATATGACTGTAATTCTATTAGAGTTTTACTATTGATAGATATGCACCTTTCTTCTAACATCAAGAGGGCTTTGTTGAATATGTCAGCAGTGAAATTTAAGTCTAAGTCTGGATTAACTCTCCTTTGCACTCTAACAATATCTTCACTAAGATATTCTTTGTATTTGTCCCAAAGCGCACAGGGATTGGAAGGTGCGCAGGTTGTAATTATAGCGAACAGGTCTCTTAGTTGAGGTGGAAAGCGAGTGACAGATGCTTCCTGCAATGTCATGTCCCAGTGTTGCTCGTCTTCGATCAGACCACGCTTTTGGCATGCTTCCCTGTAAGTTTTACACAGCTCTCCATCAACTATTTTCAAATCTGTGAAAGAAGTTGGCCCATGGACAGTGTGAAGCAGTAATCGGAGGTAGTAACACTCTGCGTTGTTTGGATGCACTGTATACACACGTCCAAGAGCATTACTGGAACGTCCGTCCCATTCTGGGACCCTTGCACCTTGGTTCCTCTTGCAAAATACTTTTCTCGATTTATTCCATGTATAATATTTTGAAACATCTGAATATAATAAAGTCCTTGCAAATGGATCTGCTTGACATAGGAGAAAGAAAGCTGTCAATGTTGTATTTTGGTGGTCGAGCAGCTCTTTCCTCTGCATTCTTGGGAATAAAATTAACTCGTCCATTTTCAAGATGGACATTGAGATGAACTACAGTCGGATGTCTTTCATGGATGGGAAAATTTAGTAATCGCCACTCGACTTCATTACTACTTATATACCTTCCCATCTGATACAGCATAATCTCATCAGATGTACATTTTGGATTCTCTAGCTGGAAAACTGCCATATCACTGCCCTTGTTAACATATTTGCAAATGTATTTAATTGACTTAACAGTTACAATATTCTACGTTAATGTGCGCATCAAACATTTTTGAAAGCAGTGGAGAGTAAGGTACAACCCATCTACAGTCATATGAAAAAGTTTGGGCACTCCTATTAATCTTAATCATTTTTAGTTCTAAATATTTGGGTGTTTGTAACAGCCATTTCAATTTGATATATCTAATAACTGATGGACACAGTAATATTTCAGGATTGAAATGAGGTTTATTGTACTAACAGAAAATGTGCAATATGCATTAAACCAAAATTTGACCGGTGCAAAAGTATGGGCACCTCAACAGAAAAGTGACATTAATATTTAGTAGATCCTCCTTTTGCAAAAATAACAGCCTCTAGTCGCTTCCTGTAGCTTTTAATCAGTTCCTGGATCCTGGATGAAGGTATTTTTGACCATTCCTCTTTACAAAACAATTTCAGTTCAGTTAAGTTTGATGGTCGCCGAGCATGGACAGCCCGCTTCAAATTATCCCACAGATGTTCAATGATATTCAGGTCTGGGGACTGGGATGGCCATTCCAGAACATTGTAATTGTTCCTCTGCATGAATGCCTGAGTAGATTTGGAGCTGTGTTTTGGATCATTGTCTTGCTGAAATATCCATCCCCGGCGTAACTTCAAATTCGTCACTGATTCTTGTACATTATTCTCAAGAATCTGCTGATACTGAGTTGAATCCATGCGACCCTCAACTTTATCAAGATTCCCGGTGCCGGCATTGGCCACACAGCCCCAAAGCATGATGGAACCTCCACCAAATTTTACAGTGGGTAGCAAGTGTTTTTCTTGGAATGCTGTGTTTTTTTGAGGCCATGTATAACGCCTTTTTGTATGACCAAATAACTCAATCTTTGTTTCATCAGTCCACAGGACCTTCTTCCAAAATGAAGCTGGCTTGTCCAAATGTGCTTTTGCATACCTCAGGCGACTCTGTTTGTGGCGTGCTTTCAGAAACGGCTTCTTTCGCATCACTCTCCCATACAGCTTCTCCTTGTGCAAAGTGTGCTGTATTGTTGACCGATGCACAGTGACACCATCTGCAGCAAGATGATGCTGCAGCTCTTTGGAGGTGGTCTGTGGATTGTCCTTGACTGTTCTCACCATTCTTCTTCTCTGCCTTTCTGATATTTTTCTTGGCCTGCCACTTCTGGGCTTAACAAGAACTGTCCCTGTGGTCTTCCATCTCCTTACTATGTTCCTCACAGTGGAAACTGACAGGTTAAATCTCTGAGACAACTTTTTGTATCATTCCCCTGAACAACTATGTTGAACAATCTTTGTTTTCAGATCATTTGAGAGTTGTTTTGAGGAGCCTATGATGCCACTCTTCAGAGGAGATTCAAATAGGAGAACAACTTGCAATTGGCCACCTTAAATACCTTTTCTCATGATTGGATACACCTGGCTATGAAGTTCAAAGCTCAGTGAGGTTACAAAACCAATTTTGTGCTTCAGTAAGTCAGTAAAAAGTAGTTAGGAGTATTCAAATCAATAAAATGATAAGGGTGCCTATACTTTTGCACCGGTAAAATTTTGGTTTAATGAATATTGCACATTTTCTGTTAGTACAATAAACCTCATTTCAATCCTGAAATATTACTGTGTCCATCAATTATTAGATATATCAAATTGAAATGGCTGTTGCAAACACCCAAATATTTAGAACTAAAAATGATTAAGATTAATAGGGGTGCCCAAACTTTTTCATATGACTGTATTATCTATTTCAAGATCTGTGTTTTGTTTAACCCCTTTTAATCTGATTGTTGCAGTATATCCCCCCTGTTCAGGTTTCCGTCTTCTGTAAACCATCATCTCCTGTTTGTGTTTCTACAATCAAGTTGCGAGGATACTTTTTAGTACATTTTCCTTCCTTCATACATGGTGATCTTGGGTTAAGTGGAATACATGGCCCATGGATCATATTTTTAGAAATAGTTTCAAAAAGTACTCTTCTGGATTTTGAAGCTCAGCAGAAATAACACTGTCAATTTGATCAGGGCGTATCTTATCCTTTAGCCATATCAGTAAATAAGCATGTGGAAGACCACTTTTTTGACACTCAATTGAATACATCCAACACTGACTTTCACCAAAAATGTAACACTTTGTAATTACGTCCATGAGCTTGATCAGTTTTGTTTAAAAACCCTTGCTATTAAATCATGACGATCAGAGGGGCCCTGACCATTCAGAAGCTCTTCCTTTATCTCTGGCCAAGTTGGATTACATATAACTGTAATAAACAAATCAGGACGACCATATATCCGAACATATGTCATGGCATCCTAAGCATACTCATGCATATGTCTGGGACTTCCAGTAAATGTAGCCGGTAAAATAAACATATGCCTAATGTCAGCCACGTTGCCATCATTAGCAACAGCATCCCTTAAATGAATGTATTCATCCACTCTAAGTTTTTGTTGGTTCAATCGTATGTACAAAAGACGCTCACTTTCCACCTTGGCATACATATCAACTATAAATTGATGAAAATTTGCCTACATTATAAAATCTGGTTAGAAGACCCATGTCTGATCATTATTTGGTAGGCATAAAAGTCCATAGCTGATATTTTTTATTGGTTGGCCTAGCAGTCTTGGGATCAGTCTGTGTTAGATTAAAGTGATAGCCATCTTGGCCATTCCAAAATATTATCGGATATTGCAGAGCATCATATGATCTATGTGTTTCTGCAATACCTTGAAGATTGTCGCTTCATCGCTGAATAATTATATCTCGACTTTGAAAGTCTTGTCCAACCAGTACAATAGCTACTTCGTTAACAGTGGAAGAATTAAATCGCCTTTCATGCTCACCAAACAGTGTCTTTTCTGCTCTTATTACAACTTGATATTCATCACGTGGAATACTTTCTAAGGCTGTTTTGAAAAGGTTTCTTAACTGATTATGCATATGGAAAAATCTTTGCAAATTCAACACAATCTCTTTTTTTGTCTCAAGTATAGCTTCACAACGTCTATTATCTTTCATTTGTTCATCTCCCAAAAAATAAATTTGTAAAAACTTTGGATCTTCATTTGCTACAGGAAGCATTGAACCAATTTTGTGATATATTTGGCCCTGGACTTTAAAAGTTGGCATAAATCCTGCTTCCTGGAGTCCAGCTGTCGTACCAAAGGATGTCATCTGGAAAGATGAATTGTATCTCCTAATATTAAGCAGAAAATGCTTTGACTTGGGAGTTGTTCCTGACATGTATGAAAGAAGTGGTTCAGAAGGTAGATCTAAAGGTGGCAAACTGACTTTGCCATTTGAGCAGCACATACCAGGCGATTCCAAGTTAAACTTATTTGCTTGACAATGTTTGCATATTATGTCCATTTTGCCAATTATGACTTTCTGATGTGACCTATAGTCTTGAATTGGGTTGTAGTGAAATGCTTCCAAACACAAATCATCCTGCCTACATCTTTGCACACGTTGCATATGTCGTATGCGGTCATTTTCAGAACGTTCATCCTTTTGTTCAGATGTTTCCATATTCCTTGCTTCAGCCTGCCTTATCCGATTCTTGTGAAGACGACATTCCCGTTGCTCTGATGTCTCAGCTGCCTTACATTTAGCCTGTCTCATCCGTTTCTTTTCAAGCTGCGAGTCACATTGTTCACTTGTCTCAGCTCTTTGACACAATTTTGCGTTCTTAGCTTTTGGATGAACTTGCCCAACAGATGGTCCTTTTTTGGGCGGCATTTTAAAAAACAGTCCTTAGTATTATGACTCTTTAGTCTTCACCTGACACTGATAAGAGATGTAATAGAATGAATAGTAAATACAGAGCAGCCCTCACACTGTATTACTATGACCTGAAGGAGCTCACATCTCAGTAATGAAAAACAACTCACAGGCAGACTTGTGTAGTTGCCCATAGCAACCAATCAGAGCTCAGCTTTCATTTCACCTCAGCAGCTTCAGTGATGAAAGCTCCCTGTATAGTAAGCAATAATGACAATCTTACTATGAGGCATTTTTCGCCTTACTGGCATTTTTGCTGCTCAGTAAGGCTGCTTGCACACTACAGTATTTTTCTCGGGTCTCCGGGCCATGGATTCTACAGCTCCATAAACATTCTATGGAGCCTGCAAAATTCACAGCTTTGTGCACAAAGAAGTCTATGGAACCGCCAAATCCATGGCCTGGAGGCCCGTGAAAAATACTGTAGTGTGCAAGCAGCCAGTAAGGATACCAAACGTGTTTTGTCAGTGTGTGTATGTATGTGTGTGTGTGATCCATGTATGCGTGTGTGCATGCAAGTGTGTGGGCGCATGTGATCCATGTGTTTGTGTGTGCGCAATGCAAGTGTCCATGCGTGCGGTAGGTGTGTGTGAGTACGCATGTGCTCTGTTTCGTCCATGTGCATAGGGTGCATCTGTCTCAGTGTGCTTGTTTGCGTGTCTGGTCCTTGCGTTTGTGTGTGTGCATGTGGTATTTATGGAGTGGTGTTGTGGTATTTGTGGGGTGGTGTTTGTGTTGTGTGTGTCTAGCGTGGTCTGGTGTTTGTGGCATTTGTGTGGTGTTGTGCTTGTGGGTTGGTGTATGTGTGCTGTCTGTGTGATGTTTGTATGGTGTTTGTGAAATGTTTATGTGTTGTGTGTGGTGGTGCGGCTCCTTTAGCAGCGACTCTTTGGCGCAGTTGCTATAATCCATCCCTGTCAGTCACAACTGTTGTTTTCCCCTCAGCACAGTCTCTTTTACCTTCACATTTCCCCATTATATGTATAGGGCCTAAATTCGGGGGCCCCAATCTGATGACTTGGGGATGCTAGCAAGATTTAACGTGCGCAGTATTCTGCTCCTGTGGGTGGAGAGGGGGCGTGACAAATTTCACCCAAATCGGGTGAGAACTTTGGATTTGTATAGAGCGGGCTACTACAGATTTTGAGCTTTATATATATAGATAAATAAATGGAGGTCAACCCAATAATTAGTCCTCATGTTTTTCTTTTGGCTTCTTCTGGATCAACTTAGCAAATAACTATTAGGTTGAAAATTAAGGATTTAATTGAACCATATTTGCTATGTTACCATCTTGACATACCAGCTACAAAATGGTGGCAAAGACAAACAATACCAGACATGGACTGCTGGAAGGTAGCACCTTCCAGCTTCTCCTAACAGCCATGAATGGCCAGATGGTAGCATCTTGCACGTTCTCCTACTGGCCATGGACTGCTAGAAGGTAGAATCTTGTGCCTTCTTTTCTTGCCGTGGACTGCAGGAAGGTAGAATATTGCACTTTTTACCAGCCATAAACTGTCAGAATTTAGTGTCTTGTGCCTTTCTGTATCAATAAAAATACAAACATTAATGGAGGCTTCAGTTAAGTTTTTTCTATACATACAGTGGCATGCAAAAGTTTGGACACCCCTGGTCAAAATGACTGTTATTATGAAAAGTTAAGCAAGTTGAAGATAAAATGATCTTCAAAAGGCATAACATCAAAGATGACACATTCCCAATGTATTTTTGGAAAAAAAAAATATTTTCATATTTTACATTTTCAAAATAACAAAAAAATGAAAATGGCCCTATTCAAAAGTTTGGGCACCCTGCATGGTTAATACCTAGTAGCACCCCCTTTGGCAAGTATCACAGCTTGTAAATGCTTTTTATAGCCAGCCAAGAGTCTTTCAATTCTTGTTTGAAGGATTTTCGTCCATTCTTCCTTGGAAAAGTGTTCCAGTTCTGTGAGATTCCTGGGTCGTCTTGCATGCATTGCTCTGTTGAGGTCTAGCCACAGATTTGCAATGATGTTCAGATCAGGGGACTGTGAAGGTCATGGTAAAACCTTCAGCTTGCACCTTTTTAGGTAGTCTATGGTGGACTTTGACGTGTGTTTAGGATCATTATCCATTTGTAGAAGCCATCCTCTTTTCAATTTCAGCTTTTTTACAGATGATGTTATGTTTGCTTCAAGAATTTGCTGAAATTTCATTGAATCCATTCTTCCCTCTACTCATGAAATGTTCCCCCGAGCCATTGGCTGCAACACAATCTCAAAGCATGATTGTTCCACCCCCATGCTTAATGGTTGGAGAGATGTTCTTTTCCTAAAATTCTGTGGGCCTCCACCATTTTCATTTTCAGAGTGATAGGCATCTGCTTAGAAGAACCTATGGCTACTGTTTCTGGCACAAAGTTAAAGGAGGCTAGGTATTTATAAAGCTGTAAAATTTGCATCACTTGGCCTTTCCTAATGATGACAGTGAACAGGCCATAATTCTAACTGGCTAATTAAGGTCTGAGACCTTGGTCAAAGTTATCAGCACACACAAATCTACAAGGGTTCCCAAACTTTTGCAAGGTACTCCTTTCCCTTTTTCACTCTAAAACTGTACTCAGACACAATAATACACTGATATTGCTTAAAATTATATACAAGTGTGTTTAATCTTTAACTGTATGCCTTTTAAAGATCATTTCATCTTCAACTTGTTTAACTGCTCACAATAACAGTCATTTTGACAAGGGGTGTCCAAACTTTTGCATGCCACTGTAAAACGTATTATTTATCATAATGATACAAAACAATTAGGGAAGGAGCAAGATTTATCACATAAAGAGTGCAATGTAAAATATCTACGTTATGAATGTTAAGGTAAAAGGGCATATTTTATTCATATTAAAGAGAGTCTGTCGCCACAAAATACTCAATGCTATACATCATTTGATTCTCACAGTGCCCCTGATCAATTTGGTATTTTTATTTTTAAAATACACACATCTATTCAAAAGATATGGTCCCTGGAAGATTATATGTAAATTAGCTCTTATTCACCAAGTGGGTGGTAACCCTTTGTCTAAATCCTGGGAAAGCTGAATGACATTGGGGAGCTGCATTGCTGTTGTTACCCAGCTTTCCCAGGCTGCAGGATACCAGATCTGCCTAACTATGCACTGATGAATTCAAACTGATATATTGTAGAATAACTAGCCTGATTTTCCTATCCAGGAGCCTGGAAACATTGGGTAAGAATACCTGTGAAGTTGCAATGACAAATTCTACATATTGTATGTAGTAAAGCTAGCTAGATTTGCCATTTAGGGTCCAGGAAAAGATGGGTAACAGAGACTTCTGAATACTAAATCTATATAAACAAATCCTCTACTTGTTCCATAATCATACTATAAATTGCCAGATTTCCCTTTTATGGTTCTGGTAAAACTGGGTAAAAAAGCAAATAGAACTACAACAAACACTGTTAAATACTAAATCTACCTAAATAAATTCAGCTCCTTTTTCCATAATTGTGCCATATCTTTGGCAAATTTGCTTTTCAGGAAAAGAAAAAAATGAAAAGAAGGAATGAAGAAATTGAATGAATGGTATTAATTAATAGAAATGCGATTCTGTTTTTAACAGAATCATCTAATTCAATTTTTCCCCAACATCCGTTGTAAAGTCTAGGCAAATGCCAAGACTTTAAATATGGCACCCTGCTCAGGAGCTGAGGAGTTTCACACAGCAGAGCAGATGCCAGTGCCCACAATCAAAGACATCTATCATCACAGGCACTCAACCTCCTCAAGTGCTGTGTTCTGATATGACCATGGCACTGGAGGTGTTCTGTTGTTTTCACTCCTGACCCCACCCACCAATAATCCCTGTGTGTCAAGATCCGGGGGTAATGCCCACAATCAGAGTTCTCTCTGATCTTGAGCATTAAATGCTTATAGGGCCACCAGGTCTGTCAATGTAATAGAACATTGAAGCCTGCCTTTGTCAAGCTTCAATAGTTATACAAAAGTAAAACATTTCTTTATTAAAAAAGAAAAAAAAATGGAAATGACAGAAATGCTTTGCATAAAATCTCCCCAAAAAAAAACCGAATTGGAATGCACATCCCAATCTTATACATTGATCTTGTGCTTCTCAGCAAAATCTACAATACTGAACACGAGGTTCTAACTATTACTTGGAGATTCTATGTAATGCATTTCTGTCATTTCCATTTTTTTTGTTTTGCTATGGTGCCAGCACTACACTCATTTGGCCCGGGTGTTTTTAAATTAAAGGAGCCTTCTACTGGCTGAGGCCATATAGCAAGGTGAGTTCTTTGAGACCTGTTCACATGTTGCAGTCCTTTGTCTGACACCATATGGTAAGCTTAACTCTTTTGTGATCTGTTCACATGGTGCGGTGCTGTGCGGTGTCTGTCATTGCTGTGGTGCGGTGCCTATGGGGCGATGTGGCCCAGAGACTGAGGGCTTAGCCTGGCGGCAGGGGTGTTGCTGAGCTGCATGGTCACTCTCCCTGTGGGCACTGTGTTGTGGTGGTGGCGGTTGTTGTTCAGTGCCACACCCAGTATGAGTAAGAACCTAGTAACGAACAGAGTTCCTGAAACAGACGGGAGGTAATTAATGGAATATAAGGTGGAATAGAAGGAGGACAGTTGAATACCCAGATAACGAAGAGAGCAGTCTCTCCTTTGGAAATCATAATTATGGCAGAGGAGCTGCAGGGCAGGGCCTGGAATATTTAAGGGGAGGGCCTCTGTCTTGGAGGGATTTACTTTATAACCGGAGTAGTCATATTCCTGTAGTGTAGACAAGAGGTTCGGTAGGGAGGAGTGAGGGTTGGTAAGGGTCAATAGGTCCCATTCTCACACAGGAACCCCCATAATGTCAGAGTTAGAAAATACCTTAGTGGCTACGGGTTCGATACAGAGGGAAAAAATAAGGTGAGAGAGGGCAAAACCCTGACAGGTCCCGTTACGAATAGGGAATGATGAAGAAGAGGTGAATGGAAGTTTAATTTCTGCTGAGGGGGATGAGTAAAGAGCCTGAACCGCTTTAGAGGAAGGCCCCTGAGAAACCAAATTTCTCCAAGTAGCTATCATAAAAGACCAGTCAAGACGGTCAAAGGCCTTCTCAGCGTCCAAGCTCAAGAGGAGGGCAGGTGTAGCAGAGCGGTTGGCTACATCTATCAAATCCACAGCCCTTCTGGTCTTGTCTCCACCCTGATGACAGGGGACAAAACCCACCTGGTCCTTATAGATAAGAGAAGGGAGCCAAACATTAAGCCTATTCCCCTGACTTTTCGTAAAAATTTTAAGGTCAGAGTTGAGGAAGGCTATCGGACGTTTAGAGCACTCTTAGTGGTCCCCATTAGGCTTGGGACCAGGGTAATATGTGAATGGAGCATCAACTGAGGAATGGGGGTGCCATCTAAAAAAAAGAGTTAAACAATTTTTGTAGATGGGGTAGGAGCTCGGACCGAAAGGTTTTATAATACAAATAGGTAAAACCATCTGGGCCAGGAGCCTTACCATTAGGGAGGCTCTTCAATGCATCAGTAAGCGCCTCATCTGTGATGAGGGAATTAAGGGAGTCTAGAGTCGAGGAAGGTAATGAAGGGAGAGGACAAGAATCAAGGTATGCGCACAGGTCTCGAGAAGCAGGGAAAGGATCAGAACAGTCCCGCGAGGGAAGATTATATAGGCTGGGGTAGTAGGCCTGGAACACTTTAGCAACCTCATCAGGATGGTAAAGAAGGGTACCCAAGGAGTCACAAACTGCATGGGAGGTGGAAGAGGATTGGCGGTCACGTAGGGTTTTTGCTATCAGGGTATGAGCCTTATTGCCTCGCTCATAGTAGCGTTGCCAAATATAAAGAAGAAGGCGTTGAGTAGCATGTGTGGCCAGATCAAGAATGTCAGCTCGGGCCGCCACAAGTTGACGAAGGAGGGGCAGGGAGGGATGCACCGATAAGCATTCCATGAGAGTTCTTATTTTGGCAGTCAAGGCAGACTCCCTAGGGACTGGAGGACAGGGAGGCGGTGAGTGGGGCATGATCTGACCATGAATTAGGACCAATGTCTGCGTCAGTGAGTAAACAGAGAGTCAGAGCATTACCAAAGAAATAGTCTATCCTAGAATGTGTGTTGTGGGGGTGAGAAAAGAAGGTATAGGAGTGGGCAGTAGGGTTATTAACATGCCAGAGGTCATATAGGGACACGGACCTGAGCAAACGGCAGAACTCTCTGGCAAGGCGAGACTGAGAGGCGTTAAGTGGGGCGTCACGTAAGGACAGAAAAGAACAAGTTAAAGTGTCCACCTAGCAGCTAGGCCGCACCAGTGAAGGCCCGCAGACGTCCCAAGATCCTCTGAAGGAAAGAAAGCTAAGAGGTGTTAGGGGCATAGATGTTGCAAAGGATAATAGGTTGACCATGTAAGAAACCCTCAAAGATAATGTAGCGCCCCTGAGGGTCTAAGTGAGACAATAATTGTAATAGGGCATGTGCGGGATATCAATATAGTTACCCCTGCTTTTCAGCGGTTGCGATAGGCAGAATAGGCGATAGGGTAGTAGTGCTTAGCAAAGTTAAATGTACCTGTGTGATTGTACTGTGTTTCCTGGAGGAAAGCAACATCTGCCTGAAGGGACTGAAGCTTCCGTAGAACCATGCGTTGCTTAGTGTTGGAACCCAGACCCTTGACATTCAAAGTAATGCACTTAGCCATAACGAGGTAGAGAAAACAGAATAGCTAATGAGTAAGCAGATCTCACCCAGTAGGTCTAGCACTCTACATATTCACCAACACGAGAAACCATGAATTCCAATACTGTGCTCATGGTCGTAAAGAGAAGGTCTCCAAACCTAGAAAGGGGAAAAAAAAGGAAGGAGGGGGAGGGAAAGAGACAAACAGGAGGACAAGGCATAGCAAACAAGACATGAAAACAGGAAAATAGTGCATCACGGTCAGGACTAAGTCTCCTGACCGGGGGTGAAAGACACATATCGAGGTAGTACCGTGCCCAACAACCAATTGATCCACAACAAGGACACAAGGCAAAAAAATGCCCCCAAAGTATAAGGGCGGGGGATGACCACTACTGAGAGCAGAATCACGTCCACCAGAGACAGTGGAGAGATTAGGGTGATCAAGACAGGCAGATAGTGGTGGGTGGGGCAACCCACCCTGCCAGTTAGCCATAGGGTGGGACAACCCACCCTGCCAGTTAGCCATAGTAAGGCTACGTATGGTAGCAGTAATAATGAAGGGGCTGCAACAATAAACTGTAAACATCAATGAAAAGTACAAGAACAGCAGCAAAAAAGTTCAAAATACCAGCAGAGAAAAGAAAAAGATGAGGTTATGCACAGCAAGTATCATGTGAGTGGGGGGTCCACCCGAGGCCTCCGGGCCGAGGATCCAAGAAAAGGCAGGTGACGTTTCTTAGGCCTCTGGGAGTTCCAAATCTGGGAAACGGTCGAGGAGGAGGGGTCAGCTCCCAATCCAACAGTTCTGGGAAAGGAACGTCCAGTGCAGTACAGAATGGATGCAGATCCGTATAGGAGCGCAGAGTAGCAGAGTGACCATTTGATCTAGCAGTCAAAGTGAAGGGGGCACTCCAGCGGTAGGGAATCTGACGATCACACAGCAGCTGAAGGCCTGGACGGTGGGGGACTTGGGGGGGGGGGGGGGCGGGGGGGCCCCTCCCCCCCCCCATGTCACCTCTTCTGCAGAGTAATCCAGGAGATAACTTGATAGAGTTGGATCTTAGCTCCATCAAAATCACAGTCCTTGAGGGGCCTGGCCTTGGAAAGGATGTCCTGCACACAGCTAATGATGTCACATGGAGTAGGTCCAGACCCCTTTGGGCGCAGGGCCCTATGAGCACGGTCAAGTTTAATCTTGTGGGTAAAAGATTTTTTCTAAGATGCTATTAGAGATCGCCTCAGCCTACCTCCTCCTTCCCACCGCAATGGACCCAGCTGCTTGCTCCCTTGCCTACCAGACAGAACTTCCAATCATTAGTTGCTGAAGTCACTTTCAGCATCTTGTTTTCAGAGTGGACACTCTTGAGGAGGACCATGATCAGACTCAGTCCTATGTTTCCCAACTTCAGGACTCTGTTCATTCCCAATGTCAGGCGATTTAGGAGATGCAGCACCATCTTGAGGACTTGGACAATAGGGGTCGACGTAACAACATTAGGGTCAAGGACCTCCCTAGGCTACACAAGAGGAGGTCATGCATGTCACCCTGAAGGGGTTGTTCTCGCAAGAGGGAATGCGGTGGGGAAGCAGGACCCTCAGCATCCAGTACAGCATAGGGGTGCATGAAGGGGATCGCCCCCAAGTACACGTCTTCTCCACCAGGCTATGATGAAGAAGGCATAGCGAGCTGTGAATGCACCCCATGGATTGAGGATGCAGGGACCCAGTGAGGAGAGGGCTCTGCATAGTGTGCAAGCGTATTGTCAGTGATAACTGCCGCAGGCACAAGGGAGGCAGTTTCTGGTGGAGCAGGGGGAATCTGGGATGCAAGACTGACCTGAGTAAGTGAGGCAGGGTCTGTGTCAAGGTGTAGAGGAACCGGAGGATCTGGAGGAGAGGAGGCGGAGTGTCCGGAAGGTAAAGTTGGCGGTGGCCGGACCACATGAGCTTCCGAGACTGGAGCAGGGAGCGGAGCACTAGGAGGGACTGCAGGGATAGTCAGAGGCTGAATTCATGCAGGAGTCAAGATGGATCGCAGGACAGTGGACACCATCCCCTGAGCTTGCAGGGTAGCAGAAGGAGCCTGCGGAGGAGGTAGCGGGAGGCCGGAAGTAACTGGAGCGGCCGTCCAAGATGGTCGATGCCTGGTGGAGGTCTGGAGTGGCGTGGGCGCCAGGACCAGGTAAGTGGTGAGAAAATTGCACTGGTACCGGATACTCTAGAAGGTTGTGGTGCTATGCATAAAGGTTTCTCCAACCCAAGTCCAGAGAATAAATATTTGCTGCACACACACAGGTTTCTTGTGTTGAAAAAAGTGATCATTTATTGAAACAATAATCCATGACAAAAGTAGATGCTTCAGAGGAATTACAATGTCATGTTTATGCAGTAAACTGTGAAGTGGAGATAAAGATCAAAAATTGCTGCAACGTTTCGGTTGTCAGACCTTCGTCCAGCTAAATCTATAACAAATATACATAAAAACATATTGAGACTACAGTATGGCACAGGATACGAGTTGAAATGCATAGAAAAAAAGGGTGTATACACATGAAATTATATACAATGATTCAGACATACAAAGGATTACTCAATAATAGGGGAGTATATGGATATATGAAGGGAAAGCATATAGTAAGAGGATATAGATTAGAATAATCAAAACACATAGAGGAAGAGAACCATACAAAAGATAGGGACTAAAAAAGCTACTTAAGTGGGAAAAAGGACTAGAAGATACATAGGGTAGCAAGGTCAGGTAATGAGTAATTCCCCTGAAGCATCTACTTTTGTCATGGATTATTGCTTCAATAAATGATCACTTTTTTCAACACAAGAAACCTGTGTGTGCAGCAACTATTCATTCTCAAGTAAGTGGAGAGGGAGGGTTGAGTTGCCTGGTCACCAGAGGCAGAAGGCTTCTTGGGCAGTTTTTTTGCTCATGGGGAGAGGGTGGCTGCGGATTTAGTTCCAGGAAAGTCTCTGGCAGGGCAGGAGCTCCCCAGAGACGCATAGGCTCAGGAAATCGTCATAGGCCACACCCCCTTTGAATGTGTTTTTAATGGCTTTTGTTGTCTTCTGAGATAGGGTACACAATACAGAAAGTTATCACACTGCAGAAAGTCAAGTTAAACAATGCTACGTAGTCTACAGTGGAATTAACACATATTCCACATATACAGACACATCATGAATTCTCTGGGCTTCCTAGATATGGAATTAACAAATTATTTGTGTAGTTTATAGTGGAATTAACAAATATGCCCTATATACAGCAAAATTTCCTGTGTCTTCTTAGACATGGAATGAACAAATATATAGTCATGTAGTGAATTGTGTGTGCTTCCTAGGTATGTAACAAACAGGTTATATGTGTAATTTATAGTAGATTCAACACAGATGCCACATATATAGGCATGTAGTGAATTATCTGTTTCTTGGACATGGAATGAGCAGGTTATAAATCTAATTTATTGTGGCATGAACACAGATGCTACACATTCAGGCATGTGATGAATTCCAGGTGCTCCTTAGATATAGAATGAAGGTGTTTATATATGTCTTTAGATGAATCAGCAGGTATAAAGCCATGTAGTGAAATCTCTGTATATGCATGTTATATGTATAGATTAGGGATGGTTTACGCAGAGAAACTTTTCCTAACTGAAAATTCAGCTTCAGGAATATTTCCTCACTGAAAAATTCAAGTTCGGTAATTTGAAACTGAATTTTCTGTTTGTCCAAAGTCAACATCATAATCCGCAACTGCCAGGCGGTATTTTCTACCGCCCATTCACTTCAATGGGAGTTATCAGGCGGGATCTGCCTGGAGATCGAACATGATGCTTATTTTTCTGCTAGCTGAAAAAATCCTCTAGGGGAAAAATCAGCATCTGACTCCCACTGAAATCAATGGAGGCTGGTTACAGACGGACTTTTAAGCTGAATCTAAAGTCGAACCCGCCTCAAATTCAGTGCCAAACTCCTCTGTGTGAACATACCGTTATAGTGCAATAAATAGATATGCCACATATACAGCAGCATAATAAATTCCCTCTGCTTCATAGACATGGAATGAATAGGTTATATGTGCAGACTACAGACAAATGAACACATTTTTAACATATACAGATGTGTAGGGAATTCACTGGGCTTCCTACATTTGCAATTAAGAGGATATATACGTAGTCTACAGTGGAATGAACACATGTTCCACATATACAGTACAAGCATGTAGTGAATTCACTGTTCATTCTAAATAGAGATGAGCGAATTTCTCAAAAGTTCGATTCGGCACTTCTATTCGAAGTTCCAAAAAAAATTTGTTTCGATCCGAATTACTTTGCGGCGAATATCGCTAAATAACACCTATTTCCTAGCTTCAGAGAGCCTGTGGAAACGGCATGAGGATGCCATACAGTGACCCAGTGGCAGCGGCATGAGGAGGTCATACAATGACCTGGTGGCTGCGGTATGAGGAGGGCATACAGTGACCCAGTGGCTGTGGCATGAGTAGGTCATACAGTGACCCGGTGGCAGCGGCATGAGGACGGCATACAGTGACCCGATGGCAGAGGCATGAGGAGGGCATACAGTGACCCAGTGGCGGCAGCATGAGGAGGACGCAGAGTGACCCAGCGGAAACGGCATGTGGAGGCCATGCAGTGACCCAGTGGCAGCAGTATGAGGAGGCTATACAGTAACCAAGTGGCAGCAACATGAGGAGGCCATACAGTGACCCAGTGACAGCAACATGAGAAGGGCATACAGTGACCAAGTGGCAGCGGCACGAGGAGGCCATACAGTGACCCAGTGACATTATGGAGGTGTGAGAAGCCTTAGTAGGCCATACAGTGACCTGGTAAGAGAGTGTGGAGGTGTCAGCAGCCTTAGTAGGCCATACAGTGATCCGGTAAGAGAGTGTGGAGGTGTCAGCAGCCTTAGTAGGCCATACAGTCACCCAGTGGCAGAGTGCAGAGGAGGCAGCAGAGTGAGCAGGCCACAGAGTGGCAAGGTGATATAATGTGTAGGTAGCAACAGCCTTAGTTGGCCATACAGTGAACCAGTGGCAGAGTGTGGTGAGGCAGCATGGATCATTTAATCTGCTGCATCAGGCATTGGTGAGTGGAAGTCCTGGCTGATCCATCTTCACATAGGTCAGTCTCTCCAAATTTTGGGTGGACAGGCGAGTTCTCCTTGGGGTAACTATGGCCCCCGCCGCACTAAACACCCACTCTGATGCCACACTACTGGCCGGGCAGGACAGCTTTTCCAGGGCAAACTCGTCCAGTTGCAGCCACAAATCCAGTTTGGCTGCCCAGTAGTCCAGCGGATCTTCGATGACAGGTGGCAGGGTGCACTCTAAGTATGCCACCACCTGCTGGTTCAACTTCTGTTCTGTGTCTAGCTGCTGATGAGCAGATTATTCACTATGCTGCTGAAGAAATCTGTTCATCAGCGACTCTAGGCTCAGGCTGCTGCTGATGGAGCTGATACTGCTCCTGCCACCCCCACAGCTGCCATGCCAGTGCAAGTTGAGCGCTCAGGGCCCGCCCGGTCGGACATGCGAGAGGATGGACTATGGCAAAGGTAGGCAGCAGTCAACTTGCTACATAGCATGTCTCTATAGTAGTCCAGTTTGTCCTCCCTCTCAGCGGGTGTAAAAAAGGCTAACATGGTGGAGAGCCAGTAGTCATCCCTCTGCCGAATGGTGACAATTCGGCTGTCACTGCACAAGGAAGTCAGGATGCATCGGGCCATTTGCGCAAGTGACTCCGAGTGACTCCCTGCATCCCTCTCCACTGCATACTGCCATGGTGTGTCTGGCTGTTCTGGTTGCTCCTGCTCCTCCTCTCCACCCATTTGACTACACATTGTTTGTGCTCCAATGTCCTCCTCATCCTCCTTCAGTTCAGCCCCCACAGTGCTCATGTGGCCTTGAGATGTAGACGCCACATCTCTAGTCCCCTGACCAGCCAGATTGATAAGCATCTTTTCCAGGATGTGAATCAGTGGAATGATGTTGTTCATCCCGTAGTCCTGGCTACTGACTAACAAAGTGGCCTCCTCAAAGGGAACTAACAAACGGCAGGTGTCACGCATGAGCTGCCACTGGGTAACGTTAAAGTTACACAGGGGAGTACCTCTGTCCGCTTGGATCATCAAGAAATCGTTTATGATTTTTTCTGTTCATATAGTCGATCCAAGATATGGAGGGTTGAATTCCAACGGGTGGAAACATTGCATATCAGCCTATGTTGTGGGAGGCCGTTCTGATGGTGCAGCTTAAGGAGGGTGTGCTTGGCGGTGTACAAGTGGCTGAAATGCATGCAAAGTTTCATTGACATTTTTAGGATGTCTTGCAGATGGGTGGTCACTTAAGGAAACGCTTGACAACCAGACTGAACACGTGCGCCATGCAGGGCGCATGGCTCAGCCCTCCTTGACGCAGGGCCGACACCATGTTCTTCCCGTTGTCGGTCACCATTGTTCCGATTTTAAGTTCTCTTGGAGAAAGCCAGGATTTGATTTCTTGATTGAGAACACGGAGTAGTTCCTCCCTTGTGTAACTTCGTTCGCCCAGGCAAACGAGGTGTAGAACAGCGTGACAATGCTGTGCCCTGCACATGTGGTATGCTGGAGAAGCACTGGGAATTGTTCCTGCAGTGGAGGCTGAGGAGATAGTGGAGGATGAGGCGGACATTGTTGCAGGATCAACGGCGTGAGAACGTGGAGGCAGAAGCTGCGTCACCTGTCCAAGTTGCTGGTGTGTCTGGGCAGGCACCACATTAACCCAGTGAGCCGTAAATGACATATATTGTCCTTGACCGTAGTTATAGCTCCACATGTTGGCGCTGCCATGCACTTTGGCAGACACCGACAGGCTCAAGGACTGGCCCACCTTCTCTTCTAAATATTTGTGCAGGGCAGGTACTGCCTTCTTGGCAAAGAAATGACGGCTTGGGACTCTCCACCTTGGCTCGGAGCAAGCCATCAGTTCTCTGAAAGGTGCAGAGTCCACCACTTGGAAAGAGAGTGACTGCAGCACCAGCAACTTGGACAGGAGCACATTCAGCTTCTGCACTGTTGGATGAGTGCACACATTCTGTTGTCTCTTAGATATAGATT
Organism: Leptodactylus fallax; assembly: GCA_947044405.1. Lineage (NCBI taxonomy): Eukaryota > Metazoa > Chordata > Amphibia > Anura > Leptodactylidae > Leptodactylus > Leptodactylus fallax. The sequence continues at coordinate 788,307 of CAMRHE010000424.1, forward strand.
CTGTGATCGATTGCTGAAGCAATGACTGACTAGGAAGAGGAGAAGGAGCAGGAGCATCAGATGATGGGAAGGACACACAGCTTCCTTCAGCTGAGGTGGTGCAGCCTTGACTGCCTGAAATGGGGTGCGTGCGACTGGTTGTTGCAGCGGTTGCTGCGACAGGCTGGACCACCACATTGGAGCCACGGCTCTCCCAGGCCACTGGGTGACACTGCATATGTTGGCCCAGGGCTGTGGTGCCAACATTGGCACCCTGGCCACGCTTCACCTTCTGTCCACAGATTGTAAAGCCCATGGCGGCTTTACAAAAAACTGCCACACACCCAACACTCCGCAATTACTGACTGCTACCACCTCTGCCTCCGTGAACCCCTGCACCACTGCTTTCTGGGCAGGTAGGCTGCTGCGAAGTGGGTGGTCTACCCTGGGCACATTTAGCTCCCGACCTCACACTGCTGCCACCCTGCTGACTCCCCCGCTGCCTCATACGCAAGCTGCAACCCTCTTCTCCTGATGACGATGAGGCCCCTTCGTCACCCGGCTCCCAATTACGATCGGCTACATCATCATCCACTACTGTCTGCAGGTCGCTGATGTCCTCCTTAACACCAGCTCCCATGCCACTCTCCTCATCACTACTTGCCTGCCTACCGCAGGAAGCGGCGGATGTCTCCTCCAAATCTTGGCTGGGCAGTAGCTGCTGACTGTCCTCTAGTACCTCCTCCTCACTGTACAGTGGATCTGAGCCCACAGCATAGAGTAGTTCTCTAGCTGAGGGAACAGAAAAGGACAGAGGCAGGTTGAGGACAGGTGAGGGCACAGGGCCTGCTGCCAGGCCATGCCAACTAAGGGTTGTGTCTGATGAACCCACCGACTCTTGGCTGGGGGTGTCTGATGTGACTTAGGATGAATTGGATGACCGAGTCAACCAGTCTACAACCGTTGGGTTGCTGGTTAAGACACGACAACTACTTGACAATGGGAGCTCAGGCCTCTGTAACTGACCCCTGCCGCCACGCCCCTTTACTCTGCTGCGACCTGTGCCTACGCCAGAAACATTTAGGCCTGTGGCCCACCCCTGTGCATGGCCTCTCGCTTCTCTGTCTGACATACTGTTCGATGAAAAAACTTAATTGTAAAGGGCAAAAAGGCCTGTTATTTTCTACTTTGAAGAGAACGGCAAATATGCCCCTTATTTCTTCACCCACTAATGAACATCAATAAAAAAAGCATGATAAAGGCAGAGATTTGTGGTTCAGAATTATTGAAAATACTATTTATAAATGGCCAGCAACTTTATACTGGTAACAAAATGGCGAATATGGTCCTTTTTTATGTGTTTTGACACTAAAAAAAGACCTTTAAATAAGTGATAACCGCTAAGAATTATTGAATTTTTATTGACAATACTGTTTTTAAATATGGCCTGCAACTTTATACTGGTAACAAAATGGCAAATATGGTCCTTTTTATGTGTTTTGACACTATTAAAAACCTTTAAATAAGTGATAACCACTAAAAATTATTGAATTTTTATTGACAATACTGTTTGTAAATATTGCCTGCAACTTTATACTGGTAACAAAATGGCAAATATGGTCGTTATGTCTTTCCTCACGTTAAAGGCCTTTATTACAAATAAGTGCAGATATTACTGGATGATAATTCAGTTTTCTTTGTGTGAAGAATATCGCCTTGCCAAGCCCCTTGGCCTACATGCGATCACCCTTCTTAACCTTCCACTCACAACCCGTGAGCAGACTGAGTTCGTAGGATAGAATGAAACGAGCTGTATAAATTTGATATATTTAATAACCCAAGTGGGTCGGTACTAATTAATAGCATATACAGAAATATACAATATTAATATGATCAAGCATAAATATACGAGCAAAAGGCGATGATACAGCACATAAAACAAAAAATGGAAATAAAGTATAGAGTAATACCAGACCTAAGCCTCTTAGCTGTCTCTCTTCCAGGCTTCACACAAAGACCAAAGACCTCACCCCACCCCAGTTTTGAAGACCTTTTCCAGCTCCACCCTTCACCCCCCCCCCCCCCAGCCAGCCCTCTCCTGACGAAAAGAGGAATCTATGCCGGTTAGAAGGAAAGATGGGTGCCCGGGTTAGTTGCAGGTCATTAGCCCACCCTCCCCCCTTTGGACATCTGGAAAGGCCCTCTCTCCATGGTATGCACATAAAACCACTGGAGCGAATTGACCACCAATGTAAACACAGCTCTACATTCCTACAGATATGTGAGACTGATACGAATAAAGAATGATACATGTCTAAGAAAGATACATAAATTGAGGGTCTCGTCCTCACACTTTGGCACAATAGTACTGAATAATGTTATGCCTTGTAAGAACAAATGAATAAACCCCTTATAATAAACGCCTTTAAAAAGGCTTTTTTTTACAGATACGTGCAGATATGGCTTTGGCACAATAGTACTGAATTATGTTATGCCTTGTAAGAACAGTGAATAAGCCCCTTATAATAAAGGACTTTAAAAAGGCTTCTTTTACAGATACATGCAGATATTAGTGTATGATATTTCTATTTTTTTTGCTGTACTGCACTGCAAAAGGCTTGTTGTGTTCCACCTTGATGACACAGATATGAGTAATGAGCAGCAGTATAACGGCAGTGAGTGATGTAATGTGAATTATTCTGCAAATTCTTGCTGTAAATGAGCCTGCAACCACCCCAAATTCTTCTCTCAATTTCTCCCTTTGCTTTCCCTACAGTTCTAAGGCTCAGCCTCTTTCCCTGAACTTCTATATGTTTTCTAAGTCTTTCCCTAGCTCCTGCCGACGTCTGTCCCTACAGTAAGAGCGATGTGGAATGACTGTACCTAAAATGGCCAAGGGTTTTTATAGGGCTGTGACATCACAGGTCCTGCTGGCTGCTGATTAGCTGCATGCTTGGCATTGTGTGTGATCCCGTGCTCCCAGAGTCCCTTCCCCCTTATCCTAACATGTGCGGCGGCCATTTTAAAAAAAATTTAAAAAATGCAATTCGATGCATCGAAGCGTGAGGAAATCAGAATTGTGGTGAATCGAAGATTTACTGAAATTCGTATCGAATTCCACTTGTGCAGAATCGATTGGCTCATCTCTAATTCTAAACATGGAAGGAACAAGTTATATGTGTAGTTTTAGTGGAATTAATAAATATTCCACATACATAGGAATGTATTGAATACTCTGCACTACCTAGACATGGTTATATAGGACGTGTACAGTGGAATGAACACATATACAGCTGTAAATAAAAAGAGGACCTTTCATGTCCTCATGAACGTGCGGTTTTATATACCACTAGAAGGCTGACAGTTTGCTGAATTCAGCGCACTGTCAGCTTTCCCGGTATGTTCCCCAGAGGTGGAGATATCGTTGCCATTAGTTACGGCTCCAATATCTCTCCACTGTCAGAAGGGAGTTCCTCACAGCTCAGCGTCATCGCTGGGCTGCAAAGAACGCCAACCATTCCCTGACAGTACAAGGCTATGTTAGAGTACAGAGGAATGAATGCCCTTCTGACAGTGGGGAGATATCAGTGCTGAAACTAACGGCACAAATATCTCCATCACCGGGGCACATACTGGGAAAGCCGGCAGTGCACTGAATTCAACTGAAATTCTAGGGGTATTGTAAGGGAATTGCCAGTTGAGCAATTCTCCAGTGCTGCTGCAAAAACCTGAGAGGAAGGGAATACAGAGACAGTGAGCCCTAAAGTTGACCCAGACCCTGTCCCTACCTACTTGTCTCACTGTCCTAATGACAGGAACAACTTGGACCGGTCCCTATTCTGAATAAGTGACAACACAGAACGCAGACAGGACGCACAAACAACAAAGGGAGGTCAGCTAGCCAAGGGGTCGGTAACAATCGAGCAATGCAGTACAGAATCAAAAATCCAAGAGAATAGTCAAAGGAAAGCCAGTGGTCAGAAAATCAGAAGAGCAGCTAACAAGGAACAAGGAGTATAGCCAGTAAGCGAAATGCAATAGCAGGCACCAATGGGAAAGTGAGCAAACAATAAATAGGGAGAAAGAACCCGCCCCAGACTTGATAGGAGGACAGGCTGTCAATCACAAAGGCAGGACTAAAGTTACCTCTTAGTGGAGCAGGGGGAAAGCAAGGTGAAGGAGAAGGGTGTGGAGGAAAATCAATTAAGGAGGTGAGGGAATAGGACAGTGTTCAGACAATACAAGAAAAACCCAAGGAAAGAATTACAACCGGGCACGCCTCCTGCGCAGCAGCGTGCGCCCGGAGGACGGCGCCAAAGCCCGGACAGGCAAGGACTTACAGGTATATAAAACTGCACTAACAAAGGTCAATTATTACTCTCCAATTATTACCATAACAAATGGCAAAATAATATAAAACTAAACTTTTATTAAATAGTAGAGGAAGGACCCGGCTTTCATTTTTTGTTTGTGTAGTGACCCCATAAGAATTGGCCAGTTTTGCACTTGACATCCAGTATGGCAGTCCAGTATAGGTATAGTCTATTTATGGCTGTGTTGCTATGGAAACCTGGTAAATGAAATGTGAACTTACATTGGCTAATACACGTCATATGACTGAATATTTAAGGACCTGCGAACTGCTATTGACTCATACAGGACATAAATAGCTTGGTTGCTATGGAAACCTGGTGTAAAGCTGTGTGTATGTCAAGACTGAACCTGCGATTTTCCATTGGTCCATAAGTGTCATGTGCATCTCAGTTTGGATATCAGTGAAAAACCTGCGATCGGTTGTTATGGAAAACCTGGAGTAAAGCTGTGTGTATGTGACCTTGTGTAACAGTGTCATCCACAGCGCCCTGCCCCTTTAAAGCTGACCTATAGCAGTGAAGAAAAATGGCTGGGTTGTTATTGAAACCTGGAGTGCAGCTGTGTGCATGTGGCTGACAATGCTTTGTCAGATTGGAGACGGGCTTGGGTCTGCTGGGGAGTTTCAGCAGCTTGCTGTTGTCTGTAACATACCTTATCAGATTGGAGACAGGCTTGGGTCTGCTGAGAGTTTTCATTAGCTTGAGCAGCAGCCATGCGTTTTGCTGCAGGGGACATGAGTAGTTTAAAAAACGTTTCAATTTATAAGAATGCTGAAATCCAGTATGGCAGTCCAGTCAGTGGCGTAAATACCGGTTTAGCAGTGGTAGCAGCTGCCACAGGGCCTGGGACATTAGGGGACCCGGAGGGCCTCTGATGTTTTTTTTTTTTTTTTAACACCAGCAGGTAACGGGCCCTATTTACTTACCGATCCCCACTCCTGCTCACGGCCGCCAGCACTTCACCTTCTGCAGAGGCGGCTGTGAGCAGGAGCGGTGATTGGTAAGTAAGGCCTGTGGGCCGTGAACCCCACAAACACTGCTATCATTATACTCTGGGGTCTTTTCAGCAGGCTTCGGGCCTCCTTGGTGGCGTCCCAGATGTCGGTGGGCCAGTCCGACGTCATTATGCATTGCGATACATGCCTGGCTCACGTGACATTGAAGAAGTAGCGGGAAGTGAGCATAATACTATATGAAGGAACCACTATGATACTGTGTGCAGGGGCCACTATGGGGCAGAATACTGTGTACAAGGGCCACTATGGGGCCTAATAGTGTATGCAGGGGCCACTATGGGGCATAATAGTGTGTGCAGAAATGCAGTTTGTGCGTGGGGGGGGGGTCCCATGTCAAATGTTCGCCTTGGGGCCCTGCCATTGCTAGTTACGCCACTGAGTCCAGTATAGGTACAGTCTATTTATGGCTGTGTTGTTATGGAAACCTGGTAAATTAAATGTGAACTTATATTGGCTGATACACGTGATATGACTGAATATTTAAGGTCCTGTGAACTGCTATTCACTAATTCAGGTCATACATAGCTTGGTTGCTATGGAAACCTGTGTGCCTGAGGAGAGTAAGCGCCTGCGAGCTGTTACTGGCTGATAAGGGACATGTGACCGGGTGTATGGCAGTTGGAATATGAGTGAAAGACTTGCAGGCTTGTATAGACTAATGCTGGTCATTTTTTGGGAATACTGTACCTCAGGAACGGTACGTCCAAGAGAGCTGAGACCCAGTCTATAATATTCCCGGACACCTGATGTACATGTGTGCCAAATTTGGTGAGGATCGGTCCAGTCGTTTGGTCGCGCATAAAGAACAGACAGACAGGAACTCATTTTTATATATATAAGAGATATTAAAATACTCCTGATATACTGTATATATCCAAAAATAAATAAATCACAAACGGCTTGATGTGAATAAGACAATATTTAAAGGCATATTATTAGCACTATGTCTTTTTTATTCCTCCATCAAGCTCTTTAGATCAATTGACCTTCAAACAATGATTTCTAGTTATGAGAGCATTAAATAATAAGTGCTGAGGCATATCTAGAAAGTGATAAGTAGTGATGGTTAGAGATGTGGTGTCTAGTAGCTCAATCATATGACCCTTATAAACAGTCGCCTTTTCAATTGCCAAGCCAAACCACTCTGAAATCTCCAGAGCCTATTCAGCAAATAACGCTAATGCATATTTTAGGCTCCTACAACTATTTGCAGAGATTCTCTTAATTCCCTCTATTTGCAAAAAATTCTCTTAATTCCCTACGCATTTTCCCTGGAAAATAAATACCAGGTTCATCAGGGGACAATAGAAAAGATTTTTTCTAACCTACAAAAATTAATAATGCAGAGAAAACTGAAGTTCTCAGCTCCCTGATGGTGGACGCTGATACTTGAAATGGTTTCCGCAACATGGGGCTGTAGCCTAAAGGTGTTTCCTAGTCAAACTGTAAAACCTAGAAGGGCCAGGGTACAATAAAAAAGAAGGGATATTCACCAACCCCAGTTCCTTTATTGCAGAATCGGCCAAAACGACTGACTCCAATTACTCCATTTTTCCACAGCCTAACACCTGATCTGAGTCCTTTATAAATGGCTGACAGCGATGATCAGACAGCAGCAGTAAAAATCCTCTAAGGCTAGATTCCCTTACATCCAACAGCAGCACAATATGGGGTATTTCTGCACCTGTGTGCTGGTAGGACAGGCAGAATTTTTAATTTACATAATTACCGTATTTTTCGGACAATAAGACGCACTTTTTTCCCCCCAAATTTGGGAGGAAAATGGAGGTGCGTCTTATAGTCCGAATGTGAGGGTGTTTTGCCGGGGGGGAGGGAGGAGAGGAGGAGCGGGGTTGCAGCATCGCCCCACTCCTAGCTTCCTGTAGCAGGATGAGTGGGGCGATGCTGCTGGCCCTGGGCTGAGAGGGTGTCCCGGTGCTGTTACGGCGGATGCCAGATCTGTGAAGATGATAGCGGCCGCTCTGCGGTGCGTCTTATAGTCCGAAAAATACGGTAATCAAGAGATACTACCCTATAAGAGGCAAAAGAGACCTCCCCCAACTGTTTTTTTCTGTCCTGTGTGGTGGGACAGGTGGAGGGAGGTCTCTTTGTCCTCCTTTTCTTAGATAATAGAGGCTATTCACATTTAGGTGGCTTATTTATTCTTATGTTCTCTCTTCTTGGTGTCTCCTTCCTCTTCTTTCTGAGAAAGGAAATGAGAGAATGTCTTTTAGATCTTGTGCTGTTTTGCAGCACAGCTCTCTCCTTTCTATTCCTGCTACTGCAAGTTACCTTTGCGGGGTCTCCGTTGTGTTCCATCTTCTGCTGTGCAGTCTGCAGCCTGGGCTCCGGAGCTCCGTTCTGGAAGTGACGTTTTTGCCACTTCCAGTCTGGAACCTTCAGCGTTATGCTGTGTTTCCAGCCAGTGGCTATTCCCTAGCGCTCCCTGCGTCACTTCCGATCCACAGAAATCTCAAGGGAGCAGGTTTTCTTTCCTCCTTAGTTTTCTCTTGATTGTTCTTTATTATACCCTTTTGGGGTTTATTAAACCCTTTTGGATTTTTGTTTTAAACTTTTTGTCTTTGGGGAGCAGCAAGTCTGGGAGAAGTGGTTGCCCCTCCCTTTTTGTTGTCCCTCATTCTTTCCCTATTTATTTCCGGGGTTGGAGACATCTGGTGGCTTGTCTCTTTGAAGGAAGTCTCCGCAGAGCATTGGTACCTTGTATCTCACTGTATGTTGCCTTTGTTTTCAATTTACTATAATTATTATTACTATCTTAGCAGGGTATATACCCTTGGTCTTTGTTTTTGTACCCGTTTTAAACATGTCATGTTGCACATCTGACTGTTATTATTTTTTTAGATGTCTTCCTCTCCATCTGACGGTGGCAAATTACCCAGAAGGAAGAGCACCTCCAAGTGAAGATACCTCGCTTGTAGAGATTGTGATGTACCTCTTCTGGACGCATATGACTACAACCGTTGCCGCCAATGTCGTGGCCCTCCTCCCGAAGAACCATCCATACGGGATGTCATTACATGGGTCAAGGAGTATGTGGAAGACTCTATGAAGATGATCAAGGAGTCAATCTCCCAGATTACCAAAAAGCCTCGCATAGAGAGGCAGTCTCACTCAGTGGGACCCTCCAATGAAGAATATCATGTGCTTGACGAGACGCAATCTTTGGATGAAGATTATTCTGAGGAGTTTGGCAGGCCTCTTTATCCTCTGGAAAAAATACAAACGCTGCTTAAGTCCATCCGATCAGGCGATCGTGATATTGACCTAGGGGAAGCCTCAAGTTCCATCAATAGGGGGCCAAGGGCCTTCCAAGTGGATGATACTCTTGACAGAGCCATGTCGGCAGAATGGGAACTTCCTGAGAAGGCCTTCTTTCTATCTAGGAGTTTTAGTACCCTTTTCCCTATCGCAGAAGTTCAGCAGGACCGCTGGGGTCCCCCACCCAAGGTGGATATGGCAGTTGCAAAATTATCTCGCCGTACTGTTGTACCGGCGCAGGATGGCTCCAATCTGCAAGATCCCATGGATAGGCGCACGGAGTGCACACTTAGGAGGGCTTACTCTACTGCCTCGGCCCAAGCCTCCTTGGGGATCGCTACTAGCGAGGTAGTAAACACGCTTCGATTGGACCACACTCAGCTGGAAAGAGACATAGACTCTGGTGTCTCTACAGATAACCTCCTATCCTTTATGGGATCTGTATCTCTGGCGGCAGATTATCTATCTGAAGCTTTCCTCCACCAGGTTAAGCTTGCCGCTAAATCAATGGCACTTTCCACTGCCAGGAAACCATTATGGTTGAAACCATGGAGGGCTGACAATGCCTCCAAGTATAACATCTGTTCCCTACCCTTCGAGCCTGGCAAACTTTTCAGTAAAGGCTTGAATGACATTATGAAGGGACTGGCCGATAAGAAGGGGAAGTGCCTTCCTCAGTCATTCAGAGGTAGATCCAAACCACCAGGTCGTGATGGAGGTTTCCAGAAAGAACTGCAATCCAGGCCTCAGTATCAGAGGCATCCCAGATATCAGGCCAGAGATTCTGGACGAAAATTCTACAAGGATGAAGAGAAGAAAAAGCATGTTTTTTGACGCCACCAGTATTCCTCCTACAGTGGCCTTGTTACCTGTCGGAGGACCCTTCTCCCATTTCTTCCCCGCCTGGCAATAATACATTCAAGACCGTTGGGTCTTACAGGTGATACAGTGGGGTTATGCAATCGATTTCTGTTGTCCTCCTCAGGACAAATTTATAAAGACCCGCCTACTACCTGCACTAAAACAGTCGGTGTTAGAAAAATCGATTCGGGAGTATCTAGGCAAGATACCTGAGGATTGCAGTAGTTGTTGCCATCCTGACAGAGCATTTTCAGTTCACGGCACTGCCCTTCGGCATCTCCTCAGCTCCCCACACCTTCACCAAGGTGGTGGCATCTGTAGCCACTGGTCTCAGACTCCAGGGTCTGTTTATCATGCCATACAAGGACGACTGGCTGATAAAGGCTCAGTCAGAGGATATCCTGCTTCATCATCTGCAGATGGCCTTGTTGTTTATCCAGTGCCTAGGCTGGATTATAAATTGGGAAAAATGGGATATCAGATCTTCCACATGGAAGAAGTTCCTGGGATTTATCCTAGATTACGACCAGATGAAAATTTCTTTACCACTCCTTAGGAAGTAGAAGATTATCAAGGCAACCCGTTATCTGCTCCAGACCCAGCAGATTTGCCTCAGAACAGTTATGAAGGTTCTAGGTCTCATGTCAGCGGCTGCTGATGCAGTCCCTTGGGCACTATGGCTCATGCGGCCTCTCCAAAAGGAGACTCTGGAAGTATGGAACCACAGCCCACTGGGTCTACGTAGACAAAACCTTTCAACTTTCCTGCAAGACCCGTCTTTCCCTCAGATGGTGGATCCATCTCAAGGACAGGATGTCCACGGTCCAGCCTCGCTGGACCCTGTCGACTACCGATGCATCCCTCTCCGGTTGGGGAGCTCATCTAGATGGGATACCTGTTCAGGGAACATGGAATTGGTTGGAAAAGGCCATGTCATTCAACTGGCGAGAACTCAAAGCGGTTCGCCTGGCACTCCTCCATTTTTCCCCTCTTCTCAGAGGGAAGGCTGTAAAAGTCCGGTCAGTCAATATGACGACTGTCCTTTATTTAAATAAGCAGAGAGGCACCAGATCCCTATCTCTACTCAAGGAGACAGACCTCATCTTCTCCTGGGTAGAAAAGAGTCTGACCCATCTGTCTGCCGTCCATATCAAAAAATCTCTGAATATACTAGCGGACCAGTTGAGTCGGGGCCTCATGGTGTCAGGAGAGTGGTCCCTCAATCAGGAGATCTTCCATCAAATCACCCTGAAATGGGGTCTCCCGGAAGTAGACCTCATGGCGACCTGACTCAACGCCAAGGTGGAGACGTTCTGTTCCCTTTAATAGGAGGACAATCCCTTGGCAGTGTGTGTCCTGTCCATCCCTTGGAGGTTCAGGCTGGCATACATCTTTCCTCCACTTTCCATGACACCAAGGGTATTGTTTAAAGTCAAACAGGACCAAGCCATGGTAATTGCGATCATACCGTTTTGGCTGAAAAGAGCTTGGTTTTCACAACTTATTCAGATGAGTCAAGGGATTTATTGGAGGCTTCCCCTAATCCAGAACCTGGTTTCCCAAGAAACTCAGTATTGCCAGGATCTGAGAAGATTTAACTTTACAGTCTGGAAGTTAACCAGTCCCTATGTGGATCTAGAGAACAGTCAGAGGCCGTCCTGAAGACTTTATCCTGCTTGAGAGCTGAATCTACTACTAAAAATTACCTGAGAGTAGGTAACATCTTCAAAAATTGGTACTCTAGTAAGGGAGCTGATAGTTCTGGTCCTTCTACGGAAGTTCTACTAAATTTTCTTCAGGACGGTCTGGATAAAGGTCTCAGCCCTGCAACACTAAAGGTGGAAGTTGCAGCCCTTTCTGCCTGTTTAGCTAGACATTTGTCTCAAGATGCCTTGATCTCAAGACTCCTGATTTTATTTGCAAATTATGGTGGAAAATATGTATTTGGTCAATAACAAAAGTTCATCTCAATACTTTGTTATATATCCTTTGTTAGCAATGACAGAGGTCTAACGTTTTCTGTAAGTCTTCACAAGGTTGGCACACACTGTTGCTGGTATGTTGGCCCATTCCTCCATGCAGATCTCCTCTAGAGCAGTGATGTTTTGGGGCTGTCGCTAGGCAACACGGACTTTCAACTCCCTCCAAAGGTTTTCTATGGGGTTGAGATCTGGAGACTGGCTAGGCCACTCCAGGACCTTGAAATGCTTCTTATGAAGCCACTCCTTTGTTGCCCTGGCTGTGTGCTTGGGATCATTGTCATGCGGAAAGACCCAGCCACGTTTCATCTTCAATGCCCTTGCTGATGGAAGGAGGTTTGCACTCAAAATCTCACGATACATGGCCCCATTCATTCTTTCACGTACACAGATCAGTCATCTTGGTCCCTTTGCAGAGAAACAGCTCCAAAGCATGATGTTGCCACCCCCATGCTTCACAGTACTGTAGGTATGGTGTTCTTTGGATGCAACTCAGCATTCACTCTCCTCCAAACACGACGAGTTGTGTTTCTACCAAACAGTTCTACTTTGGTTTCATCTGACTATATGACATTCTCCCAATACTCTTCTGGAATATTCAAATGCTCTCTAGCAAACGTCAGACGGGCCCAGATATGTACTGGCTTAAGCAGGGGGATACATCTGGCACTGCAGGATCTCAGGCCCTGGCGGTGTAGTGTGTTACTGACTGTAGCCATTGTTACGTTAGTCCCAGCTTTCTTCAGGACATTCACTAGGTCTCCCCGTGTGGTTCTGGGATTTTTGCTCACCGTTCTTGTGATCATTTTGACCCCACGGGGTGAGATCTTGCGTAGAGCCCCTGATCGAGGGAGATTATCAGTGGTCTTGTATGTCTTCCATTTTCTAATTATTGCTCCCACAGTTGATTTCTTCACACCAAGCTGCTTGCCTATTGCAGATTCAGTCTTCCCAGCTTGGTGCAGGTCTACAATTTTGTTTCTGGTGTCCTTCCACAGCTCTTTGGTCTTCACCATAGTGGAGTTTGGAGTGTGACTGTTTGAGGTTGTGGACAGGTGTCTTTTATACTGATAACAATTTCAAACAGGTGCCATTACTACAGGTAATGAGTGGAGGACAGAGGAGCCTCTTAAAGAAGAAGTTACAGGTCTGTGAGAGCCAGAAATCTTGCTTGTTTGTAGGTGACCAAATACTTATTTTCCACCATAATTTACAAATAAATTCTTAAAAATCAGACAATGTGATTTTCTAGATATGTTTTCTCATTTTGTCTCTCATAGTTGAGGTCTACCTATGTCGTCAATTACAGACCTCTCTCATCTTTTTAAGTGGGAGAACTTGCACAATTGGTGGCTGACTAAATACTTTTTTCCCCACTGTATTTCACAGTAATATTCTACTTTTATATGTATTCTAGGGAAAGGGGGGTGATTTGAATTTTAAATTCTTTTTAATGCTCTATTTATTAGACCCCCAGGGGGTCTGATCACTCATACAATGCATTACAAAATATCGTCACTTCTATTACAGGCAGCATAGAACATCTGTACTAGAAGTAATGCTGAGACAAGCCCGGTAGCCTTCAACAGGATCCCGGCTATCATGGCAACGCATCACCGGCCCCGGATCTCATTTCGGGTACAGACAAACCTCCCCAAAATAGCCCAGTGATGACGGCACTGATATCTCCTGCATCGGGGCACATACCAGGAAATCCGACAGTGCGTTGAATTCAGCACACTGTCGGCTTTCCAGTGGTATATAATACCACACATCGATGAGGACGTGAAAGGTCCTCTTTAATGCCTGCAATCAGTACGGGCATCGATTGTGGGCATTAGCACCAGGTCTTTGCTGTATGAACAGCAAAGACCCAGCAGCCACTCAGCTCCTGAGCGTCTGCCATATTTAAAGGGATTCTATCATTGGGAAACCCTATTTTCACTGACAGCACGTCAGAATAGCCTTCAGAAAGATTATTCGTCTCCTATCTTTATTTTTCTGATCTGCACCGCCGTTTTGGAGAATTTTCTTCTTTATGCAAAATAGTCTTCAGAAAACACAGGGGCGTCCCCTGTGCTCACGTGACACGCTATTTGGAAGATCCAGCGCCACCTCTCCGCAGCGTCAGCACTCACTCACTGTGTCTGTTCGGGATCCATATCCCACACAGGCTCAGTTAGCTCTGCGACTTTGACGTCAGTCGGCAGAGTCGACTGAGCATGCACGTGATTTGGATCCCGAACAGACATGATGAGCGGGTGCTGACGCTGCGGAGAGGTGGCGCTGGATCTTCCAAATAGCATGTCACGTGAGCACAGGGGTCGCCCCCTGTGTTTTCTGAAGACTATTTTGCATAAAGAAGAAAATTCTCCAAAACGGCGGTGCAGATCAGAAAAATAAAGATAGGAGACGAATAGTCTTTCTAAAGGCTATTCTGACGTTCTGTTAGTGAAAATAGGATTTCCCAATGAAAGAATCCCTTTAAATACAGGGGTTAAAGTAGAGTCTGTGACTTTATTCCGGTCCACAGCCCTGGTTCATTCCACATCTTGGAAGAACATGGAATTTACTACATATGTCACTATAAATAACTAAACATATAAGGCTACGATCACATCTGCGCTGGAGTTTCTGTTGCAGTGTCCATCAAAATCAAATTTCCTACTTTTTTCCTCCTCTAGTTTCAGTTTAAAAATAACGGGGCACTGTCTGTAACCACTGTTTTAGCCGTCTACCTCTCCATTGTTCAAGTTGCCAACTGACCTTAACAAGAGAGGAGCAATGCTAGTGTGAACCCAGTGTATCATCCTTTACATTTAAAAAAAAATAATTTAAACATCATTACTTTTCTTTATTATTGTCATCTTTTTTAATATGTGTCAAATAATACCACTTCACGTATGACACTCTAATGCAGCCAGAACACCTCAGCAAATTAGAGTTGGAATAAACACCTATTAAAACCATATTCTATCCAGATAATTTACGTGAAAGTAATCCATAAAACTCGAAACACCACATGCAGCGACGATAAAGAGATGGCCGCAGCGCTACAGTAAATAAGTCTAGTAAATCACTTGCTGTAAACTCCTTAGTAGATACCGACAGCAGTCTCAAAGCTTCCGTGTCTGCTGTAAAATGGCGGTTCCTACCTCAGTAAACTGAGCGCTCGCCACCCAATTCAAAAATAAACACCTAACTTCAGCAAGGGGTGGGGCTAGCTCCACGCTCCTAACGGTTCAAAAAAAAAAAAAAAAAAGAAAAGACCGCCACTGCGAGTGACTGGCAGCGACTCGTTACCGCCTTCCATCTCTCATTTGAACAGTGAAAGCCGGAGCCCCCTACTGCTTATTGGTGCACTGTGTGCAGTAGGCAGACTCACAACAAGAAGATCGGTTGTAGTAAATCACCCATGACGTATTCGGGCGTGTCACAGCCATCTAGGGTCCGGCTGTAGGTGGATTGCTCTGGGGGGGCGTGTCTTCGGGAATTTGTAAACTAGAATCCACCAATGAGAAGGCTGCAGTGAAGAACGAACCAGGATTGGAGAGGGGGAGACTGTAGTTGTGCGGAAAGCGGTTGTTAGGCTCCAGTCAGTGTGCTTCTTCCACAGCCATCAGCTTCCTCATCTAGCTCCAGGGCGAGGCCATCACCTACAGATCACGATGCCCAAGAGAAAGGTGAGTGATCCCCTGCACATATTGCTTTCCTGTATTGTGGGCTGTCGTGTCTCTTGCTTGTTCCCTCTTATCGTGCGGCGGGCTCCTTGCAGCCGCTGCGTTATTGTTACCAGATACGTGGTGTCACCCAGCCTTACCCGCTCCTTCACTTTCCACTTCATAATCCTATAGATATGTATTTCGCCAGCCATTCCTTTGGGGCTTTTTGTTAGGGGGTGGGGTCCATATTTTTCCATTATTGGCCATGCTCAATGACGGCTTATGGAAAGAGTAGAGAAGTGTGACGTCCATGTTTCTAGAGCTCGGATGGCTGGTGTCACATCGGCAGTGTGGGGTGAACTGTAGGGCCTGTGTACGGGACCAATCTCTATTCCCTCTTCTTTACCTGCCCATTGCTCTACACGCTCCATGTTACCCGCATTCTTATACAGCATATCCGTGTCAAACAAAGAGAAAGGAGCAGTTTGCAGTGTGGTAGAAGTCAGGCTCCTGAACAGGTTTATGGCAGCTATCATGGCTGACAACTCATTTTACCATGTATGGCTTTACACCTGTCAGAATCTAAAATTGCCACAGGTTACCACTGTAAGTGGCCAACAGCAAGTGTGTAATGCCTTGTGCAGGGTGTGTTACACAGCCTACAGATAAAACAATGTGTTTACATCTATCTATATTACTCTGATTGGATCTGTGCCAGGTTTCAGCAGAAGACAATTCTAGGGGTCCATTTTGAACTATAAAATGTAATATCTGTATCATTAGTGATGACTATGATACTACACCAGGCATAGTGTTCACAATTGTTTGTTGCGCTCAGACTAGCTCTCTGAGATAGAGAGAGATATATATATATATATTGAGCTATATGGATTTAAGAGCGAGATTTTGTAATGTAGATTAAAAAAATGCATTGGTAGGCTGAGGACACATGCATGTGTGCATGTAATGTGGCATTTACCAATTCTAGTTAACTAAAACTAATCTAGTGACCTTAAAGTTCAATTTCTAATGTCTATTTTATCAAGCTTGTTTCAGTATGGAGATTTGTCACAACGTTTTCATTGTGTTATATTTATATGTTCTTTGACAATTTGGCGTTGAACAGTTGGCACGTGTGCTGAAGAGGAGATGAAATGCCCTCTTTTGTTAACACTCTTTGAACCTCAGGCTATAACGTCTGTCACCACTTCACTATTGAGCCTTAAATCCAACACTGTGTAAAACATTATTCTATCTTATAAATAATATGATCTTATGTAATTTTGGTTTCAAAGCATAAAACATCTTTCAAATATATATCATAGGAAATTCTAGTGCTTTTATGTTTGGCATTATAAGCTATTATTTGATAAGCCTTCCATAAGTACATGTTTCAGACGACTTGTTGATTTAATTTTTTGTATTTGTTTTTAATGTCTTAATTTGCACTGTATGAGTATTGGTTGTGCTATAAACTTTTTGCCTCTGCCATTAACATTCTGCTTAATGCTAAAAAGTAAACTTAAAGGGGTTGTCCAAGCAAAAATGGACACCCAAATTATTTTTTAAATTGGCTGGGGGCGGTGGGGGGGGAAAAAATCATACTCCCCTTTCCCTGGTGGTCCGGTCATGCAGCTCCGTTGTTGTCTCATGGCGGAAGTACCCGCCAATCAGTGGCCTCAGTGAAAGGGAACTCTGGACGTCACTGCCAGCAAGAAATTTTACGGCAAGAAGGCAGCCAAGCTTCAGGACCGGAGGACATCAGAGACAGGTGAGTGTGTTTTTGTTTTTTTTTTTTGTTTTGTTTTTTTCCTCCCCCGGCCTATTTTAAAAATTTATGTGCCTGGACAGCCTTTGTAATACTGGGGCTGGGCGTTTATGACCTAAATCTATATCATGATTAACCTTTGATAACGATTGTAGGACACACCCCCTATTTATATACCACTCAATTTTGGCTTCAGCTATTCACGTATAACCGATCCTGATTATGTAGTATACGTTTAGTGACATCTCCTTTAGCCAATAACAGTGTGAGACAGGATGGTGTGAATGCAAAAAATTTAATTGATGTGCGCAAGTTCACAACAATTATTTGAGCTGACTTTTGATTATTTTTCTAGTGTGTTGTTTTTTTTTTTTTGGTGTTTTTTTTTTTTATTTCCCAGCCCTAATTCATATTGCACACAAATGTAATACAGCATCTTATATGGGTATATACTGCACCTCTGTATTCCTTTGATCTAGAGCATTTCTAAAGCAATTCTTAAACTTTGCGAGGCAAACGGATCTGCAAGCATTTTCGGCCAGACGTTATTTATGTAATTGCCACTTACTGATAATGATGATATTGCTTGTGCATCATAATTCTGTTTTTAAGATGATTACTACTCAGTTCTCAGAAGAAAAAAAAAAATCTCTACTTGTCCTGAGTTGGCACGTGCCAAAGTATACCTAGTGATAGTAGCTAGTAAAATTTACACTTTCAGGTATATTCCTTTTTACCTTTTAAATAGTCAATTGAAACAAAAGATCCAGCTCTGGGCTTTTCCAGCTAGCTGAGTGTGTGATTGTTAGTTGTACACCATATTCTTTTCATTGTTTTATAGCAATGCAACATTTTCAGCACATGCTTAAAAACAGCTGCTAGGACAGTCCTGAAGCCCTGGGATCTTTACATCTGCTCCTGGCTTTTACAGTTTGAGAGAAGTTTTGGATTCCTGGAAATGAGTTGTTTTTATATATCCCTAATTCATTTGTATTCAATGATATTATATAGTGTTGCAACACACCAGTACCGTGGTTTAAAGAGAGATATAGTGTGTGTTTCTAACTTGTGACAGAACCAAACAGTAAGTTCTTTATCCGAATAATTCATAATACACAATAGGACAGATTTATAAATTCTTTCTTATGGACAGGTGCGGGGTGTGAAAAAAGGTATACAGTTTAAAATATCACATGGCTCATGAAAAAGTTGCTAATACTAACATTCTGAGATGGCCACATGTGAGCAGTCATACACTTATTCCATATTCTGTAAAAAATAAAGGGGTTTCCTTGGACTTAGTAAATGATGAGCTATCCAATTGAAGATCAGCAGATCAAATGTTTGAAGCTACAGCAGCACTTCCTGAGCACTGCTCAGTCTGTGATGTCGCGTTCAAGTGAATGGGCTGAGCTGCAATACCAAAGCACTGCCGCTATACAGATGTACAGCACTCTGCTTGCTAAGTACTTGAGGCTGCAGCACTCATTTGGACTCTGTAGCCTTATCAAAAGATGAACAGCAGGGTCAGACACCTGGAACTTCTGTCAATCAGATCTTCAGCTGATGATCTATCCTAAAACAGTAATCAATTATTAAGCCTGGAAACCCCTTTTAAAAGGGGGTGTTCCAGCAACATAAAATTATCCCCTTAATGATCAGAGAGGCAAGTTGGGCAGTGCGTGCTGCTCCATTCATTTCAGTGAAAAAGCGTGTTTCAGGTGTCTGTCTCGAGCTGCACCAGTGCTTTGGAATGCTTTACCCAAAACAATCCGATTAATCCCCAACTACAGCAGCTTAAAAACTGCCCTAAAATCACATCTCTATGGTCAGGCTTATCACATGACCTGATCACAGTGTAGTGTGCGGAGGTATAGAACAATAACACTTTTTATCCTTCCTCCTCTTTTCCTCAGATCCTGGCCCCCCCATCTAGAAGTTGCACTGCACTCCTTGCACTTAGTATCTGCTTATTCACAGATACAGGCTGGTAATGGGTTCATACAGCTTCATTTACACAACCTTTTCTTATTAAAAGATGGCTGGACCATGGTAGCAAACAAGCCCTCTGACCTCTTGTGTCCCCCTATCTCCTCATAGAATGTAAGCTCTTGCGAGCAGGGCCTCACTCCTAATGTTTGATATGTTTATTTCTTTGTCACATTGTAATGTCTCATATTGTCTGTTCATGTGTCCTCTGATTTGTAAAGTGCTACAGAATATGTTGGCGCTATATAAATAAAGTTGTTATTATTATTAGGTATCTGTGGTTGACCTGTTGAAATTAATGGAACTTCGCATGCTGCCCAACCTGCTACTCGATTCAAACCATGGTGCAGAGCACCCCAGTTTGTGTAATCTGTGGGAGTCCTAGTCCAATCAGCAAGTTACTGGATTTTAAATGGAATCTGTAACTCGAAAATACCCTACTACCAGCTCCAGTACCTTTCTTACCCCATCCCATATATGCAATCCTACCATTAATAATAGATTGATGCTTGTTTTGAGAAAGTAGCATCTTTCAAAATGCGCAAATACGTAATGGGGGAGTTGCAGAGCCTTGGCGGACTCTGTTTTCAGTGCTTCTCCCTGGACCTTTTATTGACTTCCTGTTGAGAGGCTGATTGCATGCAGTAGGCAGGACACATTTGCAAAGTACAATCCTCAGTCTGCCTGAGTCATTTTCATTGGTTTGGGGGGGGGGGACAGCACATGCGTTAAAGAGGACCTTTCATGTCCTCATGAATGTACGGTTTTATATACCGCCAGAAAGTATTCTGGTATGTGCTCGTTGGTGGAGATATTAGTGCCGTTAATTTCGCCACTGATATCTCCCCAATGGTGTTCTTCACAGCCTAGCATCTCAGCGATGATGCTGAGCTGTGAAAAACAACCACCCCCTTCAGTACAAGTCTATGGACGAGGGCGGTAAGGAAGCCCCCTGACACTAGGCTGTGAAGAACGCCCTTCTGACAGTGGGAAGATATCTGTGCTGAAATTAACGGCACTGATATTTCAACCAATGGGCACATACTGAGAAAGCCGACAGTGCTCTGAATTCAGCGCACTGTTGGTTTTCTAGAGGTATATAAAACCAAAGAAAAAGGAAGATCTTGCTGCAATGCTCAGCCACCCCAGAACACACCTCCCATGCACTCTACAGTTTCTCAACCAAATCAAGCGGCCATTCTACAAACAAATTATAGCACTGTTCACCGCTCTGATCAGTATAAGGTACTGGGGCTTGTTTAATGGTATTATTGGTGCTGACAGACTCCCTCTAAATAAATATTACAATGTTTGTGGAAATTACAGTATATCTTATCAGAGAGAGCTGCTTCATTCTTTAAAGTTTGTGGGATTGACAGAAACAACCAAGCGCTTTACTGATTCACATTGTTTAAACTGTAGTTGAAGGGGTTATCCAGTTTCCTATATTGATGGCTTGTCCTTAGATAAGTCATCGATTTTTAGATCTGTGAGGGTCTGACATCTGAGACCCATGCAGATCTTCAGTTCAGGGACACTGCACCTCCTGACCTGTATAAATTACCGGCAGCCGCACTGTCTTGGAGCTGCTGATCCATTGGGGAATGGGGGGGATTGGTCCTGGATATTGGACCCTGTAATATTGATGACTTAACCTAAGGATAGACCATCAGTGTTTAAAAGGGGTAATCCACTTTCTAAGTGTAAGTAGTCAAAAAAAAAAAAAAATGCTGGGGACAGATTTGGCGTCTTCGTTGTTTTACACAGAGTCCATCTACCTGCCTACTGTTGATTTAGGGTGTGTTTACAAGCTCAGGTTTTCAAGTGCAATGTTTAAAGCCAAAATCAGGCGTAAATTGAAACGAGAAGTAGAACTTGTTCTCTGTACCTTTTTGTTCTCTTTATCGTCCACATCTGGTTTTTGCTTCAAAAATTGTATTTGAAAACCTGAACATTTAAATGCGCTGTTGGTGGAAGTTCAGGGTATTACAGTTAAGTTAATAAGCCGTGAAAAGGTTTTAAGGCCGAAAATGTGTGTGTGTTGTGTTTAGGGCCAGAAAACCAGAACATCGGAAAACTGCTGTTTTACTTTCAAACAGATGATTGGCAGGGTTGCCAAGAGCCAGACTTCAAACTAGTAACAACTAATTATTTAATGATAATGAACTAATAATAATCTGAAAATTATTAGTATACTTAAGAGGAAAATCTCTAAATCTTGTTTTGCTTCTGTGTTGGCAGTCTCCAGAAGGTGCTGAAGCCAAGGATGCTAGCAAAGTAACTAAGCAAGAGGTAAGTGTACAAAGTTACTTTGCCTGGGACTTGACTAATAGTTGTCATCAGCCTTAAATTGGTATTCCCATCTCCAGGATCATATTTTCAGTTTTCAGACTTCCTTTGTTTTGTTTTTTTTTCTGGCAGCTTTTGTGTCATTAATACATTTAGTTATATTTTATGAACGTATGTTGGCTCCTTTCTGTGAAATGCTACACTTTTTTTTTTCTTTTCTTCACTCTTTCCCTTGCAAATCTATTGAGAACTTTTTCCTGATTCTCATTGTGTATGGTGTACGGGTTGAATGAAATGAAGGGTGGGTGTTAACTTCAAACCGCTATATTTTAGGGATTATAAAACACCTGTATGATTTCCAGAGATACCATTGGTTGAAAACAGTTGAGATAATTGTATATCCAAATTTTATATTTAATTCCAATTTTTGCCACAGCCTAAACATTGAGACTTCCTGTTTCCTATAGAAGGACCATGGGCAATAGACGCAATGGTCTGGAGCAGACCCTATTGACTTGTATGGGAGCGTTTTCTAGGCATGTTCTGTGACCTGGGCAGAGGTCATTACATAGAGGGGGATTAGATAAGCTGTGAAATCCTCTACTGTGACTGGTGGATTCTGTGTCTTATCTACGTATATAGCTGAGGTCATCAATGTGCTGATATGTGAGGTGGCTGCTGCAAAGAAATCTACAGAAAATGGGAAATCTCAGCATATTGTCAGACCTGTCTACTAGGAAATGACTTGTTTTTTGTTTTTTTTTCTCTTAATGAAAATAACATGGAAAACATTTTTAAAACCTCACCAAAAATTCTTAATATGTTTAACAAAAAAATTAGACGTCGCTTATCTGGCTATTTACCCGTGCTGCAGTCACGTTAAAATCAAACAGCTGTGATTTTCAACTGCTCCTGTAGGAGTGATAAGAGCTGGCATCCAGTTGCACTTTGATAAGGGAAGCTGTTAGGACCTTTATCATTACTTTGATCACCAAAATTTAACTCTTTATAGTGATCACCAGAAGTGAAAGAGCCTTCTGATTCACATTGTGCTAACTGAAGTTTCTCCCCCTCCAGCCCATCCCTTCACCTTCTAGTGATAACAAAAGCAGTTTAGGTTGGGTTCACACTTGCGACGGAGTCCGTCCGCCGCGAATCCGCCTGAAAATCTCGGAAAACTGTATAGGGACTGGATAGTGAAAGGTTAGCGACGCATTGCTTAAAATCCCTTTCATTTGAATGGGTTTTTAAAGCAATGTGTGGGTGTGCGCTTATACCCTCTGCACCTCAAATCCAGGTTTTTTTCGCTGGAAACAAAGTACCGCATGTCCGACTTTGTTTCCAGCGAAAAAAAACTGGATTCACGGCGAAAAGGGTGTAAGCGCACACCCGCGCATGGCTTTAAAAACCCATTCAAATGAATGGGATTTTAAGCAATGTGTCACTAACCTTTCGCTATCCAGTCCCTATACAGTTTCCCGAGATTTTCAGGCGGATTCGCGGTGGACGGACTCCGGCGCAAGTGTGAACCCACCCTTACCAAACTACTGGCTAATTTACACATGGACTAGGAGTCCATAAAATAAGCCATGCTGAATCTAAAACCATATGATATCTAATTTTAGTTTTTAAATAAATAAAAAAAAAACTATATAAATGTATAGCCCCTGTAATTAGAAGAACTGGGAAAGCAATAAACAATTTTGTTTGAGGTAAAAAAAAAAAAAAAAAAAAAATTTACTTAGTTGATATGCAAAGGAGTCATTCCATATCAAGTGGACCAGGGGTCCCTACCTCACCATCTCAGATTTTGATGAAATTTGGTACATAGTTTCTCTATGATATAAAACTAAGCTGGGAAAATTTTAGTTCAAAAGACTAAAAATTGGAGGTTCTAGGGGACCTCAAGTAAAGGGTTGCAAAACGTCACCTGAGCAAAAATGATATTTTGGGCTGTAAGCTGTAAACATGGAAGTTTTAGTAGTATAAGGGGGATATTTGGAGAACCTTCACAACTTTCAGGGCTTAATGAACTGGCAAAACCCCATGTTCCTAGCCCTCTTACTTTTTGCATGGTTTAGGCTCAACAAACTGCAAAAATGAATTTACAGCGATGTTGAGGCTGCTGTAGTGTCAAAACTAGTTGGTCTTTCAGGTTGATTTTTGGTAGATGTGCTAAATACACAGATGTAATGAGACCTTCCAATTTGCAGCACTTTCCTTCAAGTGGTTGAAAAAATAGAAGCGTTCAAATTTGGTATAAAAAGCATTTTTGCCTAATTTTGGCTATCTTTTGATGCCCTATAGCTCCAGTGGGACAGCTTCAATCTTTCTTTTAGCACCATTAGAAAGAGAAGATTTCCTTTTATCAGAGTATGTTGATTTCAGGTACTCCTGCTCTATAACAAGATGCCTGCTGATTGTACTGCATTTTTCTTTAAACTAGAGGCCTTAAACACAGGCCACATGCATCACCTGAAGTTGTCATCTGCAGCCCACAGGTAGGAGTGGAATGCTGCTGGGTCTCCCCAGTATTGCTTATCCGGTTGTTAAAAATGCAGCTCAATCACGAAACCGAGGAGAGGAGGAGCCTCGACCTGGTTCTGAAACTGTCATATCCTTCCCTACCACTTTCCGTCTTGTAGATCGCAGGCCACATTAGGCCTGTGGCGTACACTTCTGGACACCACCTGCTTTAGGCATACATGGCACGTCAGAGTAGTTTGTCTGGAGTAGGGAGATAAGTACTGTACTAATAACCCTTTGTGGGGACACATTATTTGTGTCCCATTAACCGTCTGAAATTCAATGCTACTAAGAAATAATGTTTATATGTTTTGTCTCTTGTAGCCAACAAGAAGATCAGCAAGATTGTCAGCTGTAAGTAATTATCTCTTGCAAAGTTCACCACTTATCCAGACCACATTTACTGTTGTCATTTTTCAGTTCTACTATATATTGTACATACTGGCCATCCATGAATTTTTTGGGGGGTTGTCACAGAGGCCTTACTTTACTAGCAAACTGTGTTTACCCTTTGATTTGTTGTAAAGAATATTCATGACTGGACAGTTTAAAATATAAGCATAGTTATAAGAAAATTCTACAAAAACCACAAGTTGTCCACATTTTAAGATGACTGATGCTATCAAGGTATAGCTGTCAGGCAAATAATTGTTAAAAAAAAGTAGCAAAGAACCACAGTACATTAACTGACATGTCTTACTGTGCTTTTGATCCAAGTTATTGCCTTGCAACAGCTTATTCTTTATTGGGATGATTTGATAATGTCATCTACATTTTACGTAAATGTTTTCTTGCTTCTAGAAACCTGCCCCTTCTAAACCTGAAGCAAAGCCAAAAAAAGCTGCAGTCAAGGTAAATATTTCAATTTGGTGTTCTTTTTTTTAAATCTGGCTACCTGTTCAAAAGATACTGCCCCTTGAAGATTATATGTAAACTAGCTCTGATTCTCCATGTGGATGGGGGACCTTTTTAGTTTTTCAGAGAAGTGCAAAAGATTACTGCCCCCTTTTCCCCATGAAAATTCATGCCTCCATTGCCGAGATATTTATTCAGGTTGCACTATGTAAAAGAGCAACCTGGAGCACAAGATGAGAGCAACTGGCATTAAATAACAGATGAAGATAGAGCCCCCTCTTTTGGGTGTCCGTCTGCATTCATCCCAATGTAAAAAACCTCACTGACTGCTTTTTTCCGTCATGTTTTTTACTTAAGCGAGGAAAAGTTCCGCATGCAGGGGCTCCGTCTGTGCCCGTTCTGCTTACCATTAATGCCTGTTACTGTCATGCTATGACAACGACAGCAAAAAGGACATTAATAACAGTAGTGTGAATGTAGCCTAACTCTTTTCACTTTTGTGTATGAAGCTGTATTGTATGATTAAAACACGAATTATTTATGATTTCAATATTTTATTGTACAAATTGTATATCTTTATTTTTCCATTGGTATAAAGAAGGAGCCAGGAACAAAGGGTAACAAAGGTGCTAAAGGGAAGAAAGAAGAAAAACAAGAAGCTGGAAAGGAAGGTACTGCTCCATCTGAAAATGGTGAAAATAGAACTGATGAGGTACATTTCACAGATTGAATCAGTGGTGGTGTTTTTTATACAGTCGTACAACCATTGATTGCATGTTCATAATGCTTCTTTTTATTGACCGAAATGTTATTACAGATTCGCATCTCTCGCTCAACTGTTAATGTTTCCACATCCAGAGGTGCCATGCCCAGCACACTGTCAATAAAAGGGCAGATTGAAACAGTGAAAGTTAAGGGTACGGTAGATCGTTATTTTTTTGTGTGCAGTGCATAGAAAGCTAGTGGTGTGGTGCTTATTCTGTGTGGAAAATAATGGAAGCTTTCAGGTAAGGCTTCTTGGGGTTGTAAATCTTAACTTTGGTAAGTTAAACAAAATTATTCTTGGCATAAAACAGGTCTTTTCACATATTCCATATTTTCTTCTACAGAATTTTTTTTAATAGAAAAAACGCTAGTTGAGTAGACGAGGGTTGGGGTCTGTATCAACACTGTTTTCAATTATTCTAATTGTTCTTTTTGTTTTGTTTTTTTCTAATTTCCTAGGCACAGATAACTGAAGCAGTGTGTGACAAGAAAGAATGAAATGGTCATGGAAATTTTTCGTTGATTTTACGTACCTCTTGAAGAACTTTAAGAAAAAACAATATTTTTCTCAAGTATTTTGTAAATGCTAATTTTTTTAGGACAACTGTAGTTTAACTTTTACATATATATATAATGTACATGAACATTTTCCTCTACATATTCATGCTTTGCTGATTCTGATTTTCTTCATTGTCTGCAAGTTTTAAGCAAAAAAAAAAAAAAAAAACTTTGGCATTAGTGGATATGTTTGCAGCTGTTTTACATATCGACTTTTATTGCTTTTAAGAAAACTAAAAAAAAAAAAATCTTGTGCATATAGTGATGTTTTTTACTGTGCATTTATGAAATTTTCCATGGCATTTTCTATAGCAATAATTAGTGGTGCTTTTGTACTTACGGTTTTGTGGTTTTGAAAATTGACTAAATTGTGACCATCTGCTGTTTTTATTTTATTTTTGTTTTTCATTTAAAGTAAAAATAAAAAAGGTATTCCCTTTTAACTGTGTTTGAACATCTTTATTATAACACTAATTTTAGAACCTTGAAGTTCCAGTATAAATTGATAGTGCTACTAATCTGAAAATGGCTTTTAAATTGGACACTTATGTGTTAAGGGAAGTCTATCACTGCCCCCAGCTACTTTAAACCGCTCCCATAGTGTTGTAGGTGCTGCTAGCAGAATAAAAACTATACCTTTCTTAAGTTTCAGAGCCCCAGGGATTATTCTCTTTTATTATCTAATTAAATGAGGATCTTGGAGCACAGGGGGAGTTTTCTTCTGACTGAGTACTACTGCATCATCACTAAACATTACAATATTGAAATAATAAGTTGTACAGTATTATGTGCCAAGGCTAGTATATGACTAAATATAGGAGAGTCACTCACTAATTTTATATGGCTGTATAAAAATTCAAATCTTTATTAAATAAACTTAAATGATACCAAAACACAAACACATTAGGTGCACAATATTAATTAAAAGGCTCTAATCGCCTAAAATTTACATAGAAATCAGAGAGAGTTGTGTATAGCATTCATTTCCATGGATATACCAACTTTATATGTATAGCTGTAAAGTAACTACAAACCTACAGCTATGTACAGACCTCAATATCTCTCTCTCCCTCTCCCCAATTGTAAATTTCAACGATTGTTATATATACCATAAATATTCCTGCCTCAATTATAGCTATCTGCTCTGGTGTATCAAGGTGGCTAATCCAGCTTTGGTTTCTATACTCAAGCAGCACAGGTTAAGCGGTCACTCTTTGAATTTACAATTGACTAGCACCATAGACAAACCAGTGTTCACGGCAAACTACACATTTATCTACCAGCACTATAATAAACCAGTTCTCACACCAAGGTAAATGCTTTTTATCTACCAGTACTATAGTAAACCAATGCTCACAACAAAATTAACACTCTTCTTACGCGTTTCTGATGTCAACAAATATTAAATTATTGGCATCTTCATCAGAGGTAAGTGTTATTTATCTAATCCATAGAACTTCAGTGCAGGTACGGTAAGTATGTTTTCTTATTCATTTTTAGGCTGTTCCTTTTCTAACATATGCTTCCCATTCTGCACTGATATTACGCTTTTTCAGAGGTTAGGTACATATCTTTTCTTATTGTTGTCTTAGGCTGTGCCCTTCCCAACATCACTCCCCGTACCCCCTGTCAGCACTAATGTTTGGCCGCACGTAAGGGCAGAGAGGCTGGTCTTTTTATGTGCAAAGCCACGCCCCCTGCAGGTTTCACAGCCAATCCAGGGCCGCTACCTAATTCAAACAAGTGGGGGATGCGCCCGCCCATTAACACCAGCTGTCTCACTGCACATGCATAACAAATGACCAATCGCATATGCAGGACAAGACCTGCCTTTTGCAGAACCACCCCCTGAGCGTGAACACCCAGTAAGATAAGAGGTGTGTATCCTCCTATCATAATAGCACACCCCTCGAACGAAATATAAACAAACACCATTCCCCTATACAACAGGAGACACCGATCACTGGGAATATATATTTGCAGGTGCAATATCACAACACTGGTTAACCATACAGTTATTGTAGTAAGACACAAAAGAAGGCTTATATCGCAGCAAATGTAAAAATGGAGGAACGGAAACGTTGGTAGATGAATGTGTAGTCTGCCATGAGCACTGGTTTGTGTATGGTGCTAGTCCATTGTAAATTCAAAGCGTGACCGCTTCACCTGTGCTGCTTCAGTATAGAAACCAAAGCTGGTTTAGCCACCTTGATACACCAGAGCAGATAGCTATAATTGAGGCAGGAACATTTATGGTATATCACACCTTGAAATTTACAATTGTTGAGTGAGAGAAATTGAGGTCTGTACATAGCTGTAGGTTTGTAGTTACTTTACAGCTATACATATAAAGTTGGTATATCCATGGAAATGAATGCTATACACAACTCTCTGATTTCTATGTAAATTTTAGGCGATTAGAGCCTTTTAATTTAATATTGTGCACCCAATGTGTTTGTGTTTTGGTATCTCTTAAGTTTATTTAATAAAGATTTGAATTTTTATACATCCATATAAAATTAGTTAGTGACTTTCCTATATTTAATCATCACTAGACATGTTCATCCTGCATTCAGTTCCGTTCCCCTGGACTCTGTCAATTGATCCTTTTGAAGGGAGCATTAGTATGTACACTTGACTGTTCCATTCAAGCTCCTCCTCCTCACTGTAGTGGTGCAGTCAAGAGGAACAAGGAGACTTGTGACCTGTATTCTCATGAATGGGGGTGACAGCAATCAGACAATTGTCTTCTATCATGGGACTGTGTTAAAATGAAATTTAGTGGAAGAGCCACTTTTTAACTTTTTTTTTTTTTTTTCCCCGTTTTTGTAATGTAGAAATACTAGATTAAAAACAAATATGAACACCTACCAATGCAAAACAAATGGTTTAACCCTTTCTCGCCACAACCATCTTTTCGATTTGTTTTTTTATTCCCCACCTACCTTTACATTTCAGAGTCATATGAGACCTTAATGGGGTTGTCCAAGCAAAAATCGAAAGGGGACAGTGAAAAAACAAATTCATACTCTCCTTTCCATGGTGCTTCGGTGCCTCCTAGTGTGGTACAGTCTTCATGGTCCCGTGCTGATGTGTGGCGTAAGTCCCAGCCACATGGAACCGCTGAGGGCTTACGATGTTAGTGCCTGTGACATCATGGGTCTCTTCCTGAGGCCAGTCAGCAGCCTCAGTGGAACTCTGGAAGAGACTCGTGAGAAGCCGCCAGAGCAGAAGGGGCTGGAATTAGAGAAAAATTGTGTTCGCGCTATTTTCTTCCGAGCTTTGATTTCATGGCGTTCGGTGTACAGTCAGAATAACATGTTGCCTGTATTCTCTGGATCAATATGATTAGAATAGTGAATAACTTATAGATTGGTTGGGGGTCTGAACAAAGTAGGATAATGGTGGTGTGTTGTGCCTTGAATGGAGCAGTGGTCAGGCTGGCATACACAATGCTCTTTTCATTTTCATAGGAATGTCAGACATAGCTGGCACATTATCCTGATCAGTGGGGGTGTTGGGAGTCAGACCCTCCACTGTGCTGCAAGTTATTGTCTATCCTAACCAGACCAAAATTAATGTGATAAAAACGATCTGCAGGTTATGGTGAGAGAAGAGAATTAGTCCTTCCTAAAAGCTACAGAATGTAACTCTTCCAGTGTGAAAATATCCATTCCTGTTCGTCCTTTGACATTACACCATTTGGATAATACATTTATGCTGGGCTACTCTAGTGTTCCTCTATGAGGTATACATTTAGATCCATCCAAGGATCATGCTGGCATAAGTTCCCAATGAAGCCTGTGGAGCCAGTCGCTTCTGGGTTCAGAGGATTCCGTATCATTGCAGCAAACAGATGGTTTTGCGCATGCACACCTCACTACATGAGGCCATCTTGCTAAGGTATGAGGCGAATTGGCTACTGAGCATGTGTGAGATCGCGATAACTCTTTAAAAGTTCCCGGCATTCAGCTTGATGTGTGCACAATCTGCCGATTCAAGACTGATCCTCAGAGAGTAATGCCTGACAAAGTTTTGCTTTAAACATACAAGTCTTTCTGTGGTGTGCTTATATATGATGCTCTCTGAGTAAGCACATGGTAAAAGTTGCCTGAAACATAAGCAGTGTAACAGGGTGTGCATGTTGTTTCATATTTAAAGACCCAGTACTCTTATATTTGCATTAAAGGAAGAGTTTATGTGCAAAATAGCCCTATGGTATTGGCTTATAAGTGGTACATATGTATAACTGTCAATGTCTATAAAGCGCTGCGGAATATGATGGCACTATACAAACAAGCATAAAATAAATATATCATATCCTAATGGGATTTATTTTCTTCTCCTTCCCCACTAGATGTCCTCAACTTGTCAGGAAGGTGGTAAAAAGAAAAAAAAAAATCAAAACACAGGATGTTAGAATTGTGATCAACCATTACCTGATGATGCACCCCATAATATGTGTTGTGTATGTGGAGATCCAGAAGAGGGAGATACTCCGAGGGCTGAGGGTCATACCTTTCTATCTTGGTTTACAGAGCAATAGTCTTTAACGTTTGATGAAATCAAAGCCTCTCCTTAAAAAAACAGAAGGTTATTTCATACACTAAGCAATTCTGCTCTTTATCTTCCAGCGGTAATGAACCATCATTGAGGGAGACTGGGTTTCCGTAGAGGAGGATTCAGAGGACCTTTTTTTTTTTTTTGCTTATATGCCACGCCTCTTGAAGTCAGTAAAGGAAAAGGCTACGATTGAGTCAGATAAAGATCCTAAGGATAAACTTAAAAGGGATCAATTATTTTATTTTCCTGTTACCAGAGGGAAAGGTTTTCTTTATGGAGTGTTTAAAGAAAGAATGGTCAAAACCAGCTAAAAGGTTTGACCAATCGTCAAGATTTAAAACTATATAAAGTTGATCCTCAGTTTTAGTCAGTGGGAAGAAGTTCCCAAATTGGACCTTCCTGTAGCCAAGTTATCTAAAAAATAAAATCTGTGTTTCCCTCAGCGGAGTCCTCCAGGTCTCCTAAAAAGGTTTAAAAGGCGTGTCAGGTACCAGGCTAAGCGAGGGGATTATAGACTCTGTCAGGGGTTCCCAGCTACCTCAAGCAGAAGCAGACTGCCTCAAAGAACCACTTATGACAAACCGCCTCCATCCCCACCAATAGCAAGGTTAAGTTTTTTTTGTCAGCATGGTCACAAACTTCCTCAGACAGATGGGTATATTCCATAATAAAAAGAGGTTATTATTTGGAGTTCCATTCCTTTCCAAGGGACAGATTTATCTACAATCTAGCCAATCTGATTCTTTTGCACTTAGTAACTGAGTTCGTAGAGAGAGCTGCATTAGAACTGCTCCCATACAGTCAAAATAAAAAGGGAGTCTATTCAAGAGTTTTTCTGGTTCCAAAGCTAGACAACAAATGGCACCTTGTTCTAGATCTGACATATCTCAACAAATATCTACTAAAGAAAAGATTCAATATGGAGAATATCTGTTCAGTATTGGCGGTTATTTTGGAGGGGAGTTTCATGACATCAATAGATCTGTCAGATGCATATCTGCATTTACCCATTCTCCAAGCCCAACACAAATTTCTGAGGATCGCCATCCAGGCAGGAGTAGGGATACTCCATTATCAATTCAGATGTCTCCCATTTGGGTTCACGTCGGCCCCTCGGTTTTTTACAAAAATCATTGTGGTCCTAACAGCAGCTCTGCATCTTCAAGGAGTCACAGTAATGCCATATTTGGATGATTGGTTGCTAATAGCTCCTACAGAGGAATTTTATCTTACTCATCTTCAGATAACATTGAAAACATTGAGGGAGCATGATTTTCTGGTGAACAGAAATTTACAGCTTTACCCGGTCCAAGAGATAAGATTCTTGGGGTTTCTAATCAACTTTCATTTCATGACAATAAAGCCTTGGAAGAATTCTGGGCTCTCGGATGATGTAATCTCAACCCGTATGTAAACTAGAAGACCTTCCACTGTCTCTGTACACAATAGAATATGGAACATTTATAGAATATAGTGTTCCTCTAATAAAGTGAGACCAGAAATTATTTTATCTGTTCTACAGTTTCTTCAAGAGGACCTTAACAAAGGCCTAAAATATAACACCTTAAAGATCTATTTTACAGCGATTAATGCACAACTTCAGTCTGATTTTTCAAGTCACACACTTGTTCGAAGATTTTTTTAAGGCAGTAAAAAATATTAATCCTGTAGTACATAAACCAGTGTCAGCATGGGATCTACCATTGGTCTTGAAAGCTTTAATGGGTCCTCCATTCGAACCTATCCTTCAATCAGACATTAAACATTTGTCTCTTAAAACTTTGTTACTGTTGGCAATTACCTTGGCTCGGAGAATTAGTGAGTTACAAGCCCTTTTTTTTTTCTTTTTTTTTTTCCTTTTTATTTGTATTTTTTATAATTGTGAATATGTAGGATTTGTAGACATATTCTATATGGTAGTCTAGTATTATTTTGTATAATATTATTTTTGTATATCTGGATATATTGTTTATCTTGTGCAAGTGGCTTAAATCCTTTTATGCCCCTTTTTTATATATGGCATGGCTAATTAGCTTTGCTATTTTGTGCTCTTTGTATAATATTATTACATGCATATGTATATTATGCTTAAGATGTTTGGGGCTGTCCTGCGATATGCTAATATGCTGATCCTGTTTGTTCATATATATATACTCTCTACCATTGCAGTTATATTTACCTCTCCATGCAAGTGGTTTAAATCCTTTTATGCCCCTTTTTCATATATGGCATGGCTAATTAGCTTTGCTATTTTGTGCTCTTTGTATAATATTATTATATGCATATGTATATTATGCTTAAGATGTTTGGGGCTGTTCTGCGTTATGCTAATATGCTGATCTTGTTTGTTCATATATATACTCTCTACCATTGCAGTTATATTTACCTCTCCATGCGTTCCAGTGTGGAGCGCATGGTATTTGTGTGCTGATCCTGTGATTAGCTGATCCCGTTTGTTTATATATATATTCTTCACCATTGTAGTTATACTTACCCTTCCATGCTTCCACCCTTCCAGTGCTACTACGTGCACGGGAGTTTAGCGTCATTTGACGCGACTGCCCGCTACTGCGCATGCGCTGAACTGATTTCTGCTACGGCCATCACAGCATCATGCGCTACTATCTACAGCTGGCTACACATGGTTTGGGGGTCCCTATATATACCTCTCCTTTCTGCTTGGATATTACACCTCCTGAGGAAGCCTTTTTTTGGCGAAATGCGTTGAGGTGCGTTTCCACGCATACCTTTGTGTTCACTGGGCTCAAATCTATCTTTATAATGGCTGCAGGTAATCCTTTTGCATCTATTTATTTGTTTATTTGATGCTCATTTGATGTATCCTCTATCCATTATTGCTTTCTTCCACATATGGTATTTACCGATATTTAGCAGTATATATTAGCTATATATGGATAAGATCTTCAATTTTGCATTTCCATATATATAGACTTGTGTCTAAATGGTTTATTCCACTATTTATTGTCTTTAATATATGTTAGCTATATCCAGATAGTGTTTCTTATTTTGCATTTCCATACACTTTTTTGTGTCCATGTGACATATTTAACTATTTATTGGGCTTTAGCTCTTTATTTAAGACATCTGTTTATATATGGTTTGTCAATTTTGTATATTTTGCATTGCATATTTATTACGGGCCATTATATACAGTATATACTGCCATCTTATATACCTTTGTATATTTTTGAGCCTTTACATGTGACACGTGTCCTGTGTTGTGTTTTACTCTTTGTCCGTGTCACCTACATTATTATCTTTGATACATATTTTTCTAAATGTATTATTTATTACATTTTTATTAATAAATATATATTTTTATATATTATTTGAGTTTTTTTCTTGACCTTTTCTTTTTTGTTTGGATCGCTTTGGAATAAAGACACAGTAAGTTATTTCACTTTTTGGAGTGCTGCTGATTTATTATTTCTGTATATACTGGGAGTGGCCGTCTATCAAGTGGATTCCCACCCATATCTCTAATACTGCTGTGCTGCTTTGGACTTTTTCTTTACTAGAGATACAGGCTCATCTCAATAAATTAGAATATCTTTAAAACATTTCTTTCTTTCAGTAGTTAAATTAAAAGAGTGACCTCGTATATTTTCTAGATTCTTTACACATAGAGTGTTCTATTTCAAATGTTTTATTTCTGTAAATGTTGATTATGGATTACAGGTAATAAAAACCCAAATCTAAGAAAATTTTAATATTGTAAAAATGTTCAGTATTGTAAATCCAGTGTGTCACCTGCCATGGTTTCCTAAGCCTTTAAATGGTCCCTCAGTCAGGTTCAGTAGTACACACAATCATGGAAGACTGCTGATTATGAATTGAATTACTGAAATGAATGAACGTTGGTGGCAAGAACAGGTAAGACCCAGGGCTTCAATTGAAGGCAGACAAAGTCTGAGCTCAGAGTCACTCCCCTTTGCCTGCTCCTGCCTGACACCAGCCACTTTATACTAGAGAGTCTAGTTTGCATATCAAGCACCAAAACTAATTGCACTGACTGCTCAGGAATGGTAAAGGCTGGAGAAAAAAATTCCAACTGTGCCAGAATCAGTGGAGCAGCGGCTATTAAATAATTAAAAGAACTAGTTCAAGTTGATGGAGGTGGTGAAAGGTGCTCTTTAAAATAATACATATACAGTACAGACCAAAAGTTTGGACACACCTTCTCATTCCAAGAGTTTTCTGTATTTTCATGACTATAAAAATTGTAGATTCACACTGAAGACATCAAAACTATGAATTAACACATGTGCAATTATATACTTAACAAAAAAGTGTGAAACAACTGAAAATATGTTTTATATTCTAGGTTCTTCAAAGTAGCCACCTTTTGCTTTGATTACTGCACATTCTTGGCATTCTCTTGAGGAGCTTCAAGAGGTAGTCACCTGAAATGGTCTTCCAACAGTCTTGAAGGAGTTCCCAGAGATGCTTAGCACTTGTTGGCCCTTTTGCCTTCACTCTGCGGTCCAGCTCACCCCAAACCATCTCGATTGGGTTCAGGTCTGGTGACTGTGGAGGCCAGGTCATCTGGCGTAGCACCCCATCACTCTCCTTCTTGGTCAAATAGCCCTTACACAGTCTGGAGGTGTGTTTCGGGTCATTGTCCTGTTGAAAAATAAATGATGGTCCAACTAAACGCAAACCAGATGGAATAGCATGCCGCTGCAAGATGCTGTGCTAACCATGCTGGTTCAGTATTCCTTCAATTTTGAATAAATCCCCAACAGTGTCCCCAGCAAAGCACCCCCACACCATCACACCTCCTCCTCCATGCTTCACAGTGGAAACCAGGCATGTAGAGTCCATTCGTTCATCTTTTCTACATCGCACAAAGACACGGTGGTTGGAACCAAAGATCTCAAATTTGGACTCATCAGACCAAAGCACAGATTTCCACAGGTCTAATGTCCATTCCTTGTGTTCTTTAGCCCAAACAAGTCTCGTCTGCTTGTTGCCTGTCCTTAGCAGTGGTTTCCTAGCAGCTATTTTACCATGAAGGCCTGCTGCACACAGTCTCCTCTTAACAGTTGTTGTAGAGATGTGTCTGCTGCTAGAACTCTGTGTGGCATTGACCTGGTCTCTAATCTGAGCTGCTGTTAACCTGCGATTTCTGAGGCTGGTGACTCGGATGAACTTATCCTCCGCAGCAGAGGTGACTCTTGGTCTTCCTTTCCTGGGGCGGTCCTCATGTGAACCAGTTTCTTTGTAGCGCTTGATGGTTTTTGCCACTGCACTTGGGGACACTTTCAAATTTTTCCCAATTTTTCAGACTGACTGACCTTCGTTTCTTAAAGTAATGATGGCCACTTGTTTTTCTTTACTTAGCTGCTTTTTTCTTGCCATAATACAAATTCTAACACTCCATTCAGTAGGACTATCAGCTGTGTATCCACCTGACCTCTGAACAACACAACTGATGGTCCCAACCCCATTTATAAGGCAAGAAATCCCATTTATTAAACCTGACAGGGCACACCTGTGAAGTGAAGACCATTTCACGTGACTACCGCTTGAAGCTCATCAAGAGAATGCCAAGAGTGTGCAAAGCAGTAATCAAAGCAAAAGGTGGCTACTTTGAAGAACCTAGAATATAAGACATATTTTCAGTTGTTTCACACTTTTTTGTTAAGTATATAATTCCACATTTGTTAATTCATAGTTTTGATGCCTTCAGTGTGAATCTACAATTTTTATAGTCATGAAATTACAAAAAAATCTTGGAATGAGAAGGTGTGTCCAAACTTTTGGTCTGTACTGTATTTATAATATGTGTGTGTGAGTGTATCTACCAGATAACTTCTTTAAATTATGGCAGAATTGTGTAATCAACTTTTGGGGATGTAATGTTTCAAAAATAATGTTGGAGACAATGTAATGAACATTTACAGACCCATACCATGCACTTTCTCCAATCTGGCAGCTAAACATTGTATGTAAACATTCCCTTAGACTTCTTTTTGTGTGCAAGTTAGATGTCTTTGATTCATTTCTTGAGAAAGAGGCAGCAGGTCTACTCACGTATGGCACCAAGAACAACAATGCTCTTTCACACTATGCATGGGTCAGACCAGACCAAAGCAGAAAACAAATGCCATGAAATGTTTTTTTTAAGATTAGGGCAGGTTAGACTGTATTGGGTGAAACACACCAAAAAAACACTGAGATAAGGGAGATTTTTTTTTTTATTTTATTTTTTTTTTTTTTACATTAGCAAAGAATGCACTACTATTACGGCCACCATTACTACTGTACTGTACTGTACTACTGTGTGTGACCATGGGTGAACCTAGCCTCTCTACTGCCTGAGGCAAACTATGGAAAGGCACTCCCAAAAAAAATAAATAAATAAAAGATACCCACTCGGCTATCTTTGGTTGCGTGATGGGGTCCCCCTAATTAGGACAGGACTCCCCATTGGCAGATCAAAAAATTCCGTTATTTGGACCCCACAAATAGAATAAGACCCCCTTTATTTTGCCTCCCCCAATATACAACTCCCTTTTTATGGCCCACTACACGATACATGACCCCCTATTTTTTTGTCCCACAACAAGATACATGACCTCCTTTTTCTGGCCCTTCATACGGTATATGACTCCGTTTTTCTGATGCTCCACACGGTATAGGATGCCTTTTTTGCCTCCCACATGGTATATGATCCCCTTTTTTTTGCTCCCCAAACAGTATATGACCCCATTTTGTTGCCCCCCACATGGTATATGACCCCTTTCCAATAGTTGGCAGGGCAGGGCAGGGCACCCAGGGGAGGTGACTGAAAACAATCAATACATATTCTCACCTCTCCTAGGCACAGCGTTCTCTCCAGCGCTCTCTGTCATGTGACTGAGGCCTATAATTAGGCCCCAATGGTCACATGGGGCGCGACCATGTAATGACGTCAGTGCGCCCCCATGTGACCGCTGAGGCCCAATCACAGGCCTCAGCAGTGATGTCGGAAGAAGGCCTGAAGACGGCAGGATGGAGCAAGTATGCCAAGGAAAGGTAAGGTAAGGTGAGTGTGAATGTTTGTTATTTTTAATCACCTTCCCTGGGCCTCCGATTATTATACTCTGGGGTCTGAGTAGACTCTAGAGTATAACAATACCACCAAAGAAGAGGGGGGCTTTTGGGAGCATATAATACTGTGTGAGGGCCATTGTAGAGCATATACTACTGGGTGGGGGCCACTGTGGAGCATATACTACTGTGTGGGGGCCACTGTGGAGCATATAATACTGGGTGGGGCCCACTGTGGGGAGCATATAATACTGGGTGGGGCCCACTGTGGGAAGCATATAATACTGGGTGGGGCCCACTGTGGGAAGCATATAATACTGGGTGGGGGCCACTGTGGGAAGCATATAATACTGGGTGGGGACCACTGTGGGGAGCATATAATACAGGGTGGGGCCACTGTGTGGAACATAATATACTGTGTGGGACCACTGTGGGGAGCATATTATACCGTGTGTGTGGGGAGCAATGTAGAGCATATAATGCTGTATGGGGGCCACTGTGGAGCATATAATGCTGTATGGAGGACACTGAGGAGCATATAATGCTGTGTGGGGGCCACTGTCGAGCAAATTATACTGTTTATGGCCCCGTAACCGTCACTGTCAAAAATTAGCTGTAAGAATGGTAGGAGAATATCCAAAAAAAGAGGTATGGAGACCGCGCTTCACTAAAGATGCTTTTTATTAAACTCAACACCACAACGCGTTTCGAGGAATTAGAGTCCTCTTTATCAAGTGTACATGAGACAGCCTGGAGCCATAGGCTGAAAGAGCTGAAGATACATCTTCCCTAGAGGTTTTTTCGTGATGGGAAATATTTTGTCACATTCCGAGATAGTTGCAAATTGTATTTTTGTCTCCGACCCAATTCTTCAGGTAATGAACAATAACACGCTGGCAGAATTATTTCTCTTCTGCAGGAAAACCTTCAAGCATGGGCCTTTTCCTTAAAACCCTATACTCCTGAACTGTTTTCTGTAGACCGGTTTTTGACTGCTCTGGTTCTACTCTATGACGAACTTGATTTTACAATCGTGGCTGAATCCATTCTGCTTTCCCTCCTGTTGATTACTGTTCAGAAGGTGGTCGGTTTATTCTTAATGGAATAATCCAGCTCTCTGCTGTCAGTTTTGTTAAGGTCTATCAGATGCTATAAAGGACTTGTTAGTCAACTATCTGCAATCCTATTCTTTAGGCAGTCAAGTATTTACCATCATCTCCAAAAAGAAAATGATCTTACCTGTTAAAATTATTTTCCATGATAATATAAGACAAATAGGAAGATCAATTCCACTGTACACTGGAGCGCAAACCTTCAGTTGGCATGTGCCCAATTTGCAATATAACACCCAGTAACTGTTACTATTGGATATGCTGACCATGTTGATATGTTGGTTAACTTACCTATCCCCACTCCTGCTCACTGTATTATTTCTCTTCAGCCTCCAGGGATACCCCCGTGCACCACACATTACATCATCGCAAAATTATGTGCAACATTCAGGGCCCATTGAAGACCGAAGAGGGAAGAGGAGGCTGCGAGCAAGAGTGAGGATCGGTAAGTGAATACAGCCAGTTCTCTCTGATTCTGGCGATCCAGTTGTTAAAAATATAACCGTATCGCAGAACTGGGGAGAAGTGGTGTCCTGACCCTGTTCTGCTCTACCACTCCCAAGCCATACCAATTGGACAATTTTTAAGAATGAAAAGAATCTGCTTCAATGACAATAGGTTCAAGGATCAAGCTAGAGAACTTACAACTAGGTTTTTGAACTGTGGTTACAAAATGAGGGATATTCAACGTGGGTACCAGAGAACAAAGGATGCCCCAAGAGATACTTTGTTGTCCAAAACGGTAAGTAAATATAAGAATAATGAACATGATGTGAGATTCATTACCCCCTTTAGCTATCAGTGGAGAAATATACGAAACATTATTCAAACACATT
The DNA here is from genome assembly GCA_947044405.1 of Leptodactylus fallax. NCBI lineage: Eukaryota > Metazoa > Chordata > Amphibia > Anura > Leptodactylidae > Leptodactylus > Leptodactylus fallax. The sequence continues at coordinate 827,773 of CAMRHE010000424.1, forward strand.
GGAACGTACTTTTGACTGACCATGACTTAGCACAGATCTTACCATCTAGTCCCAAAATCATGTGGCGCAGATCAAAAAATCTTGGTGAACTCCTTACTAGAAGCCACTATGTGCCTCATGTCCCTAAATATATTTTCAGGGGTCAGGGTCCCACATGAGGCACTTTTAGCTGTGAACTCTGTGCTGCCTGTAGATATATGGTGCAGAGTTCTGAATTTTGAAACTCGAGTGGTGATAGACATTATAAAATTGTCCACCATATTTCTTGCAGCACAGATGCGGTAATATATCTTGCGAAGTGCCCATGTGGCCTCATTTACATTGGCATGACTAGTAGGCAACTTAGACTAAGGGTTCTCAAACATGCCAGGAGGATTGTGGCAGCGGCCAATGCTCATGAATTTGAGCATCTTCAACTCATACCATGTCATTTCCCAGATTTTCATTCATGTGATCCACGAGGTTTGCTGATAAGGGGGATTGATAAGGTTCATCTTGGTAGTAGAGGTGGTGATGTTCACCGTGCTCTGCTACGAAAAGAAACCCGCGGGATAGTTGAATTGAATTCAGCATCTCCAGCTGGCCTAAATAAGGCAGTGAGCTTCAAACCTTTCATTTAAAGTAGTGCGAATTTTAAATTCTTAGGGGTATAGTTAACTGTTTTATGTGGTCTGTTTATGTGGATACTAATGGATTTGTTTGTTTTGATTAGTTTGGCTGTCTTGTGGCTTATTTTGTTGGACATGACTCGTAATTGGTTGGAGGTTCTTGAGCCTACGAATATTTGAAGAACTTTTATTGTGCTGTGGAGGAATACAAAGTGGATATGGAAAAAGAAGGATAATGGATACATTTGGAAAAAGGGAATTATAGTTAATAAGAGGGGAAAGAAAGGAGAAGAAAATAAAATTATATAATTTTTGTATATTATATTGTTACATATTATATATTATTACACATGTATAATTAATATGAAATGTATAATTTTTGTCACATGATAGTTGTGAGGTACTTATTGTCCTATGGATTCTAATGGTTAAACATTAACATTATCACTATTATCACCATTAATTGTTCACATTATTTGTGAATTTTTAATATTGTTTGTCACTTTACTATTAGTAGAGACATATTCTTACTCTGGGTATTCAATGAGCCCTGTACACTCCTTCTCGCATGACGAGATGGCGTCATCACGTTACGCGTGCGTGGTGATGTCATCGCGCATATTGGTCCGGAACCTCCTCCATGTTAGGCATTGCTAGGCATTACTCGGCAGCCTTCTTTTCGCAGGTAAATCTTTTTAGTCTTGTGGTTATATGTGTATATATATATATATATATATATATATATATACACCCCTTGTTCTCTGTTGTTCATACTGCCTCCTGACGAAGCCACTTGGGGTGGCGAAACGCGCGTCGGGCGTAGCGCTTTTTTCCTCCTCCACATGGTACAACTCCTGGGTGCATCTGTAACTTATCAATATGGCGACCGGTATGTGGCTATAATACAGGGTATCTACAGTGCCTTGCGAAAGTATTCGGCCCCCTTGAACTTTTCAACCTTTTGCCACATTTCAGGCTTCAAACATAAGGATATAAAATTTTAATTTTTTTGGGTGAAGAATCAACAACAAGTGGGACACAATTGTGAAGTGGAACAAAATTTATTGGTTATTCTAAACTTTTGTAAAAAATAAAAAATTGAAAAGTGGGACGTGCAATATTATTCGGCCCCTTTACTTTCAGTGCAGCAAACTCACTCCAGAAGTTCAGTGAGGATCTCTGAATGATCCAATGTTGTCCTAAATGACTGATGATGATAAATATAATCCACCTATGTGTATTCAAGTCTCCGTATAAATGCACCTGCTCTGTGATAGTCTCTGGGTTCTGTTTAAAGCGCAGAGAGCATCATGAAGACCAAGGAACACACCAGGCAGGTCCGTGATACTGTTGTGGAGAAGTTTAAAGCCGGATTTGGATACAAAAAGATTTCCCAAACTTTAAACATCCCAAGGAGCACTGTGCAAGCGATCATATTGAAATGGAAGAAGTATCAGACCACTGCAAATCTACCAAGACCCGGCCATCCCTCTAAACTTTCATCTCAAACAAGGAGAAGACTGATCTGAGATGCAGCCAAGAGGCCCATGATCACTCTGGATGAACTGCAGAGATCTACAGCTGAGGTGGGAGAGTCTGTCCATAGGACAACAATCAGTCGTACACTGCACAAATCTGGCCTTTATGGAAGAGTAGCAAGAAGAAAGCCATTTCTCAAAGATATCCAGAAAAAGTCTCGTTTAAAGTTTGCCACAAGCCACCTGGGAGACACACCAAACATGTGGAAGAAGGTGCTCTGGTCAGATGAAACCAAAATCGAACATTTTGGCCACAATGCAAAACGGTATGTTTGGCGTAAAAGCAACACAGCTCATCACCCTGAACACACCATCCCCACTGTCAAACATGGTGGTGGCAGCATCATGGTTTGGGCCTGCTTTTCTTCAGCAGGGACAGGGAAGATGGTTAAAATTGATGGGAAGATGGATGGAGCCAAATACAGGACCATTCTGGAAGAAAACCTGTTGGAGTCTGCAAAAGACCTGAGACTGGGATGGAGATTTATCTTCCAACAAGACAATGATCGCAAACATAAAGCAAAATCTACAATGGAATGGTTCACAAATAAACGTATCCAGGTGTTAGAATGGCCAAGTCAAAGTCCAGACCTGAATCCAATCGAGAATCTGTGGAAAGAGCTGAAAACTGCTGTTCACAAACGCTCTCCATCCAACCTCACTGAGCTCCAGCTGTTTTCCAAGGAAGAATGGGCAAGAATTTCAGTCTCTAGATGTGCAAAACTGATAGAGACAATACCCCAAGCGACTTGCAGCTGCAATCGCAGCAAAAGGTGGCGCTAAAAAGTATTAACTTAAGGGGGCCGAATAATTTGTCACGCCCCACTTTTCAGTTTTTTATTTTTTACAAAAGTTTAAAATCCTTTATATCCTTATGTTTGAAGCCTGAAATGTGGCAAAAGGTTGAAAAGTTCAAGGGGGCCGAATACTTTCGCAAGGCACTGTACATGAGATACCAAGTAGACAACCATGTAAAACATGTAGACAGAGCCATAACCTTAGATGCTCTTGTTATGAGTCAGCTGCAATGGAGAGGACAGGAATTGGTAAAGGGCAATTTCAAATGCAAGCATTGTCAGTTTTGTCAGTTCAATTTACAGAAAAGGGTTTTCTGATTAGGTGGTAACGAAGTGGTAGTACGTATGCTATAACCTTATAATATCCTTCTGGTTATTTTTACATTGGTCCACTAACAAAGGTCAATTATTTCTCTCCAATTATTATCATAAGAAATAGCCAAAATAATAATATAAAACTCAACTTTTATTAAATATATTAAAATGCTACTGATATATATCCAAAAATTTATAAATCGCAGTCGGCTTGATGTGAATAAGACAATATTTTAAAGCATGTTGTTTTCACTATGTCTTTTTTATTTCTCCATCAAGCTCTTTAAATCAATTGCCCTTAAAGCAATAATTTCTAGCTATGATAGCATTAAATAAATAAGCTCTGAGGCATATCTAGAAAATGATACATAGTAATGGTTAGAAGTGTGGTGGCTGGTAACCCAATCATGTGACCCTTATAGACAATCAGTCACCTTTTCAATTGCCAAGCCAAACCACTCTTAAATCTCCAGAGCCTATTCAGCAAATAACGCTAATTCATATTTTAGGCTCCTACGTTCTATTTGCAAAGATTCTCTTAATTCCCTCTGTTTGCAAAGCTTCTCTTACTTCCATACGCGTTTCCCCTGGAAAATAAATGCCAGGTTCATCAGGGGACAGTTGAGATTTTTTCTAACCTACAAGAAATATGAGTGAGAACTGCAGTTCTCAGCGGCCTGATGGTGGACACTGATAATTGAAATGGTAAACCATGAACGTAGCGCTCATTGAGGTCTTAATATATCAGAGAGCAGGGAAAAGATTAACCAATCCCGCTCCGTGGAGAGGGGGTGTGTCCAAAACCACTCCCACTCCTCTCCGATTGGTCAAACGGAAACGAGACATCGCTATGGTTACACAGACGCTCTTTGTCGCGTCTGTACAGAAAGGCTCATGTGTTTATCTTCCGTCAGCTGGCGGAAGGTAAATAAACACCTATTCAGTTATCAGACAAGTACTCAAAAGTATGTCATTGTATATTCCTAAGCGCTTATTTCAAATCAATTCATTTATTAACCAGATGATACATTAGAGTGCTTATCATCTAGAAGCTCTATCTCTGCACGCTCTGTACTAACTTCTAAACCTAGGTTTGTACATTATTCATAAAAGATACAATTATAGTAGTACTACACAACCTCAGCCAAACCTATATCAAAAATAATCCCACATATTGATTACTAGTATATAATAGTATTATATCAAAAATAATCCCACATATTGATTACTAGTATATAACAATATTATATCAACATAAACCGCAAGTTTGGTGTCATGTACCAGAGACAGGCTCTTACAGCTACTCTATTTTATATGTTAATGTCTAAATGTTAAATCTCAATCGCTATCTCGGAATATTAATTACTATCTGACAAAAAGACACTCAATACAACATTAACTATACTTTGAGTACCTACATACAGTACAGACCAAAAGTTTGGACACACATTCTCATTCCAAGTTTTCTGTATTTTCATGACTATAAAAATTGTAGATTCACACTGAAGGCATCAAAACTATGAATTAACACATGTGGAATTATATACTTAACAAAAAAGTGTGAAACAACTGAAAAATATGTCTTATATTCTAGGTTCTTCAAAGTAGCCACCTTTTGCTTTGATTACTGCTTTGCACACTTTTGGCATTCTCTTGATGAGCTTCAAGAGGTAGTCACCTGAAATGGTTTTCACTTCACAGGTGTGCCCTGTCAGGTTTAATAAGTGGGATTTCTTGCCTTATAAATGGGGTTGGGACCATCAGTTGTGTTGTTCAGAAGTCAGGTGGATACACAGCTGATAGTCCTACTGAATGGAGTGTTAGAATTTGTATTATGGCAAGAAAAAAGCAGCTAAGTAAAGAAAAACAAGTGGCCATCATTACTTTAAGAAATGAAGGTCAGTTAGTCCGAAAAATTGGGAAAACTTTGAAAGTATCCCCAAGTGCAGTGGCCAAAACCATCAAGCACTACAAAGAAACTGGCTCACATGAGGACAGCCCCAGGAAAGGAAGACCAAGAGTCACCTCTGCTGCGGAGGATAAGTTCATCTGAGTTACCAGCCTCAGAAATCGCATGTTAACAGCAGCTCAGATTAGAGACCAGGTCAATGCCACACAGAGTTCTAGCAGCAGACACATCTCTACAACTGTTAAGAGGAGACTGTGTGCAGCAGGCCTTCATGGTAAAATAGCTGCTAGGAAACCACTGCTAAGGACAGGCAACAAGCAGAAGAGACTTGTTTGGGCTAAAGAACACAAGGAATGGACATTAGACCTGTGGAAATCTGTGCTTTGGTCTGATGAGTCCAAATTTAGATCTTTGGTTCCAACCACCGTGTCTTTGTGCGACGCAGAAAAGGTGAACGAATGGACTCTACATGCCTGGTTCCCACTGTGAAGCATGGAGGAGGAGGTGTGATGATGTGGGGGTGCTTTGCTGGTGACACTGTTGGGGATTTATTCAAAATTGAAGGAATACTGAACCAGCATGGTTACCACAGCATCTTGCAGCGGCATGCTATTCCATCTGGTTTGCGTTTAGTTGGACCATCATTTATTTTTCAACAGGACAATGACCCCAAACACACCTCCAGACTGTGTAAGGGCTATTTGACCAAGAAAGAGAGTAATGGGGTGCTACGCCAGATGACCTGGCCTCCACAGTCACCAGACCTGAACCCAATCGAGATGGTTTGGGGTGAGCTGGACCGCAGAGTGAAGGCAAAAGGGCCAACAAGTGGTAAGCATCTCTGGGAACTCCTTCAAGACTGTTGGAAGACCATTTAAGGTCCATAAATTGGAGCAACCCCTGTGGTGGCCAGGGAGGTGTAAAATAAATAAATAAAAGCATACTCACATGTCCCCAGCACACTGTTGTTCCCCGCCTGTGTATGTTCGTTCTCATGTTAGTGCCTTATTTCTGGAAATCCTGTACCTTCTGTACCCAATGCTGCAACCCAGATGGAGGAGACCGGAGGATGGGAGTAGTAGTGGCGGATGCTCTTCCACCTATCAGGCCGAGCACACTCACCAACCACTCCAGTCCCACTCCTGAGCTGGACAAAGTCGAGGGGGGTCCTGCAGCACTACCGGATGGTAATGGTAGTAGTTCTTTCCCCCAGGGCGCATTCAGTTGGAAAGGGGACCTCTCCTCTCTGAGCCGGTGTGGTGTTGGTCGGAAGGGCCCTGATGGTGAAGCAGGCACGACTCAGGAGTCAGCGGTGCAGGTGAACCAGAACAGCCTTTATTTGGCAACAGGAACAAAAGGTAACGGCAGCTTCTAAATGGGGGTAGTAGTTCTACAGTGTCCAACCCCCAGCCTTGGTTCTAGGAGGGTTTCCAGGGATAATACAGGCTCTGCAGTATAGTTCTCCACTACTCCTCCTCTCTTACCTTTCCCAGGGATGGATGATAGGGAGAGTGGTGGTACAGGGAGGCCTGACAGAGTTCTGGTTACGTGAAGACTAGGCCTGATGTGATCCTCCTGTCAGGGTCCCCTCTGTTCCTCCTGGCACGGCACCTGAAAGCTCCACAATGATGGACAGCCGAAAAAAAGTCCTCCTGGCTGTCTCTGGGGCCGATTATAATCCTCCTGGAGGCTGTGATGGCTGACTGTTGGCCTCAGTCCAGCTTGTGGGGGCAGGAACACACTGCACACCCTTCACTGTTCCACTGCTCACACTAGACTAGCTAAAACTAACCTCAGGCCAATGGTCACCATGGAGATGGAGTTTCCCACAACCCCGCCCAGTGGCCTGTGATAGGCCAGGGCTGAACGAAGGCAAGGTTTGAACAATGCAGGGGGGGAAAATACAGAGGATAGCTGCATAACAGTCACATTTAACATAGAACAGAACATACCAACACAATCCCAGAGGCACAAATGACAAACAAAAGCAGCAGCCTCTGGGATGCTGCACTAATTGGTGTCAGCAATCACATGAGGCACAGGACTCATTATTTTACACCTCTCGCCTGCCACATGGGTTGCTCCAATTCCTGGACAACCTCTATAAAGGGTTTATCCATCTTTCTAATATTGATGGCCTATCCTTAGGCCAGGACCTCTAGAGATCAGCTTTTCCAGGACAGTGCTGCTACAAGTAATGTTAACAATACCAGGACTCGCACTGGTCACTTTCCATACAGTGTAGCGGTGGGTTTGGTGCACATCGTATGGCAGGAGAGCAGCATGGCATTATTATTAGCTGAGCTGTCTCGGTACAGCTGAACTGGAGGTGGGCCCCTAGAAACAATTCCACTGGTGGGTCTTAGACATCCCAGTCCAATACTGCCTTTACACAATGAGGGAGGGCGGATAACCTTATGTGTTAACCTGTGCAACCCTAAGTCAATCTTTGATGTTGTAAGATAAGTCAGTAACAAACTAAAATGTATTTTAGATTTTCATGGAAATGGGTAAGGAAAACTTACAATCAGCTGGCAAGGTGCCGTGTGTAAACCAGGAAGCTGTGGGAGATGCTGTGTAGATGAGACAGCTTTGTCTTTCTCCTCCTGCTCACTGACTGCCTGGCCAATCAGAGTAGGGGGGCAGGGTTGTCACTAGGGACAATTTATGCTAAAACTATGAGTATAAACACCCATATAAATAAATAAATAAATAAAATTTGCATATGAATATAGATAAAATATAAATTTAGATTAAACATTTAAAAAAATGGTATGTTGCTCAGTGCAGTCCTAGTAACTTGGATATAAATATATATTTCAATATATATTTGATCTGATATGAGTGTCTAAAATTACCTCCATTTAGCTATATTCATGTGAAAATTTTATGTATTTATTTATATATGTGGATGTTTTTACTCATGGTTTTACCATAAATTGTATCATCATGTATATAGTGGGGGAAAAAAGTATTTAGTCAGCCACCAATTGTTGAAGTTCTCCCACTTAAAAAGATGAGAGAGGCCTGTAATTGACATCATAGGTAGACCTCAACTATGAGAGACAAAATGAGAAAACAAATTCAGAAAATCACATTGTCTGATTTTTAAAGAATTTATTTGCAAATTATAGTGGAAAATAAGTATTTGGTCAATAACAAAAGTTCATCTCAATACTTTGTTATATATCCTTTGTTGGCAATGACAGAGATCAAACGTTTTCTGTAAGTCTTCACAAGGTTGGCATACACTGTTGCTGGTATGTTGGCCCATTCCTCCATGCAGATTTCCTCTAGAGCAGTGATGCTCTTCGCTGCCCTGGCGGTGTGCTTAGGATCATTGTCATGCTGAAAGACCCAGCCACGTTTCATCTTCGATGCCCTTGCTGATGGAAGGAGTTTTGCACTCAAAATCTCACGATACATGGCCCCATTCATTCTTTCATGTACACGGATCAGTCGTCCTGGTCCCTTTGCAGAGAAACAGCCCCAAAGCATGATGTTGCCACCCCTATGATTCACAGTAGGTATGGTGTTCTTTGGATGCAACTCAGCATTCACTCTCCTCCAAACACGACGAGTTGTGTTTCTACCAAACAGTTCTACTTTGGTTTCATCTGACCCAGAGGCGTAGCTAGGGGTTCAGCACAGGGGGGGCGAACATGTCCAAGTGGGCCCCCAAATTAGTTATACCGATATTATCACTATACGGTGACCGTATAGTGGTATATATCGGATCTACACAGGGCTCTGCAGACGATTTAGGCAAATACAGCGCAGTAACATTTAGTGACTTACCGGTGATGTCTCTGACTAATCGTTCACATTCCCCATCTCATTCATCTGAACCGCCATGACCATTTCTTCCAGTCTCTGTAACGTTTGCAGCACAGACATTTTTGGCTCCTTACTTTTCCAGGCACCTGACCCACATTGTCCTCACCTGCACACCCATCCTGCTGTTACCCCAATTATAAAATATATAATATAACCCCCCCCATAATAATACCCACAAGTGCATCTTTAAATTAATAACTTCCCCGTGTACCCACTTTAAATAGTTCCCCTTATTAATAATGCCCCAGGTATTTCCTAATTAAAAAGTAAACAAAAATTAATAAATAAAAAAATAATTTAATGGGGTAAAAATAATTAATGGGGTTCCAATAATCGGGACCCCCAGGATCAGCCGTTTGAATGAACTGTGGTACCTGTGTAAGTGCCGTGACCCCTTCTCTGTTTACATAGTGTCATTCATCTCATAGCAGCCATGTAATGTAACTACAGCCTCGTCCTATACACGTCTATGTGACAAGACTGTAATTACATCACACGGTCACTATAAACAGACAGCGTGTGATATAAACAGGCGCCGGAGCTCCTTCATACAGCTGATCAGTGGGGAATCACTTATCTTTTATTGATGATCTATTCTGAGAATAGATCATCAATTAAAAATGAGCTGGAAAACTCTTTAAGCCTAAGGCCCCATGTGGCGTCCCGCAGCAAAAAAGCGCGGTTCTTCCTGCTGCCCTTTGCACAGAAAGTTCGCAGAGGTTTCCTTTGCGGACTTTCTGCTTCAATTATATCTACAGGGAAACCGGGAGCGTTTCCATAGGAATGCTGCGATTTCCAAAACCACGATTGTTTTGGAAATCGCAGCATGTCCACTGTGCATATTTTACCACAAAGTGGGGATGGGATGGGGCCCCACGAAGCAAAAACGAGGAAAAAAAAATGCGACATTTTACAGTTCCTGCAAAGTGGATGGGATTGTAGCAAATCCCATCCACACATTGTGGAAAAATGCATGCAGCGGACACTTTGTCAATTATACCTACGGAAACACCGGCGGTTTCCCTATCGTTATATAGAGGAAAAATCTGTGGCACTTCTCTGAAAAGCGCTGCGGGAAAAACCACAATGTTACTGCTGCGGTTTTTCCTGCAGCGCTTTTTTGCTGCAGCCCGCTACGTGGGGCTTTAGTCTTAATAAAGCCCAAGTGTCACTTTTATTAAATTAATTGCCCCCTCATATTATGCCCCTGATTCCCCCTGACATAAATACTGCACCCCTAATGACCCCTTATATCGATGACCACCCCCTTATGTTCATAATGCCTCCTAATATAAATAACCTCCCCCCTTGTACCCTGTAATAACCCTTATATAAATGACCCCCCTTATGTTCATAATGCCCCCTCCCTTATAGTTATAATTCATCTTCCTAACAACCCCTTATACTATTAAAATACCCACAACTAAGCTAAAACAAAACAAATATAAGTGATACTCACCTACCAGCGACCATGACGAACGGAGTCATCGCTTTCTCTTCTTGACCCGTGCTCTGTGCGCAGGGTCCACGCACAGGAGGTCAGCGTCTCAGTGTAGGAGGCGCGATGTTGTGACGTCATCGCTCCCCCTGTGCTGATGACTGTGTTCTTGTTGTCATGTAAACCGCAGGCCTGAAGTGGCTTGCGGTTTACAAGACAGCAAGTGGCAGTAAGCGTTTTAACTAGATCGGTGTCTGCAGACACCGATCTAGTTAAAAGTAAAAGATGTATTAATGGTAGGCCCTACAATGTCAGTGGGCCCGGGGCAGCCCCCCCTCCCCCCCCCCCCCCCCCGCTAGCTACGCCTCTGATCTGATCATATGACATTCTCCCAATACTGTTCTGGAACATCCAAATGCTCTCTAGCAAACTTCATACGGGTCCAGATATGTACTGGCTTAAGCAGGGGGACACGTCTGGCACGCAAGACCTGAATCCCTGGCGACGTAGTGTGTTACTGACGGTAGCCTTTGTTAAAAAAATTCTTAAGAAAATCAGACAATGTGATTTTCTAGATATGTTTTCTCATTTTTAAGTAGGAGAACTTGCACAATTGGTGGCTGACTAAATACTTTTTTTCCCCACTGTATATATGTATTTTTGTATTCTACACATTCTGTGTATCTGTTATTTATCATGGTTAATCCTATTAACATATATATATATATATATATATATATATATATGTATATGTATATAGTGACTTGAGGGATTAGTCTCAAAATGGCGGCAGACTCCTGATCCGGACAGCAGTGGTTCGTGGTACTGGGCGCCAGATAGATAGCGCTCAGACGGTTCAAGTGTAAAAAATAAACGGGCTTTATTTAGCTTACATGCAACATAACAAAACAACAAAAAAACCTATGCCACAGTTAGGGCACTAACTAACTCCTCGAGCCCCTAACTAGCCTATGGGGCAATAAGAGCTTGACTTAGACTCCGTAAGTCCTCTCTGGATCCCAGCCCTCTGGGAAAGACTGCCTCTCTGTCCTTAGCTGGTCCACCATTTCCTGCTCCATGCAGGTTTCTCCAGCCTTCTGGAGATACGCTCCCCACCCAAAGGCGTGGCTGAGAGCCTTTTCTGGCCTGGGCCTGGGTCGCTCAATATCGCCCTCTGGTTCGCATACTCACATACCCATGGGGTGAGCTACAATGGGACGAGACATCCTATGACGAAGTCCCTCTTCAACCAAGTATGTCTGTCCAGTGTCTCTCCAGAAGTCCCAATCTGGCGGTCTCTTCTTCCAAATTCCGCTCCGTCGAGTTTTCCGTTTTCTCCTCACTTTAAATGCTACGCCAAAATCTTGGCCATTCTATGCAAAGGCAAGTTTTACTTCATCACCTTTCGCCATACCACAATTCGCCATACAGGAAATCACCTCATTTTCATCACATTTCTCTCCATAGTCATCAGCCATCCCATTGCATGACTTTGATCCCTTTAGTAAATAGCCGTAATAATCTTCATTTTCACGATTCTGCAGGAGCTCAGAGACCAAATAACACGTACTTCATGCACATCAATGTCTTTAGAGTATAACTGTTTCATGGGTACTTTTTCTGTACCCTTCATCTCCAAGCAAACTTTGCCATCACCATCAAGGCTTAGAAGTTTAGGAGACATAGGCTGCTTGCTCTCCTCTTTGTTTGAGATACACAAGTTCTGTACCGCAATATCTTCTCTTTCTGCACAAGGGCCATACAGTACACCCTCACAAAATAGCTCATGCTGAGCTACATTTTCTGGTATGTCTTTAACAACTGCCACATCATATATTGGAATAGTTTCTTTATAAGACGTCCATATCTGTACGGCAGCAGGAGAACCACTTTCACACTCTATTCTTACCTCCTCTTTCTCATACGCATAACTTTCTGGAGGCATGTTGCGGTACTGTGATAGATTGCAAGAATTTTCGTGAAAATTCCTTTCTGACAGTACAGGAGCTGGTGATATCGTCATCTCAACATTCTCCCAGTTATTTTCATTCTCTGTGCTAACACCGGAGGACTGGGATACCAAGTTTCCAACATCACAGTTTTTACTGTCAGTACCCAGATGCTTTTTGGTTACAGGTTCTGGCTGCCTTAATGTCTCTGCTTTCTCTGCCTCTATGCTGGCAGCTTTCTCCAATTCTAATGCCTTCAGTATCGCACAAATCTCCGATTCCAGTTCCGGAACTTTCTTCATTGCCGCATTTTTCTGAGCAGTCTCCATCTCAGTTTTTACTATTGCAACTTGCAGATCTTCCTCAATCCTTCGCACTGCATCCTGGATGATATTTTCTGCTTCCCTCACTGTTCCCTGAATTATATGGAACTGATCCTCCAACATCTTCTGATAAAAAGTTTGCCGATGAACAGAAGTTTTGTCAAGTCTTTCATTCAAGTCCCGTATCTCAGTGGCTCTCTTATCTTGCTCTTGGTTGAATAAAGACTCTGTCTCTTGAGTCACGTTTTTCAGGGACAACAGCTCTAATTCTTTAGAGGTTAACAGGCTCTGCAGCGAATCCTTCTCAGCTTCTAGTACTGCCAGCTTTGAAGATAGTGCAGATGCCGACTGTTCAGTATTGAATAAAGACTGCTGCAATTGATCTAATTCTTCTCTTTTAGATTCCACTTCGGTTTTTAACTGTTCTATCTGAAAAGTGTGCTCTTCCAACTTTATTTCTGACTTGCACTTCACTTGATCCATCTGAAACTCCAGCTGTCCCTTGATGCATACATCTTCCTCCTGTTTGTCCACTTGCAGCTTTACTTGAGCAGCAAGCATTTTTAGATCTACAATCTCAGCAGATAAATTAGACAGGTTTCCCTCAAACTGAATCTTCATGTCTTCTATCTGGAGGTCCAATTCTCTCTTGGCCTTTTCCAGCTTGTCATAAGCATTAGCTTTGTTCTCATACAATATCTGCACAGATTCCAGGTTTTTCTCAACTTCATCCTTGGAGCTAACCAAATCCTCCATTTCAGTGCGCAGTTGCTTGTTGAGCCTCTCTAACTCGGCCTTCAATTCAAGGGCCTCTTCTAGGGAGTGAGCCAAGGCAAGAGCTTTGGTCTCTTTCCCACGAGCCTCTGCTTCAGCACGGTCACATTCTTCTGCATATCTAGCAGAAAGAGTCTTCTCTTCACCAAGCAGCTGATCAAACTTTTTTTGTTCCTTTTCCAAATTTGACACAATCCGACGTTGATGATCAAGATCTACACCTATATCTTCTAGTTGCCGCTGAAGTCTAATTTTCGTCCTCTCAAGTTTGTCATAAGCAGCAGCCTTCTCTTCAAACCGTTGATTTGTAGCTTCTAGCTCCTTTTGCAACTTTTCCTTTAGTTCTTCAACAGAGTCCAAGGACCCAATACTATCCTCCATTTTTTTCTTCATATCAGTCGCCTGAGCCTGTAGTGTTGAAATCTGCTTTGTCAAATCTCTTTTTGCTATCTCCTCTTCCTCTAGTTGCTCAAGGAAACCATTTTTCTCATCTTCCATTTGTTTTAGTTTTGTACTAAGGTCAAGCTTCTGACGAGTTTCTTCTTGCAGAAGTTCCTGAGTGTCCTGAAGCTGAGCTTCGAGTGTAGAAAAATCTTTGGAAAGTTTGATAAACTTGCTGTCTACTTGAGAAAGAAGCCCTGTGACATTATTCAATTCCACCTGTAGTCCGTTTGCCTTGTCTAGCAGTTCTGCTTGAAACCTGTCCCCTTCTGTGACTTTTAGTTGCAGCTCTTGAAGTTGAGTCTCTACTTTTTTGTAACTCTCCTGTAAGGCTTGCACTTTCTGAGCATGGACAGACGACATCTCCATCAATTCTTTGTCTTTATTTTGAACCAAAACAGACAATTTCTCATTATCTTCACAAGATCCTGACAGCGTCCTCTCCAGGCTACATATTCTAGCTTTGAGTTCCCTTTCTCTTTGTTCCAGAACTCCAGCTCTGCTTCGCCATTCGTGGATTTCACTATTTAGGCGAACCTGCTTTAGTGCATGCAAGTTTTGCTCTGACTGCAATGTCTGCACTACAGATTCTAAATCACTCTCTCGGTCAGACACATGCTTCCTCAGCTCTTCTTCATTTTCTTTGTCAGTTAATGCAGCCAAAAGTTTTTCACACATCCTGACTTGGTCATCCAGACATTCTGACTGACACTGCAAAATTCACTTCTCTCACGTGTAGCAGTTTCAAGGTCATCTCTTAATTTTTCAATGACACTCTCTTTGGCAATGGAGTCTTGGACATGCTGCTCCTTTAAATCCTGCAATTGCTTCTCAAGCACATGCTTTTGCTCTACACTCTGTAGGACTTTATTAGATAGAGCGCATTTCATTTCTGCAAACTCCTTCTTAGTGACACAGTCCATTCCAGGCAAACCCAGCACCACATTTTCACAATGACTAGAATATGAACTCCTCATAGATTCAAGATCTTTCTTTAACTTCAGGTTCAACTTAAGGTTCTCTTTATCTAACACCTCAAATTGCCGTTTCCAATCAGATATTTCATCCTCATCAATGAACCTGATGGTTTTATTCTCATCTTGAAGCTGCTGCACCATAATATTTTCATCTTTGGCGCTTTGATGCACTCCAGTATGAGATATACAGTCAGCAGGGACATATTCAATCATAGAACAGAGGTGCTTTAGAAAAACTGAGTCACTCTCATGCAACCCTTTATCTTTACTTGCATTCCACAAGCTCTGTTCCGGGTTTTGTGTTTCTCTGCGTTCATACTGCTGCACTTATAAACCTGTGCATAACTTCTCTGCTTTTTTACAAGCTGAAATTCTCTTTTTCTTGCCCATGGTTTACTAACAAAATTACACAATATTCCACAGCAACCTTGGGTTCAACTGGCAGCAACTTTTTACTATCTTCTGCCGTCACATGTATTCAAAACAGTTAACTTATGTGGCACTACAACAACCAGCATTTTCTTCTGTCTTCCACAGAAAACACAAACATGGCACCATAGCTTTTCACATAGACTGTTTGCAATATCCAGCTTCTAAACACATTGCTTACTTTCTTGCCATCAGCAAGCACTTTACAGACTTCTGTGCCACAGTATACACAAAGTCCATTCCCTGGATTCCTCTTCCAGAGTTTTACTTTCACCAGTTTTGCACACACTTTGCTATGTTGCAATTCACTCACCCCTTCCTGGGTTTCTCAGTTGAAATCACAGATTTCTTCCAGCTGTAGGCCACAATGCACACTTAGCAGTACTGCAGCCACCAACCACTTGTCTTCCAGGACTTGCGTGGATCTCTTTATGCCCGAATCCGTAGCACCATATGTGACAACTTGGGGGGATTAGTCTCAAAATGGCGGCAGACTCCTGATCCGGACAGCAGTGGTTCGTGGTACTGGGCGCCGGATAGATAGCGCTCAGACGGTTCAAGTGTAAAAAATAAACGGGCTTTATTTAGCTTACATGCAAAATAACAAAACAACAAAAAAACCTATGCCACAGTTAGGTCACTAACTAACTCCTTGAGCCCCTAACTAGCCTCTGGGGCAATAAGAGCTTGACTTAGTCTCTGTAAGTCCTCTCTGGATCCCAGCACTCTGGGAAAGACTGCCTCTCTGTCCTTAGCTGGTCCACCATTTCCTGCTCCATGCAGGTTTCTCCAGCCTTCTGGAGATACGCGCCCCACCCAAAGGCGTGGCTGAGAGCCTTTTCTGGCCTGGGCCTGGGTCGCTCAATAGCGCCCTCTGGTTCGCATACTCACAAATATATATATATATATATATATATATATATATATATGCACCTAAAAATCCCTGAATAGTAAACCAGGTGCTACTGCTGTAATAGTACAGACTGTCCAGTAAATCACATCCCTTTTGCATCTTCTAACCTTGCAAATGGTTCCTAATACCGTTATGACTGTAAGTGTTGGCACCAGTGTCGGACTGGGATGTCTAGGGCCCACCAGTGGAATTGTTTCGAGGAGCCCACCATCAGGACCCCAGGCAGGGGACAACGGGGTGCTGGGGACAGGTGAGTATATATATATATTTTTTTAAATTTTCTTATTTTTACATCTGCCTGGCGGCTGCCACTGTGGTTGCTCCGGTTTATGGACAACCTCTTTTAAGGGGTTGTCTGGGCCAAATTTTTCTATGGTCACTTCACTGGTCCCCCCCATACAGTGGCCTCTTCACTGGTCCCCCATTCTGTATGGGGAACAGTGATGGGGTCATTATATTGTGAGGGGAGCAGTGATGGGGGCTAACATCCTGTGGGGGGAGGGACATTAAACTGTGTGGAGCATATTAAAGGGGTTGTCCAGGGATAATCTTTTTTATGACCTAAGCTTAGGATAGGCCATAAATACCTGATTGGTAGAGGGCTGACACACGGCACCATCAGCTGTACGGAGCCACTTTCGGCGCCTGTTCTATATACAACACAGGACGGAAGCAGAAAGCTCCATCCGATGTATAGGAGTCAGACACCTTCACTGCAGCTCAGCTCCTACTGACTTCAATAAGTGCTGAGATGCAGTGAAGGTGCCCGGCTAATACACAGTGGACAGAGTTTTCTGCTTCTGGCCCTGTATTGTGTACAGAACGGTGCCAGAAGTGGCTCCGTACAGCTGATCGGTCCAGGGTCGGCTCACTACAGATCAGGTATCTATGGCCTATCCTGAGGATAAACCATAACAAATTATGCCTGGACAACCCCTTTAATAATTAAACATACTCTCCTGTCCCCGTTGCTCCTGTGTCCTCCCAGCACGGTCCGGTCCAGCAGCTCCGCTGTCTTCTTTTTGCCGGAAGTCCTCACTGGCTGTGACGCCCCAGGTCCCTTCCTTTAGGCCGCTGATTGGCCTCAGGGGTCACGTAATGTGACAGGTAGTCACGTGCAGAGGGAACTTCAGCTGGAAGAAAACAGCAGAACTGTAAGACGGAACCGCGCTGGGAGACACTGGGGACAGGAGAGAAAGTTTGGAGGTTTTTTTTTGTTTTGTTTTTTTTCACCTGCCCCGGCGTAATTAAAAAAAAAAATGTTATCCTGCACACCCCCATTAATGTACTCCAGGCTATTGGCCTCCATCACTGCCCCCCCCACAACAATATAATGGCCCCATCAATGGTCCCCATACAGTATAGGGGATCAGTGAAGAAGCCACTGTATGGAGTATATGCTCTACAGTGGCCCCCACCCAGTATTATATGACCACAGTGGCCCCCACACAGTAATATAAGCTTCCAACAGCCCTCTCCGCTTCGGTGCTATTATTATACTTTGGGGTCTCCTCAGACCCCAGAGTATAATAATCGGAGGCCCAGGGAAGGTGATTAAAAATAACAAACATTTATACTCATCTTGCCTTACCTTTCCTTGGTATCCTTGCTCCATCCTGCCGTCTTCAGCGTCTTCAGGCTCACTTTCGACGTCGCTGCTGAGGCCTGTGATTGGTCCTCAGTGGTCACGTGGGGGCGCACTTTTGTCATTACGCGGTCGCGCCCCCATGTGACCGCTGGTGCCTAATCACAGGCCTCAGTCACATGACGGGAGAGCGGCGGAGAGAGCGCTGTGCCCAGGAGAGGTGAGAATATGTATTTATTATTTTAAGTCACCTCCCCTGGGTGCCCTGCCATCTATTGGAAAGGGGCCTGCAATATGCCAGGGTCCCTTTCTAATAACAGTATGTATAGCGGTCGGGGAACCAGACTTTCCTCGAAGCTATCATAGTGGTCCGGGGCCCGGCCATCGCCAGCTGGCCAGGGGCGCCATAACCCGCCGAGCCCGGTAGCAGTCGCACCCTCTGCGACCGCGATCGTTATGCCACTGGTCGGGGGCCCGATCGGGATGGTCAGGATCCTGATCAGGCCCCTGACCAATGCATCTGCATTAGCAACATGAGTGGTAATAGTCGGGGCTCGGGGCCCACCGATGGATTCACCAGTTCCCTGGTGGGCCAGTCCGACCCTGGTTGGCACCCCTGAAATTATTCCATACAATTAAGTGTTTCTCCCAGAAAATTATTGCAATTACACAAGTGTTGTTATACACATGTTTATTTCCTTTGTGTGTATTGGAGCAACACAAAAAAACAAAGAAAAAAGGGAAAATTTAACATAATTTCACACAAACTCCAAAAATGGGCCTTCTTTTCAAAATTGTGGGTAAATAACTTTGTCTCAAGCATGAGATGCTCATTCAAACTCACCTGTGGCAAGTAACAAGTGTGGGCAATTTAAAAATCACACCCGAAACCAGATAAAAAGTAGAAAAGTTGCAATGAGTGTCTGTGTGTGCCACACTAAGCATGGAGAACAGAAAGAGGAGAAGAGAACTGTCAGAGGACTTGAGAACCAAAAAAGTCCATCTCCAGAGATATTGATGTTCATTTGTCCACACTGCGCAACATAATCAACCCATGGCACTGTAGCTAATCTCCTTGGACATGGACAAAAGAGAAATTTGAAAAGAGAAAATTGATGAATGGTTACAATGCAGGATAGTCTAGATGGAGGATAAACATCCCCCCGATCAATTTCCAAAGAAATTCAAGCTGTCTTGCAGGCTCAGGGTGGATCAGTGTTAGCGCAAACTATCTGTCGACATTTGAATGAAATTAAATGCTATGGTAGGAGACCCAGGAGGACCCCACTGCTGACGCAGAGGCATAAAAAGCTAGACTGCAGTTTGCCAAAATGTACATGAGTAAGTCAAATTCTTTTTGAGAAAATGTCTTGTGGACAGATGAGACAAGATAGAGCTTTCTGGTAATACAAAGCAAAGTACCAACAGTCAAATATGGTGGAGGTTCAAAGATGTTTTTGGGGTTGTTTTGCTGCCTCTGTCATTAGGTTGGTTTTTACGGCATACAAAGTCAAAATGACATGTCACCTGTATTCTATGTTTCGGTACGATTCTGGGATACAAAATTTATATAGTTTTATTTCCATTTTAACCCCTTAAAAAATCCAAAACTTTGCAAAAAAGTTTTTTTTTGAGTTACCATATTCTTACACCCATAACTTTTTTATATTTCTGTAGAAGGGGATGCATAGGGCATATTTTTTGGGATGTACTTTTTAGTTATACCATTTTGGGTAATGTCTATTGCTTTGATTGCTTCTTATTCAAATTTTTATCAGAGGCAAAAGAGCGAAAAAATGGCGGTTTGGAACTTTTGATTGTTTTCCCACTATATGGCGTTCACCGTATGGGAAAAATATTTTTATAAGTTTGTAGACTAGGTGTTTTCAGGCACAGAGATATCTAATGTATGTCAGTGCCCGCATTAGTGCCAAGTCTTTGCTGTATAATACTTAGCTCCTGAGCAACTGCCATATTTAAATACTCCACATCCGCCGTAATAGTACGGCAGATCTTGAGAAGGGGTTAAAAAGCATCTTTCATAAAAATTCTCAGCATTTTCACAAATCACATTAGTAACAACTGAGCTTTCAAAAAACACTCTCATATCTCTTCCAATGTGAATATAGACAAAAGAAAATCACTATTAACCCGTTATACCTGACCCTGTTTAATACAAACAAAACGAGTTTAATATCCAGATTTAGACCTCTTGGGGATAACGTCCCCAAAGTAAAAATCTAATAAGTTTGACTGGATCCCCCCATCCACCTTTGGGGAACTAATTCTATACCTTGAACCTTTTTAAAATGTGCAGGCCCACTATGAGTGTCTAATCCTGTTTTTATACTGCACTAGAGAAAGTACCCAGCTTTACCTGGGTATAAATTCTGGCAGCAAAGGATTCCACTGAAGTGAGAACGATCACCTGCCAGCTGTCGCTCCTCTGAAATGTGAAAATGTGCTGAAAAGCATAAGATGTAATGGGCGATGATTTATCTATAGTAGCAGTGGCGTAACTAAAAGTTTGCACTGGGGCCCCTTACCCCCTCCCTACAGCAAATTCTTGACAGTGACGGTTACAGGTGCTGCAGCGGCATCTCAGATACTTAAAAGGGATACATATGTAGTATCCACAACTGCAGTTATCAAGAATATGGTGATCGGCGCAGCGCCTGGCATATAAAAACAATACTGGGAGTGTGTGCTTTTGGAAACAGCTGACCTGCATGGTCCTAACAGTCTAAGAGATATAAGAGATCAGTGGGGGTCCAACACCTGGGGCCCCTGCTGATCAATTCTTTGAAGTTACTGTGGTGCATTGTGAGCGCCTTGGCTCCTTCCCTATTTACATTGCACAGCATCAGTTTTATAATCACCAAACAATGTTATTACAACCTGTAATAATAGTGCACAACTGCTCTAAAATAGATGGCGTGTGATGTGAATAGTGAAGGGGCCCCACACAGTATTATATGCTCCAGAGTGCCACCCACACAGTATTATATGCCCAGCAGTGGCCCCCACACAGTATTATATGCCCAGCAGTGGCCCCCAAATAGTATTATATGCTCAGCAGTGGCCCCCACACAGTATTATATGCTCAGCAGTGGCCCCCACACAGTGTTATATGCTCAGAAGTGGCCCCCACACATTATTATATGTTCCACAGTGGCCCCCACATAGTATTATATGCTCCACAGTGGCACCCACAGTATTATATGCTCCACAGTGGCCTCCACACAGTATTATATGCTCCCAACAGTCCCCCAACACTCCGGTGCTATTATTAGACTCTGGGATCTCCTCAGACCCCAGAGTATAAGAATCAGAGGCCCAGGGAAGGTGAATAAAAATAACAAACACTGATGCTCACCTTGACTTACCTTTCCTGGGCATCCTGGCTCAGTCCAACTGTCTTCAGCATCTTCGGTCCTCTTCAGACGTCTCTGCTGATGCCTGTGATTGGTCCTCAGCGGTCAAATGGGGGCGCACTGACGTCATTACGCCGCCATGCCCCATGTGACTGCTGGGGCCTAATAACAGGCCTCAGTCACATGACGGAATGCCTCCGGGAAGGATGCTGAGCCCAGGAGAGGTGAGTATAAGTATTTATTATTTTAAGTCACCTCTCCTGGGCTGGCATCTATTGGAAAGGGGCCCGGCGACATGCCGGGGCCTCTTTGCATTTATAATATGTATAGCGGTCGGTGAACCAGGCTTTCCCCGACCGCTATCATAGTGGTCTGGGGCCCCGGCCATCTCCAAGGGGTGCGACCGCGATTGTTACGCCACTGTATAGTAGTTGAAAGGTAAAATGAAGCAGTTGCGCCCGTAGCAACAAATCTGGTTTCAGCTGTCATTTGTCCAAGGCCCCTTTGAAAATGAAAATACCATACCTCCCAATTTTCAAAGGACAGAAAGAAGGACAGAATGTGTGGCACACATTACCCTGCGGCAAATTTAGCTTCCCCCACTTCTACGTTGACTCTGCCCATTCTTATCCATTTTTGCATGTGCCCTCACACAGTATAATACTCCTACATTCAAACTAACATTATATGGCCCACCATTATAATGTTCCCCTCCAATTGCCCCACAGTATTAAGTCCTTCTCCTCATGCCCCACTTTAAACTGGCGGAAACTAGAGGTGGACATTAAACTGGGGCAGCTGGAGGGGAACAAACCGTGGGAGTAGTTGGAGGGGGACAATAAATTAATGGCAGCTGGAAGGTGACATTAAACCGGGGCAACTAGAGGCAGACATGTCCCCCTCCAGCTACTCCCACGTTTTAATGTCCTCCTCCAGTTGCCCCCAGTTTAATGTCCCTTTCCAGTTGCCTCAGCTTAATGACTCTGTCCTCCATTGTTTAATGTCCCCCTCCATCTGCTCTTCCAGTTTAATGCCCACTTCATCTGCCCCCAGTTTAATGTCCCCCCCTTCATCTGTCCCCAGTTTAATGTCCCCCCCTTCATCTGTCCCCAGTTTAATGTCCCCCTCCATCTTCCCCCAGTTTCATGTTCCCCCTCAATTTGCCCCCACAGTTTAACATAAAAAACACTGATACTCACCTTTCCTCGCTCCCCTGCTGCTCTGTCTGCAGTCTCAGACACGGAGTGTTCTGGGAGCTACAGGCGCGATGTGAGACGTAATTACATCGCACCTACAGCTCCTGTGCCCAGAGCACACGGGGAGCACAGTGGTGAGACAGGAGCTGTCTCCTGCTTCATTTACCATTGTATTCAACTCATCTGCGTCCTCCGGGAGATGATTTATCTATAGTAGCAGTGGCGTAACTAAAGTCCTGTGGGCCCCGATGCAAACTTTTGTTCCGGGGCCCCCTACCCCCTCCCTACAGCAAATTCTTGACAGTGACGGTTACAGGTGCTGCAGCGGCATCTCAGATACTTAAAAGGGATACATATGTAGTACCCACAACTGCAGTTATCAAGAATATGGTGATCGGCGCAGCGCATGGCATATAAAAACAATACTGGGAGTGTGTGCTTTTTGAAACAGCTGACCTGCATGGTCCTAACAGTCTAAGAGATATAAGTGATCAGTGGGGGTCCAACACCTGGGGCCCCTGCTGATCAATTCTTTGAAGTTACTGTGGTGCTATTGTGAGCGCCTTGGCTCCTTCCCTATTTACATTGCGCAGCATCAGTTTTATAATAACCAAACAATGTTATTACAACCTGTAATAATAGTGCACAACTGCTCTAAAATAGATGGAGTGTGATGTGAATACACACAATTAATTACATCGCACCTACAGCTCCTGTGCCCAGAGCACACGGGGAGCACAGTGGTGAGACAGGAGCTGTCTCCTGCTTCATTCACCATTGTATTCAACTCATCTGCGTCCTCCGGCACACACTGTTATGCACCATAGTGGCCCCTGCACACAGTATTATGCCCCATAGTGGCCCCTTCACATAGTATTATGCACCATTGTGGACTACCCATGAACAATTATTATACTCTGGGGTCTTTTCAGTCCCCAGAGTATAATGATCAGAGACCCAGGGGAGGATACCATCATAAAAAACAATGTTACTTACCTTTCCATGGCTCCGGCGCACTCTCCGCCTTCTTCAATGTTGGACCAGACGTCACACGAGCCAGGCATGCGTCGTGACGCATATTGAAGCCGGCCTGGCCCATGTGATGTCTGGAATTTCACCAAGGAGGAGAAGACTGCCGGAGCCCAGGAGAATTAAGTAACATTTTTTTTTATGTTCCCTCACCATCCTTGGGCCTCTGATCATTATACTCTGAAGTCTGAAAAGACCCCAGAGTATAATGATGGCAGTGTTTGTGGGGTTCGCGGGCCCGCAGCCTTACTTACCGATCCTCGCTCCTGCTCTGCAGAATGGGAAGCGTAGGCAGCTGTGAGCAGGAGCGGGGATCAGTAAGTAAACAGGGCCCGTTACCTGCTGGTGTTACTCCAGCAGGTAATGGCCTATTAAAAAAAATAAATAAATATCAGGGGCCGCCGGGCCCCCTAATGTCCCGGGCCCTGTGGCAGCCGCTCCCACTGCTACCCCGGTATTTATGCCACTGCCTCAGGGGCACTCTGGTTTTTACAATCATATCCCATGTACTGTTCAAGTCTTTACTGAGCAAATTGATTATACTTGTTTGCTCTTGAAAAGTAAATTAGGTAAATCAACCTAATCTCAAATAAATGAGACTATATAGTGAAGTCTGTAGAATATATTGAGTCTTAGAATTGGAAAGCAGTAAAGCAAAAAAAACCTGGACCAAATAAGTAGATATTCAGACAACTAGCATACAAAGATAAACATGATAGTAGTATAATGTTGTACCGTGTTAGCCATTGAAAGTAGTGGAAGAGTGAAGAAATCAGGCGATACCTTTTAGAGGCTAACTGAGTATATTTATAAGTAAGCTTTCAGGAGTGCTCGCTCCCTTCATCAGACATGGTGTGATACAAGAACTGAAAATTAACAGATTTTTATACACATGGTTTTCAAAGCATCACCTTGCCTACATAAAAGGTGCATGACCTGCAAGCACATCCACACCGCTGACAGTGTACCTATCCCACAGTCACAACAGGTGCACAGAATTAGGGGGACATTTTCCTGCAGGTCTTCCAATGTGGTGTACCTCATAATGTGTGTGCAATGTCCCACCACAGGCCTCTATGTGGGGGAAACAGGGCAGAGACTCAGTCAACGAATGAACTCACACAGATCCACCATTAATAACAGCAGAACAGATCTCCCAGTGGCCGCACATTTCTCCGGAGAAAACCACTCTATTGAAGATTTGCGGGTTGTGGTTTTAATGGGACATTTTAAGACACACGAGAAAAGGAAAGAAATGGAGTACAAATTTATGCAAAAATTTCAAACTCTGCAATTTGGACTTAATATTCGTGCCAGCTTCATGTCACACTATGTTTGAACCATGAACTGAACTCAATATTCATGCCAGCTTCAAATCACACTATGTATGACCTGTGAGGGACACAAATCACCTCCTGATAGCAAACAGATAACAGCAAGAATTACTGATCCCTCCGTCACGCACCACAAGTTTCCAGACTGTTTTTTTGACCTGTTGTAAATAACTTCTCTACTTAGATTGCAATTTTTTTTAAGGACTCTAAAATGCTTTGAAAACCATGTGTATAAAAATCTGTTAATTTTCAGTTCTTGTATCACACCATGTCTGATGAAGGGAGCGAGCACTCCTGAAAGCTTACTTATAAATATACTCAGTTAGCCTCTAAAAGGTATCGCCTGATTTCTTCACTCTTCCAAAGATAAACATGGTAAGCCAATATGATGATCATCATCATGATCATGATCAATCTCTTAATGACTATGCCATTTTTGGTGTTTTTCCATTGTCACATACTAAGAACAATAACTTTATTATTATTATTGCTTAAATGTAACTATATGATGGCTTGGTTTTTGAGGTATAAGTGGAAGTGCTTAATGGCACCATTTTTAGGTACATATATCTCATTGATTTAATTTTATTTAACTTTTGTTAACTCACTGTTCACCATGGCGCTTAAATAACATGATACATTTATTCTCTGGGTCAATATGATTACAGTTATACCAAATTTCTATATATATATTATGTGTATATATATATATATATATATATATATGTTTTTAAACTTTACTACGTTTGCACAATAAAATCCCTTTGTCTTATAAATAAAAACTTTTTATGCATCACTGCTAGGGATGAGCGAATTTCTCAAAAGTTCGATTCGCCAGTTCGATTCGAAGTTCCAAAAATATTCACTTCAATCCGAATTACTTTGCGGCAAATATCACTAAAAAACACCTATTTCCTAACTAAGAGAGCCTGTATAGTGGTGTAGAACACTGTGCGTTGCAGTATCACGCATAGGGAGCCTACTGTGGTAGTCAAACAATACTGTGAGTCCAAATGACACGCACATGACAGGCGTCGCTCTTAGAATCGATGCACACTTCACTTATTTGAATAGTTACGGGGCCAAAACTGACCATCTAACTCAAGTGTGAACCCAGCCTTACAGGTCCATGTTAGTGCAGGTAGAAAGAACCATGCAGAGGCCCAACATCCTACTGTAGAGTAAAAGAGCTCAGTCCTTTTACACCTTCGTTTGCAGATTCCACAAAGATGTCTACAGAGTGGCAAGGCGACATAATGTGGAGTTGGCAGCAGCATGAGGAGGCCACAGAGTGACCCAGTGGCAGCGGCATTAGGAGGACATACAGTGACTCAGCAGTGGCAGCGGCATAAGGAGGGCATACAGTGACCCAGTGGCAGCAGCATTAGGAGGACATACAGTGACCCAGCAGTGGCAGCGGCATGAGGAGGACATATAGTGACCCAGTGGCAGAGGTGGAGGTAGTAGCAGCCTTAGGAGGGCATACAGTGACCCAGTGGCTGCGGCATGAGGAGGATATACAGTGACCCAGTGGGAAGCAGCATTAGGAGGACATACAGTGACCCAGTTTCTCACCTGTGTGACTTTGTTTGCCCAGACAAACGAGGTGTAGAACAGTGTGACACCGCTGTGCCCTGCATATGTGGTATGCTGGAGGAGCATACACTTTATTTAAAGTTGTTTATTAGTGTGGAACCCCATAAGGAGGACCATATTCGCCATTTTGTTCCCAGTATAAAGTTGCAGGCCATTTATCAGTACAGTATTGTCAATAATTCAATAATTCAGAGCCACATATCTCTGCCTTTATCATGCTTTTGTTATAGGTGTTCATTAGTGGGGAAAGAAATAAGGGGCATATTTGCCATTCTCTTCAAAGTAGAAAATAACAGGCATTTTTGCCCTTTGCAATTACGTTTTTTCATTGAACAGTAAGTCAGACTGAGAAGCGAGAGGCCATGCACAGAGGAGGACTGCAGGCCTAAATGTTTCTGATGCAGGCACAGGTCGCAGTAGAGTAAGGGGGCGTGGCAGCAGGGGTCAGTTACAGAGGCCTGAGCTCCCAGTGTCAAGTAGCGGTCATGTCTTGACCAGCAACCCAACGGTTGTAGACTGGTTGACTCGGTCATCCAATTCATGCCAAGTCACAACAGACACCCCCAGCCAAGAGTTGGTGGGTTTGTCAGACAAAACCCTTAGTTGGCATGGCCCGGCAGCAGGCCCTGCGCCCTCACCTGTCCTCAACTTGCCTCTGTCCTTTTCTGTTCCCTCAGCTAGAGAAGTACTCTATGCTGTGGGCTCAGATCCACTGTACAGTGAGGAGGAGGTATTATTTTTATTTATTATTATTGTTTATTTATATAGCACCATTAATTCCATGGTGCTTTGCATTTAAGGGTTAATATACGGTACACAAGATATACAAAACAGATAATACTAACAGTGAACAACTGGCACAGTGGGATACAGGGCCCTGCCCGCAAGGACTTACAATCTATGAAGGAAGAGGGATAGAGACAGAAGGTGGGGGTAGAGGCTGTTCAGGTGATGGTATGGAGACAGTAGCGTTATTGGGGGTTGTAGGCCTTCCTGAATAGGTGAATCTTCAGGGCCTTCTTGAAGCTTGTGATTGTGGGGGTCAGTCTTATGTGTCTTGGTAATGAGTTCCAGAGTATGGGGATGCACAGGAGAAGTCTTGAATACGGTTGTGTGAAGAGTGGATAAGAGCAGAGCGGAGTAGGAGGTCTTTGGAGGATCGGAGGTTACGTGCGGGCAGGTAGTGGGAGATTAGGTCAGAGATATATGGAGGGGACAGATTGTGGATGGCTTTGTATGTCAGCGTTAGTAATTTGAACTCTATTCGCTGGGCAACGGGTAGCCAGTGAGGGGATTGGCAGAGAGGAGCAGCCAATGAAGAACAGGGGGAGAGGTGTATTAAGTGAACGACGCAATTTAAGGTGGGCTGGAGGGAGGCAAGAATATTTGCTGGGAGGTCATGGAGAAGGGTGTTACAGTAGTCTAAGTGGGAGATTATGAGGGCATGGACTAGCATCTTTGTAGTTTCTGGGGCGAGGAAGGAGCAGATTCGATGGATATTCTTGAGTAGGAGGCGGCAGGATGTGTTGAGGGTTTGGATGTGCGGCTTGAAGGATAGGTCAGAGTCCAAGGTTATCCCAAGGCAGCGGACCCATGGGACAGTCAGCAGCTACTGCTCAGCTAAGATCTGGGGGAGACATCCGCTGCTTCCTCCGGTAGGCGGGCAAGTAGTGATGAGGAGAGTGGCATAGGAGCTGGTGTTGAGGAGGACATCAGTGAACTGCAGACTGTAGTGGATGATGATGTAGCCAATCATAATTGGGAGGGGCTTCATCGTCATCAGGAGAAGAGGGTTGCAGCTTGCGCATGAGGCAGCGGGGGAGTCAGCAGGGTGGCAGCAGTGGGAGGTCGGGAGCTAAACGTGCCTGGGGTAGACCACCCGCTTCACAGCAGCCTACCTGCCTGGAAAGCAGTGGTGCAGGGGTTCACGGAGGCAGTGGCAGTAGCAGTCAGTTAGCGCGGAGTGTTGAGGGTAAATCACCTACTCGGTGGTGTGGCAGTTTTTTGTAAAGCCGCCGGGGGAGGTCAACATGGCCATATGTTCAATCTGTGGGCAGAAGGTGAAGCGTGGCCAGGGTGCCAATGTTGGCACCACAGCTCTGCATCAACATATGCAGCATCCCCATAAAGTTGCCTGGGAGAGCTGTGGCTCCAATGTGGTGGTCCAGCCTGCCTCAGCAACCGCTGCAGCACCCAGAGCACACATGCCATTTCAGGCAGTCAAGGCTCCACCACCTCAGCCAAAAGGAAGCTGTGTGTTCTTCCCATCATCTGCTGGTTGTGATGCTCATGCTCATCCTAGTCAGTCATTGCATCAGCAATCCATTATAGAAGCGATTTCGAAGAGACAACAGTATGCGTGCACTCATGCATGCAGAAGCTGAATGTGCTCCTGTCCAAGTTGCTGGTGCTGCAGTCCCTCCCTTTCCAAGTGGTGGACTCTGCACCTTTCAGAGAACTCATGGCTTGTGTCAAGCCGTGGTGCAGAGTCCCAAGCTGTCATTTCTTTGCCAAAAAGGCAGTACCAGCCCTGCACAAATATGTAGAAGAGACGGTGGGCCAGTCCTTGAGCCTGTCGGTGTCTGCCAAAGTGCATGGCAGCGCCGACATGTGGAGCTGTAACTACGGTCAAGGACAATATATGTCATTTACGGCCCACTGGGTTAATGTGGTGCCTGCCCAGACACTCCAGCATCTTGAACAGGTGACGCAGCTTCAGCCTCCATGTTCTAACGCCATTGGTCCTGCAACAATGTCAGCCTCATCCTCCACTGTCTCCTCAGCCTCCACTGCAGGGACAATTCACAGTGCTCCTCCAGCATACCACATGTGCAGGGCACAGCTGTGTCACGCTGTTCTACACCTCGTTTGCCTGGGCGAACGGAGTCACACAGGGGAGGAACTGCTCTGTGTCCTTCCTCAAGAAATCGAATCCTGGCTTTCTCCGCGACATCTCAAAATCGGAAGCATGGTGACTGACAACAGGAAGAACATGGTGTCGATGCTTCATCAAGAAGGGCTAAGCCATGCGCACTGCATGGTGCACGTGTTCAATCTGGTTGTCAAGCATTTCCTTAAGTGTTCCACCCATCTGCAAGACATCCTAAAAATGTCAAGGAAACTTTGCATGCACTTCAGCCACTCGTACACCGCCAAACACACCCTCCTTGAGCTACAGCGGCAGAACGGCCTTCCACAACATAGGCTGATATGCACGGTCGGACTGGGGTGTCTAGGGCCCACCAGTGGGATTGATTCTAGGGGCCCACCCTACTGCCATATGAAATATCGCCCATCCAGTTTTTGGCATCATGCACGTTTAACGTGCATTTTCGCCCACAATACAGTGTGCAAAACAGAACTGTATTATCCTTTGAACTACATCAAAGTGAGATTCCTCTTAAGCAATGCAAATATTACATTTAGCTGAGCCTTAATTTACTGTCTTTGAATTGAAAAATGTATTTTATTTTATATATGGGTATGCATGGTACATATCTGAGATCTGTGTGATGCAGATCTTAAATACATTCAGGCATGAGACCTAGCACACAAACGATATTACGTTCTACACACATACACGGAAAAGCAAACCAAAATTATTTTATTGCACAACCAAAGGCAACCAAATAAATTATATTTAAATAAATAACATAAAATTAAACATTAACTTCTCCTCCATCACAGACATTAACTTCTCCTCCATCACAGAAAGAGTTCAGCAAACATTACAGATAAAATAGTGCAGATAGCCGGCCTGTTTTGCTAGGCAAAGTGACAAACATCAAAGTAGAAAACTGATGGACCCCATTACAGTCAAAGGGGTTCATCAACATCGGTCATATGATGGACCTGTCCCTGTCAGGATTTCCATTTTCTTTTTCTATAAACTTAGTTTTAATGTATCAGATGCACGATACAAATAACTAATCTTACATAGAACAGTATTAATATAATAAGACACACAAAGAAAACCATTTTACACAACCAGGTTACAGCAGCAGTTTCTGAAGAACAGAAGATGAGTTTGCAAATCCATCAACAATGTCCTCATAATCTAAAGACCTGGAAATATTCCTCTCAATGTTCTTTAAAATGAGGGATTCTAAAAGTTCTTGTCCAATCAATGACCTCAACCGATTTTTTACAATTTTTTTTTTTTTTTGAAAACCCTCTTTCACAGGAAACGTGCAGGCCAAAGTAAGTAGCGCCTTATATGCCACAAAAAGATTTGTATATGGAGCAGAATGCAAGTTGTGATGATATAAAGTCTATAGCAGCAGGTCAGGCAGTTTTCACAAGCTACAGTGGGTACGGAAAGTATTCAGACCCCTTTAAATTTTTCACTCTTTGTTTCATTGCAGCCATTTGCTAAAAGCAAAAAAGTTCATTTTATTTCTCATTAATGTACACTCAGCCCCCCATCTTGACAGAAAAAAAAACAGAAATGTAGATATTATTATTATTATTCTATTTTTGCAAATTTATTAAAAAATAAAAACTGAAATATCACATGGTCATAAGTATTCAGACCCGTTACTTTGACACTCATATTTAACTCACATGCTGTCCATTTCCTTCTGATCCTCTTTGAGATGGTTCTACTCCTTCATTGGAGTCCAGCTGTGTTTAATTAAACTGATTGGACTTGATTAGGAAAGGCACACACCTGTCTATATAAGACCTCACAGCTCACAGTGCATGTCAGAGCAAATGAGAATCATGAGGTCAAAGGAACTGCCCAAGGAGCTCAGAGACAGAATTGTGGCAAGGCACAGATCTGGTCAAGGTTACAAAAGAATTTCTGCAGCACTCAAGGTTCCTAAGAGCACAGTGGCCTCCATAATCCTTAAATGGAAGAAGTTTGGGAAGACCAGAACTCTTCCTAAAACTGGCCGTCCAGCCAAACTGAGCAATGGAGGGGGAGAAGAGCCTTGGTGAGAGAGGTAAATAAGAAACCAAAGATCACTGTGGCTGAGCTCCAGAGATGGAGTAGGGAAATGGGAGAAAGTTCCACAAAGTCAACTATCACTGCAGCCCTCCACCAGTCGGGGCTTTATGGCAGAGTGACCCGAAGGAAGCCTCTCCTCAGTGCAAGACATATGAAAGTCCGCATAGAGTTTGCCAAAAAACACATGAAGGACTCCTAGACTATGAGCAATAAGATTCTCTGGTCTGTTGAGACGAAGATTGAACTTTTTGGCGTTAATTCTAAGAGGTATGTGTGGAGAAAACCAGGCACTGCTCATCACCTGCCCAATACAATCCCAACAGTGAAACATGGTGGTGGCAGCATCATGCTATGGGGGTGTTTTTCAGCTGCAGGGACAGGACGACTGGTTGCAATTGAAGGAAAGATGAATGCGGCCAAGTACAGGGATATCCTGGAAGAAAACCTCTTCCAGAGTGCTCTGGACCTCAGACTGGGCCGAAGGTTTACCTTCCAACAAGACAATGACCCTAAGCACACAGCTACAATAACAAAGGAGTGACTTCGGAACAACTCTGTGAACATTCTTGACTGGCCCAGCCAGAGACCTGACCTCAACCCAATTGAAAATCTCTGGAGAGACCTGAAAATGGCTGTCCACCAATGTTCTCCATCCAACCTGATGGAACTGGAGACGATCTGCAAGGAAGAATGGCAGAGGATTCCCAAATCCATATGTGAAAAACTTGTTGCATCATTCCCAAGAAGACTCATGGCTGTACTAGCTCAAAAAGGTGCTTCTACTCAATACTGAGCAAAGGGTCTGAATACTTATGACCATGTGATATTTCAGTTTTTCTTTTTGAATACATTTACAAAAATATCTACGCTTCTGTTTTTCTTCTGTCAAGATGGGGTGCTAAGTGTACATTAGTGAGAAATAAAATGAACTTTTTTGCTTTTATCAAATGGCTGCAATGAAACGAGTGAAAAAAATTTAAAGGGGTCTGAATACTTTCCGTACCCACTGTACATGTTTTCCATCATTCATGTCATCCTCACCATCACTATCAACATCAGCTTCAATAATATCTATTGCAGAAGGGAATGTTTTTTTCAAAGTGGTGTAGTTCTCCTGGAAGCCATTTTTGGTAAGGAGGCTGGGAAGGTGAAAAAAACACATACTAACCTGTCCCCAATGCTCCAGTGTCTCCCACCACGGCCTGGTTCTGCTCTTCCTGGGTCTTGTTTTGGAGGAAGTCCTCGCTTCATGTGACCCCTGAGGCCAATCAGTGGCATCAGCGGCCTAAGTAAAGTAACCGGCATGTCACCTGGGAGCAGCAGGAGTGGACTGTGGTGGGAGACACCAAAGCACCAGGGACAGGTGAGAGTATGTTTTGTTTTTTTTTCACCTTCCCCAGCCTCCCTGCCAAAAATAGGTTATTCTGGACAACCCCTTTAACACTAACAATTTTTCTGTCCAGGTGCTATCTGTAAAAAAACATCATCCATGTGCTGTCTATTTTTCACACTTACATTGCTACAGATGTGGAGCTATGCAGGAGTGATATTTTGCTCATGCATTGCCCTACCCCCCTTGCAGGAGCTGCTTATAAATGCAAATGAATTACCGGGCAATCCCTGCTGTGAATGCATGAGACACCTGGCAATTCATATGAATAGCTTGTCAGCTCCTGCTTCTCCCGACCCCCAATGTGATTGTGTTAGTCCTGGTCACATTGACAGGCATAACAACAATCACACAGCTAGTCCAGGGATTCTTCTGTAGCTTAGAAGTCTGTAGCTCATTCTGGGGCACAAACCTTAGAGATAAGGCAGAATTCTTTCTCATCTCCAGATCCCCTGCGACAGAATAGAAGCCAGTTTCTATTTTACTACAGAAGACAGATGAAAGAAGACAGCTGTAGGTGAGTATAATTTTTTTTTATTATGCTGTGTTTTTTCTCTTTCAGGTTACGATGATCCATTGGATTATGTCGGATTCGTTGATCGATGATCATCATTTTTTTTTTTTTTTAATTATTTAATAAAATGGTCAAAGAGGGTTGTCTGGGGGAATTTTTATTTCAATAAAAAAGTTCTCTCATGTCTCGAGTTTTTTTTTTAAATACTTTCGTACCCCCTTAGTAATGGCAACTGTCTGATAGACAGCATCCATTACTAAGGTGTGGCTTAGTGTTAGCTGGTGAATATTCTAACACTAACCCTCCAATTAGTACCCTGGTACCTAACACCAAAAAGAGTTGAGTATTGACCAATACCCAGCCGTCTAAAGAGACAGCCGGCGATTGGGGCTGTCGCAGGTTGGTATTATTAGGCTGGGAAGGGCCAAAAACCGTGGCCCTTCCCACCCTTGTAATGTCAGACTACTGCTTGTTATATCTGTCTGGTTCAGAAATATTGGGGGGACCCTTTGCTGCTTTATAATTGGAAAAAAAACAACATAGGGTCCACCCAATTTTTCATAACCAGCCGGATATAACAAGCAGCAGCAGCCTGACATTACAAGGGTGGGAAGGGCCAAAGCAGTGGCCCTTCCCAGCCTAATAATACCAGCCTGCGATCGACCCAATCCCCAGCAGTCTCTTTAGACAGCTGGATATTGGACAATACCCAGCTCTTCCCGGCACCCCTGATGGTGCTGGGTACCGGGGTAATAATTGGAGGGTTAGTGCTAGAATATTCACCCTCTAACTCTAAGTCACACCTTATCAGACAGTTGCCATTACTAAGGGTGTAAGACGGTATTTAAAAAAAATCAAGAGACATGAGAGAATTTTTTTTTATTGAAATAAAAACTCCCCCAGACAACCCTCTTTGACCATTTTATTAAAAAAGTAAACAAAAACGATGATCATTGATGGAGTCCAACGAATCTGACGTAATCCAAGCGATCCATCATAACCTGAAAGATAAAAAAAAACACAAAGATCCCAGCAGTATGAAAAATGTTAAAAAACTATACTGACTTTCAGCTGTCTTCTTTCTTATTTGGTAAAATTAATGAACAATGGCTTCTATTCTGGCACAGGGGACCTGTAGTTGAGACAGAATTTTGACTCATCTGTGAGACAGAATTCTGTCTCATCCTAAAAGGTAGGTGTGCCAGAATGTGCTAGTGAAAGGACTTCTAAGTTACTTAAGACTCTCTTCACTAGCTATGTGACCTGAGTTACTCCTGCTCACTTTTAAAGTAAGCTATTGAAGTGAAATACTGTCAATGTAGAAGAATAGAAGAATGCTTAACCCCTTCAAGACCGAGCCCAAAAATGCGTTAAGGACCAGGCCTCGTATTTCAAAACTGACATGTGTCACTTTATATGGCAATAACTTTGAGACGACTTAACTTACACAAGTGATTTTGAGATTGTTTTTTCGTGACACATTGTACTTCATGTTAGTGGTAAACACTAATGAATATTTTTGTATTTATTTATAAAAAAAATAGGAAATTTGATGGAAATTTGGAAAAAAATCGCAATTTTCAAAATGTGAAATGCTCTGCTTTTCAGACAGATAGTCATACCACCCAAATACATTAATACATATTATCTACCATATCTCTGCTATATATCGGCATCATCTTTTAATCGTCCTGTAATTTATTTTGGATGTTAGAAGGCTTACAAGCATAACAGCGATTTTGCAGATTTACAAGAAAATTTCCCAAACTAATTTTTTAGGAACCACTTCAGTTCTGAAGAAGATTATAATGGCCTATATATTAGAAACCCCCATAAATGACCCCATTTTCAAAACTGCACCCCTCAAATAATTCAAAATAACATTTGGGAAGTTTGTTAACCCTTTAAGCATTTCACTGGAATTAAAACAATATGGAGGTGAAATTTAGACATTTAATTTTTTCCCACTAATTCCTTAATTTAGCCCTAAAATTAACACATTCACAAAGGGTTAAAGGAGAAAATACATCTCACAGTTTGTTATGCAATTTCTCCCGAGCACGGAAATACCCCACAAGTGGGTGTAAACTGATGTTTGGGCGAATGGCAGCGCACGGAAGGGAAGGAGTGACACTGGGTGTCTGAAAAGCAGATTTTGCTGGAATAGTTTTCAGGTGCCATGTCTCATTTGCAAAGCCCCTAGAGTACCAATACAAAGGAAAACCACAAAAAGGGACCCCATTTTGGAAACTACACCCCTCACAGAATTCATCAAGGGGTATAGTGAGCATTTTGACCTTACAGCCGTTTCACAGATTTTGCTAACACTGGGATGTATAAATGATACATTACTAAAATGTTACTTTAGCCCCAAAGTTTTCATTTTCACAAGGGGTTAAAGGAGAAAAAGCACCCCACAGTTTGCAAAACAATTTCTCCTGAACACGGCAATACCCCATATGTGGTCGTAATCTGCTGTATGGGTACATGGCAGGGCTCAGAATGGAAAGAGCGCTATTTGGCTTTTGGAAGGCAGATTTTGGTGGAATAGTTTTCAGGTACCATGTCGCATTTGCAGAGCCCCCAAAGTACCAATACAGTGGAAGCCCCCTAAAAGTGACCCCATTTTGAAAACTAAACCCCTCACAGAACATATCAAGGGGTATAGTGAGCATTTTGACCCTACAGCTGTTTCACAAATTTTATTAACATTGGGACATTAAAATGAAAAATTACTTTTTTTCCAATAAACCGTCAATTTAGCCCCAAATTTTTCATTTTCACAAGAGGACAAAGGAGAAAAAGCTCCCCAAAGTTCGTTACACAATTTCTCCTGAACACATAAATGCCCTATATGTGGTTGTAATCTGCTGCATAGGTACATGGCAGGGCTCAAAATGGAAAGAGCGCTATTTAGCTTTGGGAGGGCAGATTTTGCTGGAATAGTTTTCGGGTGCCATGTCGCATTTGCAGAGCCCCTAAAGTACCAATACAATACAAACCCCCAAAAAGTGACCCCATTTTGAAAACTACACCCCTCATAGAATTTATCTAAGGGTATAGTGAGCATTTTGACCTCACAGCTGTTTCACAGATTTTATTGACTTAGGGACGTAAAAATGTAAAATTACTTTTTTCCAATAAACCGTCCATTTAGCGACATATTTTTAATTTTTGCAAGTGGTTAAAGAAGAAAAAAACACCCCACAGTTTGTTACACAATTTCTTCTGAACACAGAAATGCCCCATATGTGGTTGTAATCTGCTGTAGGGGTACATGGTGGGGCTCAGAATGGAAAGAGCGCTGTTTGGCTTTTGGAGGGCAGATGTGGCTGGAATAATTTTCAGGTGCCATGTCACATTTGCAGAGCCCCTAAAGTACCAATACAATGGAAACCCCCTAAAAGTGTCCCCATTTTAGAAACTACACCCCTCAAGGAATGTATCAAGGGATATTATGATTTTGAGCCTAAAAATGCTTCCCAAAAATTAATGTACAAAGTGAAAATTTAAGTTTTTAAAGAAATATCCAATTTCAGTGCCTAATACGTTGCGGCCACTTTGTGGCATCAGAGACATGAACTCCTAAAACTATTAAGTGGGCTATCCCGGGGACAAAAAAAATTAAATATGTGGGTATAAACTGCTGCTTGGGCACACAGCAGGGCTCAGAAGGGAAGGAGCACTGTGTTTTTTTAGCTTTTGGAGTACTTTCTCGTCGCCATGTTGTTTTTGCAGAGCCCTGGAGGTGCCAGTAAATTGGAATTCCCCAAGAAGTGACCCCCATTTTGTAGGGGCAATTTTAGGGTCTCTGCAAATGTGACATGGCGTCCAAAAAAACAACAATCTAAATATGCGCTCCAAAAGCACATAGTGCTCCTTCACATTTGCGCCCAGCTGTGTGCCCAAATGACAGTTTATGCCCACATGTATGACACTGTTGTACCCAGGAGAACGTACTTAACAATGCCATATGTAGGTATAAACTGCTGTTTAGGCACAGCTAGGCACAGAAGGGAAGGAGCGCTATTTTGGTTTTTGGAGCACAGTTTGCTTTTTGGACACCATGCCACTTTTGCAGAGCCCATGAATTGCCAGTAAAGTGGAATCCGCAGACATGTCACCCCATTTTGGAAACTATACCCTTCAAGGGATTTATCAAGTGGGGTAGCGAGCATTATTAACCCTTAAGTGTTGCATTCTTTTAATTTCCAGAAATGAATGCGCAGCTGATAATGAAAAGTTAAAAATGACATTTTTCTATAGATACGCCATTTCAGTGCCCAATATGTTGTGCCCAGTTTATGTCTGCACAGACACACACTCCAAAAACTGGTGAGCGGGGATCCCGGGCACAACAGCTTTTGGAGCGTTCATCTCTGATACAAGCCGGGCACAACATATTACGCACTGAATTGTCGTATTCCTGGATAAATTGTCATTTTCACCTTTCACCATCAGCTGCGTATTCATTTATGGATAATAAATTATAGCAACACTTGGGGGTTAAAAATGCTCACTGTACCCCAGGATAAATTCCTTCAGGGGTGTAGTTTCCAAAATGGGGTGACATGTCAGGGGATTCCACTGTACTGGCATTTCAGCTCTGCAAAAGTGCAATGGCGTCCAAAAACCAAATAGCGCTCCTTCCCTTCTGTGCTCGGCTGTGCCCAAACAGCAGTTTATACCCACATATGACATTAAGTACGTTATTCTGGGTACGACAAGTGTAATACATGTGGGTATAAACTGCTGTTTGGGCACACAGTAGGGCACAGAAGGGAAGGAGGGCTATGTGTCTTTTGGAGCGCAGATTCAGATGTTTGGGATCTGGATGCCATGTCATGTTTGCAGAGCCTCTAAAGTACCAGTAAAGTGGAATCCCCTAGGGAATGACCCCATTTTGAAAAGTGCACCCCTCAAAGAATTTATCAAGGGGTGTAACGAGCATTAGTATCCCAGACGTGATTGCACAGCGGATGGGGAAAAGTGAATATGTAAGCTGTGCAGAGTACATTGGGTACACTAAATTCCCTACTATTTCCCCAGTAGTTCCTATTATTGGGGAGGTCACTCTGGGGGTCACTTCTGGTTTATTATCCCTCGTAAGCTCTAAATCTGGTTTGTACCCTCATATATGCTCGCACAGTTTATACATTCCCTTCCTGCCGCAGCCAGTTATGTTCTAATGATTTGGCGATTTTTTGGGGTTTTTGTCTTCACATTGTACGAGCTATATTTTCTTTATTTCTCTGGTGATGTAGCCATATGAGGGCTTGTTGTTTGCAGTATGAGATGTATTTTTTAATTACATCATTTTTAGGTGCTTACAACTTATTAAATAAATTTTATTAACTCTTTCTTGGTGGATTAAAAAACAACCCCATCAATTCTGGCACTGCGTTTTACCGTTTAAATTTTTCACCATGCAGCGTAGAGCGTAAGTAACATGTTATCTTTATTCTGCGGGTCGGTACGATTACGGCGATACCTCATTTATATTTTTTTTTATGCAATACCAATTTTGCAGAACAAAAACCCATTTGGGGACATAAATCAATTTTTTTTGCATCGCCATCTTCTAAGATGCGTAGCATTTTTATTTTTCGGTTTAGAGAGTTGGTTTAAGGCTTATTTTTTGCGGGACAACCTGTGCTTTTTTATTGGTACCGTTTTGGGGTACATATGACTTTTTGATCACTTTTTATGGCATATTTTGTAAGGTGAGATGGCGAAAAGTCATTACTTTTGGCGGTTTTTTTCCCCGACGTTCACTGTGTACATTAAATATGGTTTCAGTTTTATTGTACAGGTTGTTACGGACGTGGCGATACCAAATATGTATTGTTTTTATTAATTTTTAGGTTTATTTTTTATATAATTCATTTTATATAGGAAAAGGGAATTTTTGGGGCTTTATTCTTTTATTAATTTTTTTTCACATACTTTATTTATTTATTTTTTCACTTTTTTTACTTTTTCATGTGTCCCATTAGGACACCTGAGCCAGAGATGCTTTGATCTCTGGCTCAGTACTATAGACTGCAAGACACAAGCATGCAAGTGTCTTGCAGCCTATACAGGAAGTCAGCGCTATGGAAACACAGCGCTGACTTCCGCAGGTCTCGGCAGGATCAACCAGGTAGTGGGGTCTCCAGGCAGCCTGGGGTCACTTGGCAGACCCCAGGCTGCAGATTATAGATATCGGCACCCCCCCGATCTCGCCGTGGGGGGTGCCGGCAAGATGGCGGAACCCCTTGGATGCCGCGGTCACTATTGACCACGGCATCTTAAGGGTTAAACAGCGGGGATCGGTGTTACCACTGGTCCCCGCTGTTGCAGCGGGAGCCTGGCTGTCAAATACAGCCGGGCTACCGCGGTGATCGCACGGGCTCTGCTTCTGAGCCCGCTCGATCACCGTCACATACCTGTACGTGGGGATGCGGTAACTAACCACATTCTCCCACGTACATGTACGTGAGAATGCGTGAAGGGGTTAATGCTATCATTTCATGCACTGCAGAGAGGAAACAGAATTGGGTGCTATATTATCTTATTTTATATTGGTAGGACACAGTCTAGTTGGGGCTTTAAAGGGGTTTTCCAAGGCTGAGTAATTGATGACCTATGAAATCATCAATTAAAAATTGGAAAGGGATCAGCACCTGTTCACGTGACGTGAGTGCTGCAGCCTCTTCAGTACTTACCAAGCACAGCTCCATAGTGACTGTGCTTGGTATCACAGCTCAGCCCATTCACTTGAATGGGACTGAGCTATGATCAGGCCATGTGATCAATAAACATAATGTCACATGTCCTGTGAAGTAGAAGCAGCACTCAGAGAGGGCCACTGCCTCTTTAACCAGCTGAACCACAGAGAGACAAGGTGTCGGACCGAGGGACGAACCGCTAATGAGGCGAAGTGAGGCGGCCACCTCAGGCGGCACTGTCCGTCACTGTCTGGGGGTTGGCATTTTTACTATTCAATGTAAACCAGCCCAGGACAGGCCACTTTAAAAAAAAAAACAAAGCTGAGCGGGGCCTGTCCTGGGCTGGTTTACGAAACGTCGCATCTTAGCGCAGGTGGCAATACAATGACATCATCGTGCTGCCTACGCTGAGACACAGACGTCGCGGACAAGAAGAGGAGGCGGCAGCTGCATCAAGGCATCGCAGGTAGGTAAGGATAACTTTTTTTTTATATATAAATAGGCCGTAACCTGCTGGAGTATCCCCAGCAGGTAACGGCCTATTTACTTACCTACCCCGCGTCTGCTCGTGGCCGCCTCCACTTCCCCTTCTGCTATGGGATGCAGAAGGGGAAGTGGATGCCGCTGTGAGCAGCCGCGGGCATCGGTAGGTGAGGCCGCGGGCCTCAAATACTACTATTTTCAGACCCCGGAGTATAATAATCGGAGGCCCAGGGGAGATGAGGGAACATAAAAACCAATGCTACTTACCTTTCCTGCGATCGGTGTTACTCCGAGCAGGCTTGGGGCCTCTGGTGACGTCATCAGGTCGCGTCGCCGGCCTGATCACGTGATGTGTGTGCGCAATTAAACAGGGCTGAAAGCTGAAAGGAGTGCACCGGTATCCAGGATAGGTAAGTAACACTGGTTTTTATCTTTGTCACCTCCCCTGGGTCTCCAATCATTATACTCTGGGGTCTGAAAAGACCCCAGAGTATAATAATAGTTCATGGGTGGGCCACTATGGGGCATAATACCGTGAGCAGGGGCCACTGTGGAGCATAATACCATGTGCAGGGGCCACTGTGGAGCATAATACAAGTGCAGGGGCCACTATGGAGCATAATACCAGTGCAGGGGCCACTATGGAGAATAATACCAGTGCAGGGGCCACTATGGAGCATAATACCGTGTGCAGGGGCCACTGTGGAGTATAATACTGTGTGCAGGGGCCGATATGGGGCATAATACCGTGTGCAGGGGCCAATATGGGGCATAATACCGTGTGCAGGGGCCACTAGAGAGCATAAAACTGTGTGCAGGGGTTGCTGTGGAGCATAAGACCGTGTGCAGTGGCCACTGCGGGGCATAATACCATGTGCAGGGGCCACTATGGAGCATAATACCGTGTGAAGGGGCCGCTGCGAGGCATAATACAGTGTGCAGGGGCCATTATGGAGCATAATACCATGTGCAGGGGCCGCTGCGAGGCATAATACAGTATGCAGGGGCTGCTGTGGAACATTACAGTGTGTGTAAATGGGGCGCTGTTTGCTGAGACCCCCACTGAGCCTGAGAATTGAGTTTTTTCCCCCCCACTGGATGGGAATTCAGCCTGACCGCAGCCCAGCTGAATATAGGTGTGTCACTTGGTGGATATACGAACCAGCGTGGCTCTCATTCACTTCAATGGGAGTGCCAAAGATAGCCGAAGTTCAGTACTCAGGTATCTGTGGCACTCCTATTATAGAGAATGGGGGCCACGTGGGCTCGTCCATCCACCAAGCAGAAGATGTGTGAAGTTATTGTCATTGTTAATACCGTGTTGTTGATCTGATACTGAAGTAATACAGGAAGAAGAATTCTTAAAAACTTTTATAACTTTGTGTATTGTGTATATTGTGCGACGATAACAGTGTGTTAAACTAGTAGCATGGAAACTCAATTTTATTTTTGGGGGGGGGCGTCTTTCTATAGTCCGCCTCAGGCAGCACAGAGGCTAGGGTCACCACTGGTCGGACCCCCAACAGATCTCCAATTGATGACATTTCTAAGGATAGGTCAGCAATAAAAAAAAAAAAAAAAAAGGAAAGTCCTGGAAAACCCCTTTAAGCTAAACCCCACATGGCGTCCCGCAGCAAAAAAGCTCTGCGGGAAAAATCATGGCAGCAACGCATCGCAGTTCTTCCTGCAGCGCTTTTGACAGAAAGTTCACAGAGGTTTCCTCCGTGAACTTTCTGTTTCCATTATACCTATAGGTAAACCGCCGGCATTTCCATAGGTATAATTGACATGCTGCGATTTCCAAAACCACAATGGTTTTGGAAATCGGCGTATGTCTGTAACACATATATTAACGCAAAGTGGCGATGGGAATTGCTAGAATCCTATCCACTTTGCTGTGATTGTAAAATGCCGCTTTTTTTCCCATAACGATTACGCCGCAGGTGCACCGCGACATTTACACCACGTGGGGCCCCAGCCTTAAAGACAGAGAAGTATCCTGACTATGGCTCTTGAAATGTGGTGACACAAGTCTCCACTGACCTACACTTCCTGCACATGAATTCCTTACATGCTCCAGAATTATTAAGAGGCCAGAGTCACCTAACTACTATTACTGTATCCATAGGTCAGACGATAATGAATCCAGGTTCCTGGTCCTTAAAATGGGGTAGTTTTTCTCCCCACAGTGAATTTAGTCTGACTGAATCCAGGTTGAATGTAGCCGTGCCGTGCCTCTTTTTCTTTAATGGGAGTGCCTGAGATAGCTGAAGTCCTATACTTTACTATCTCAGGCACTTCCATTGAAGTTAATGGGCGCACGGTCGCCTCCCGTCCAGATGGGCACAACTACATTCAGCCTGGATTCAGTTAGAATCCTATGGATAACAGATAACTATTCTTCATGGCATAACCCCTTTAAAAAGGTTATCCACCTTCTAATATTCTAGGCTACGTTCACACGACAGTGCCCAGCAGGGTGTACAGCCGAGGAGAATCTGTTTTCAAGGATCCCTCATTGACATGAGTCTATTGAGGGATCCATAAAATCACCAAAAATAGCCTGTTCTATTTCTTTCTTGGATCATTCACACAGACCATTAAAACAATGGTCGTGTGAATAGATCCATTAAAATCTATCGGACCAGGTGCTGTTAATACAACAGCCAGCACATGGTCTTGTAATCCTGTCGTGTGAATGTAGATCTGTGGAAGTCTGACAACCTGTATCCCTACAGATCAGCTACACCAGGACAGCATGACTCCGAGTAATGATTATATACCAGGAGCCACACTGCTCACTCACTGTGCAAGGTGTAGCTGCGGCTTTTGGTACTGTAGTGCTGCCTCATAGACTTCAATGGGACAGCGCTGTAGTACCTAAAACCACCACTACACTTTATTTGGCTAGTGATCAGCGTG
The DNA here is from genome assembly GCA_947044405.1 of Leptodactylus fallax. Classification (NCBI taxonomy): domain Eukaryota; kingdom Metazoa; phylum Chordata; class Amphibia; order Anura; family Leptodactylidae; genus Leptodactylus; species Leptodactylus fallax. The sequence continues at coordinate 871,105 of CAMRHE010000424.1, forward strand.
GCTCCTGGTATGGTAACATTACTGAGAGCCATGCTATTCCACTGCAGCTGATCTTCGGGGGGTTCCTGTGTGTTGGACCCCTGCAGGTGGTATATTAATATTAGAATGTGGATAATCCCTTTAAAAGGGGTTGTCCTGGCTAAAATGTATTTTTTAATTAGACTGGGAGAGGTGAAAAAAGAAAAAAAAAAAAAAACACATTCACCTGTCCCCGTTGCTCATGTGTCCTCCCGGTCCTGCAGCTCTGCTGTTTTCTTTCGGCACAAGTCCCCACCACACATGACTGCTAAGGACAATCCGCAGCCACGGCGAAGGATACAGGAAGTCACTACCTGTGACGTCCCCAGGCCCCTTCTGTAGGCCGCTGATTGACCTAAATAGTCACGTGACCGCCGAGGCCAACCGTCGGCCTCAGCAGAAGGGAGTTGAGACGTCACAGCCAGAAGACAACCAAGTAGCAGGACCGGACTGCACAGGGAGGACATTGGAGCATTGGGACAGGTGAGTAGGGTATTTTTTTGTTTTTTTTCACCTCCCCTGGCATAAACAAAAAAAAAAAATTAACAACATATTGACAAAATTATATTGTATTGGGGGTTGGTTAAAAAGGTTATACCTGCCATATAAATAAATAAGCCCCATAGTATTTACACTGTACAAATAGGCTGCATGACGTTAAATAGGATACATGACATTTTTTTTTTTAACATCATGCATCCTATTTGTACAGTGTAAATGCTATTTATTTTATATATTTATTATTCTTACTTATATAGCGCCATCATATTCTGCAGCGCTTTACAGACATTGAGTCACTGTCCCATATAGGGTTCACAATCTACATATGACTGTCAATGTCTGTAAAGCTCTGCGGAATATGATGGCGCTATATAAGTAAGAATAATAAATAAGTGGGGCTGATTTAACACAGCTTGTGTGCTAAAAAAAAGTGATGTACAAGCCATTAAAAAAGTAACAATTATTTTGCGCAAGTGAAAATTTTTGCGAAAAAAAATTGAGACTTTTTGAGTTTTGCACACCACTTTTCTGGCCCTGTCACTTTTATCATCATTTACTTCAGTTTTCTAGTGTTAATGATGCCAGAGATCTACATCAGCAAGGAGCTGGTGTGGAGCTCTGTTTAGGCGCACGGACTCCGGAAGACGCGACTAATTTATGTGTGCACCTCATTATAAATTAGGCGCAAAACTCCGCAGGTGGAAAACATTGTTTTTGATGAATAAGCCGTGACTCCTGTCATGTGGATCGCCGTGTCGCCTTGTAACCCCTTCACTCATGTTAGTGAATGGAGTCGCATTGCAACCTGAGGGTCCCAATGCGACTCCATTCACTAACGTGTGAATGAGTCCCAAGGAGACATGGCGATCTTTGGTTGCATGACAGAAATTGTAGTGTAGCCACAGCCTTAGGCTAGGTTCACATCTGCGGCAAGCGCTCTGTCATACAGGTCCGCCATGGGATCCGGATGACAGAGGCGGACTGTTAAAATGGCAGTTACACATGGACACCGGCAGACCCCACTGACTATAATGAGGTCCGCCAGTGTCCGCCATTTTCAAACTGAAAGTGACGGACAGAAAAGTCCTCAGCAGTTTCTGCGACTTAGGTATTGTTATGCTGGAGCCCTAGAGCAGGCACCAGCATAACAATACAGTGGGATATTCGTTTTGGGGGGTGGACTACAACGCTCAACAGATCCAGAGCATCTGGAGCTGCTGGGGTTCTAGTTCTCAGAGGGGTCAGTGAAGCTGAAAGATTTGGGGGTAAAATAGGGGGAAAAAGTTGTTTTGTGTGTGTGGGTAAATAGTACTTACCTTCCACACTGCTGGTCTGGGTTCCTCTTCTGAATCCCACCGCCGCGCACAGCGTCATGACGTCAGTGACGCTTGCAGCAATGCGCTGCAATTGGATTGGCTCCAGCAGCTGCCGATCAAGATGCAGACTTCAGGAGGTGGGCCCATAACAACGTAGGGACAGTCTCCCGCTGCTGCGCTCCGCCGGCAGCCGGCCATCTTCGTGGTAGTAAAGTCCGGCCCCTGACCACTACTAATCCACATTTTGCCAATGCAAATGAATTGGTCAGGGGCCTGATCGGTTTGGTAAGGGGCTAATAGTCATGGCTCGGAGCCCAGCAGGGGATTCACCGGTTCCCTGATGGGCCAGTCCGACCCTGCTGATATGCAATGTTTCCACCCGTTGGAATTCCAGCCTCCATATGTTGGATCGACTATATGAACAGAGAAAAGCCATAAACAATTTCTTTATGATCCAAGAGGACAGAGGTACTCACCTGCGTACAGTTGTGCTAAAAAGTTTACATACCCCGGAAGATTGTTTTTTTGGCCTTTTTTCAGAGAATATGAATGATAACACAAAACCTTTTTCTCCACTCATGGTTAGTGGTTGGTTGAAGCCATTTATTGTCAAACTTCTGTGTTTTCTCTTTTTAAATCATAATGGCAACCAAAAACATCAAAATGACCCTGTGCAAAAGTTCACATACCCCAGTTCTTAATACCGTGTATTGCCCCCTCTAACATCAATGACAGCTTGAAGTCTTTTGTGGTAGTTGTGGATGAGGCTCTTTATTTTCTCAGATGGTAAAACTGCCCATTCTTCTTGGCAAAAAGTCCCCAGTTCCTGTAAATTCCTGGGCTGTCTTGCATGTACTGCGCGCTTGAGATCTTCCCAGAGTGGCTTAATAATATAGAGGTCAGGAGACAGATGGCCACTCCAGAGTCTTCACTTTCTTCTGCTGTAGCCAATGACAGGTCGATTTGGCCTTGTGTTTTGGATCGCTGTCAAGTTGGAACGTCTACGTTCCATGTGCAGCTTCCTGGCTGATGAGTGCAAATTTGCCTCCAGTATTTGCTGATAACATGCTGCATTCATCTTTCCTTTAACTTTGACCAAGTTTCCTGTGCCTTTAGCACAACTGTAACTTTAACGTTAGCCAGTGGCAGGTCAAGTGCGACTCCTGCTGTTTGCTCATTCCCTTTGAGAAGGCCACTTTGTTAGTCAGTCACCAGGACTACGGGATGAACAATGTCATTCCACTGATTCACATCCTGGAAAAGATGCTTTTCAATCTGGCTGGTCAGGGGACTGGAGATGTGGCGTCTACATCTCAAGGTCACGTGAGCCCTGTGGGGGCTGAACTGGAGGAGGAGGATGAGGAGGACATTGAAGCACAAACAATGTGTAGCCAAATGGGTGGAGAGGAGGAGCAGGAGCAACCAGAACAGCCAGAGGGAGATGAGGATGATGAGGCAGATGACCCAGACATACTGTGGCTGTATGCAGTGGAGATGGATGCAGGGAGTCCCTCGGAGTCACTTGCGCAAACTGCCTGAAGCATGCTGACTTCCTTGCGCAGTGGCAGCCAAATTGTCGCCATTCGGCAGAGGGATGACTACTGGCTCTCCACCATGTTAGACCCTCGCTACCGGGGAAAAATGGGGGCCTTTTTTACACCCGCTGAGAGGGAGGACAAACTGAACTACTATAGAGATATCCTATGTAGCAAGTTGGCTGCTGCCTATCTGTGCCATCGTCCATCCTCTCGCATGTCTGACTGGGGGGACCCTGAGAGCTCAACTTGTACTGGCATGGCAGCTGTGGGAGGTGGTGGGGGTGGCAGGAGTAGTATCGGCTCCATCAGCACAATGGGAACAAAATGGCGAATATGGTCCTCCTTATGGGTTTAGATACTAATAAATACCTTTAAATAAGTGATAATAACCGCTAAGAATTATTGAATTATTATTGACAATACTGTATTGAAAAATGGCCTGCAAATTTATACTGGTAACAAAATGGCGAATATGGTCGTTATATCTTTCCCCCACCTTAAAGGCGTTTATTACAGATAAGTGCAGATATTATTGGATGATAATTCAGTTTTCTATGGCACAATACTGTAGTACTGAATAATGTTATGCCTTGGAAGAACAGTGAATAAGTCCCTTATAATAAAAGCCTTCAAAAAGGCTTTTTTTTTTTACAGATACGTGCAGATATTAGTGTATGATATTTCACTTTTTTTTTTTTTGCTGTACTGCACTGCAAAAGGCTTGTTGTGTTCCACCTTGAAGACACATATATGAGTAATGAGCAGCAGTATAATGGCAGTGAGTGCTGCAATGTGAATTATGCTGCAAATGAGCCTGCAACCACCCCAAATTCTTCTCTCAATTCCTCCCTATGCTTTCCCTACAGTTCTAAGGCTCAGCCTCTTTCCCTGAACTTCTATATGTTTTGTCAGTCTTTCCCTAGCTCCAGCCGACATCTGTCCCTACAGTAAAAAAGATGTGGAATGACTTTACCTAAAATGGCCGAGGGTTTTTATAGGGCTGTGACATCACAACGCTTGGCATTGTGGGGGGTCCTGCGCTTCCAGAGTCCCTTTCCCCTTGTTCTAATATGTGCGGCGGCCATGTTATAAAAAAATGCGATTTGATGCATCGAAGCATGAGGAAATCCGGAATCGTGGTGAATCGAAGATTTCCTGAAATTCGGTTTGAATTCCACTTCTGCAGAATCGATTCGCTCATCTCTAATCACTGCTTTTCAAGTCCAAAACTTTTTAAATTTTCTTTCAAAGGAATTGTGTGAGAGCTATGTTTATATGGAAAGACCTGACATTTTTATTGGTGCCATTTGGGAGAACATAAGACTTTTGATAGAGAAAAAAAAACAGCAATTTAGGCATAGTTTTACACTAGGTTCACACTAGCATTCAGGTTTCCGTCCTTCGAGTCCGCTTGGGGACCTGAAATACAGAAACCCTATATGCTTAAACAGCAGTTACATACAGAAACCTGTGGACCCCATAGACTATAATGGGGTCAGCCGGGTTTCCCCCGTACGGAGCCTCAAACCTAGCGTTATTTGAATTTATCCGTATGTAATAAATAAAGTGATTGTTTTTATCCTCAGGTCATTATAAACGCAGTAATACCCAATATTCTTTTTGCTTTAATTTCAAAATATTTTGATGGGAGAAATTAATACTTTTTTTTCTTTTTTTCTTTTTTTATATATTAACTCTTTAAGGACACAGGATAGTTTGTAGCGTTAAGGTTCTGTAACTTATTGTTTTCCATTTCTGCCTTCCAAAATTTATAATCTCATTTTGACATATGAGGGCTTATTCTTTGCGTGAGTTCTATGTTTAGCTAGCACTATTTGGGGAGTACATATAATGTTTTGATTAGTTTCTATTAACATTTTTGGGGCATTGGTGTGACAAAACATACAGTCAGGGCGAGATCCTGCCCCAGAGGGCAGATTGTCGAATATCTGAAGGAGCCACATTTAGAGTATAAGTTGAGCGATCAATCTTGCAAGGTTCGCCCAGCGGTTTTGTTCAGACCAAACACATCTAAAATGGAACTACCATTATTATACTGTCTTCAGACCCCAGAGTATAATGAGCAGAGGCCCAGGGGAGTTAATTAAACATAACAAACAGTGTTATTTACTTCCCCTGAGCTCCAGCCAGGGTCTTTGGGTCTCTTCTGGTCTCAGAGTCATATCATGGATGAAGTCAGAGACCTCTGAGCCTGTGAATGGGCCTCAAAAGTCACGTGGGTCACATCAGGCTTCATGACGTATAGTGACATTTATGCCATGTGGGGTCCCAGCCTTGGATTGGTATTTAATAAATTTCATGAATTTAGCGTTATTGTGTGTCACTATTTATTTAATGGGTCAATTGGATTTTTTTGTGGGACATACATATAGGAGTACACTTCTATTATTTAGCAGGAAGTTATGCACATAATGTCTCCATGTGATGCCTCCATCTTGTATGACCCCAATTATCACCAAACATCGGCAATTCTAAAACAACTCCCATGACATACTATAGAGTCAATGACATGTCAGAACATATACAATTACAATGAGTTGCACACTATTATTATCACAGCGAAGACCATTTCTATTATTTAACAGGATGCCTTGCTCAAAATGTATGAATGTGTGACACCCATCTGATCTGGCCTCAATGATCCTCTTATCAATATCAGAGCTTGTAGGTATTCATGTTATAGAATAATACGAGCAGTATATATGCAAAGTATTACTATAATCCATGTATCAGTGTGATCCACCAATACCATAAGAATCTCCTGAATATGACGGTAGCAAAGTGTAAACATATGACAAAATGATATAGGAGACATATAAAATGACAACATTCAGCAAATCAGAAAGAGGCATACAGGTTCTCTCAAAAAGCAACTAAATGAAAGGTTTTCTTTGAGACCATTTGGAGCAACAGATTTGTTGAAGTCTGTAGATCCAACAGCATTCTGTTTGCAACATCCTACAGACCCAGTCGACCCCTTTTGAAGGTGAGGGGATAGATTGTATCCTGACAAATTTCATTGCCTTGGTTTCTCCCCTATGTTTGAGAAGGACATGGCATGCAATTGGGGTGTTCCAATGATCAAGGATATAATTCCAGTCCAGGGGGCATTTGCATGAAGCCACGTAAACAATCCCTCTGCAGGTAACGAAATCTTGGATAGCAAATTCCACTCCAGTGAAATAACTCTTAAAGGAATGTGTGACTTATAATTATCTGTTCACATGCCAGACTTTTGCCACATCTAAATAACATTGAGATAACCAGTTAGTTGTTGTTATTGGAGGAGAAAAGTGGCTGATTTCCCCACAAAATAGACCAGTATGTCTCCAGTATGTGTCTAATTTATCTATGAGCCTTGTCATATGTCCCGATAATACTGGTTCTTCTCACGTTCATACATCTGTTGTACCAGAAGTGAGGATCTCTCTTTTCTTAGAGCCATTTGAAGTGCATCTCTTAAGATCCCATTGGGATACCCCCTTTCATGAAACTGCAGGTGTAAATCATCAGCCTGTCTTTTAAAATCTGTCATCCTAGAACCGTTGTTCCTGAGGTGGAGGTGTTGTCCCTTTGGAATGCCTTTATTCAAGACATACAGTGCCTTGCGAAAGTATTCGGCCCCCTTGAACTTTTCAACCTTTTGCCACATTTCAGGCTTCAAACATAAGGATATAAAATTTTAATGTTTTGGTGAAGAATCAACAACAAGTGGGACACAATAGTGAAGTGGAACGAAATCTATTGGATATTTTAAACTTTTGTAAAAAATAAAAAACTGAAAAGTGGGGCGTGCAATATTACTAGGTCCCTTTACTTTCAGTGCAGCAAACGCACTCCAGAAGTTCAGTGAGGATCTCTGAATGATCCAATGTTGTCCTAAATGGCTGATGATGATAAATATAATCCACCTGTGTGTAATCAAGTCTCCGTATAAATGCACCTGCTCTGTGATAGTCTCAGGGTTCTGTTTAAAGTGCAGAGAGCATCATGAAGACCAAGGAACACACCAGGCAGGGCCATGATACTGTTGTGGAGAAGTTTAAAGCCGGATTTGGATACAAAAAGATTTCCCAAACTTTAAACATCCCAAGGAGCACTGTGCAAGCGATCATATTGAAATGGAAGAAGTATCAGACCACTGCAAATCTACCAAGACCCGGCCATCCCTCTAAACTTTCATCTCAAACAAGGAGAAGACTGATCAGAGATGCAGCCAAGAGGCCCATGATCACTCTGGATGAACTGCAGAGATCTACAGCTGAGGTGGGAGAGTCTGTCCATAGGACAACAATCAGTCGTACATTGCACAAATCTGGCCTTTATGGAAGAGTAGCAAGAAGAAAGCCATTTCTCAAAGATATCCAGAAAAAGTCTCATTTAAAGTTTGCCACAAGCCACCTGGGAGACACACCAAACATGTGGAAGAAGGTGCTCTGGTCAGATGAAACCAAAATCGAACATTTTGGCCACAATGCAAAACGATATGTTTGGCATAAAAGCAACACAGCTCATCACCCTGAACACACCATCCCCACTGTCAAACATGGTGGTGGCAGCATCATGGTTTGGGCCTGCTTTTCTTCAGCAGGGACAGGGAAGATGGTTAAAATTGATGGGAAGATGGATGGAGCCAAATACAGGACCATTCTGGAAGAAAACCTGTTGGAGTCTGCAAAAGACCTGAGACTGGGATGGAGATTTATCTTCCAACAAGACAATGATCCCAAACATAAAGCAAAATCTACAATGGAATGGTTCACAAATAAACGTACCCAGGTGTTAGAATGGCCAAGTCAAAGTCCAGACCTGAATCCAATCGAGAATCTGTGGAAAGAGCTGAAAACTGCTGTTCACAAACGCTCTCCACCCAACCTCACTGAGCTCCAGCTGTTTTCCAAGGAAGAATGGGCAAGAATTTCAGTCTCTAGATGTGCAAAACTGATAGAGACAATACCCCAAGCGACTTGCAGCTGCAATCGCAGCAAAAGGTGGCGCTAAAAAGTATTAACTTAAGGGGGCCGAATAATTTGTCACGCCCCACTTTTCAGTTTTTTATTTTTTACAAAAGTTTAAAATATCCAATAAATTTCGTTCCACTTCACGATTGTGTCCCACTTGTTCTTGATTCTTCACCAAAAAAATTAAAATTTTATATCCTTATGTTTGAAGCCTGAAATGTGGCAAAAGATTGAAAAGTTCAAAGGGGTAGAATACTTTCGCAAGGCACTGTATGGATGTGAACTCACCCACATCAGGAGACTGTGGCAGTAAGTTTTCTAAATAGCTCTGTTCTAATTAGTCCACCACCATTGCGTTAGATCAACACATCAAGGAAAGCTAGTGAATTATAGTATAGTATTATATCTCAGCGATTCCCAACAGGGGTGCTGCGACAATCCGGTGGGGAAATAGCTGCTTGCCTCCTATTAACTAAATCGGCATCCTAAGCCAATGTAATGAAACAGAGCAATGCAGCAGGACTTTACCTTCCTGCTCTATTACTCAGGCATCAACTAGTGATTCCTGCTGAAGACCTGATGCATCGATCTGCAGAGGAGGAGGATCAGAGCTCCGGGGGCTGAGGATGGGTATGTGCTGTTTGTTTTTTTTATTTATATAGTACAACTACAGTGTGGGGCCACTGGGGGACATTGTTAGTTGTCTGGGGGCCACTGGGGAGCATTGTTAGTTGTCAGGGGGCCTTTGGGGGACATTACTTCTCAGGGGGCCACTGGGGGGCATTATAAGTTGTCAGTGGGCCACTGGGGGACATTATTTGTTGTCACGGGGCTACTGGGGGGCATTATTACTTGTATGAGTGCCAATGGGGGACTCATGATACTATGTGGGGCCAATAAGGGAGCTTGATGAATTTTTGTATGTGCTGGGTGGGATGTATAGATGGTGTAGCTTTGAGGGTGCATTCACATGGTGCAGTTGTGATACAGTTGCAATTGCATCAAAACTGCAACAGACAAATGCATACAGTTTTGATGTAGTTCCAGTTGTAATTTCAAAAACTGCACTAAAAGAAAAACATCAAAACTACAGAATTTTTGTTTCTTGGTAAAAAATATCTGATAGGGGTGCCCTGAGGAAATTTTTTTTTCTAGAGGTGCCCAGAGTCTGAAAAGGTTGGGAAACACTGGTTTATCTCCTAAGTAATGTAAGACCAAGGTCATTTTGGTTAAAGCAGGTGATGAATTCTAGGAAAGTCTCCACTGTCTATCTGCAACGGACAAAGATGTGATCAGTATACCTCAGCCAGCGGCAGATGTATTCCTGCCACTGGCTGAGGTCCTCCAAAAGGATGATGTTTGCCTCCCACCAGCCTAGGAGCAAATTAGCATATAAGGATGCACAGGGACTCCCCATCACTGTGCCCCTGAGCTGGTGGTAGAAATAGCCGTCAAACAAGAAGAAATTCAAACTAACTTCCATTAGGTCTAGCACAAATTGATTATTTTGCTGTAAATGAATATCCTGCATTCCCACTACCCACTACTTTTAACTACAAATGATGGTGGATCAGGCTGTATAAAGATTCCACATCAATTGATGCCAAGAGCATGGAGTCCTCTAAAGTGATGCCTTCAAGTTTTAATAATAAATTAGATGTGTCATGCACAAACAACGGTAGCATTTCAAGAAAAGGTCTTAAAATCTCAATATAAATGACTAGATATTGGTTCAGACCACCCACGTCTGAAACTATTGGACGCCCTTTTAATAGGGTTAAACCTTTATGAATTTTGGGTAGGGCATAGAAAGTATTTTTGTAATGGGAACTCCATCTCTTGTTTGCTAATAATTTTGTTGGCTAATGCCTGTTGAAGTATCTCTTCTAAATGGTTCATGAAACGGGGGCCAGGATTCTCAGTAAGTTTCTTGTAGGAACCAATATCTGACACAATGGCCATATACATTTATCTATATTGGCGAGAATCTAAAAACACCACGTTCCCCCCCCCCCCCTATCGGATGGCTTTATAGTGATAGTTCTGTTCTTCCCAAATTCCTTCATTACTTATTTCTCAAACCTGGTTATATTATGATGACTTGTAATTTTTCCTTTAAGCTTTTCAACTGGAAACATAGGTGGAAACATACAGGTACTTTTTAATTTTGTCTTCATGGAGTGGGTAGTGATATTCCCACTTTTCCCTTCTTCAAAAAGATCTGTGAATAACCTAACCACAGGTAAATCAGTCACGTCAAAGTTATATTGTTAGCACAAACATCTATCCGGGTTTATAAAATGTTTGTGTCGTTGTAATTTTCTATGAAATAAAGAGATATCTTTAATCCAAGTAAACAAATCAAAATGAGCCATAGTAACAAAAGATAGACTCATACTTAGGACTTTGGTTTCATGCGTTCAAAGGGGACGGAAGGAAAGATTGATGACCTGCATGTAATGTGTATTCATTGACGTGGTACTGTTGGAGTGCAATTCCATAGTGGATATTGGTTTAACAAGGGAACTTGTGTTACAAGAAGAGCTACCTCCCAGTTCCTGTCTATCATTGCTTTAAATCATGTTTCTTCTTATAATCCCACCACATCTGTAATCACTATCTCTCCCTTTGCTCCCATACTTAGTACGTTTCTAGTAGTAATGATATCTTTTTCAGTGACAGCTAAATCTGTCTCCCGTGAAAATACCTCAGTCTCACTTTCCCTGGGATGACCTTCTAGGAAAGAAAATGCTCTATTCTCTTTAAATTCCTACAGATTACTGATAAACTGTGTTTTCTCTCTCATAGTATACTGAAAACATTTAGTAATCCCCTGCTTTAATTCTTGTTCCTGCAGTTCGTTAAGAGTCTTGGATTTCTTTTCCCAAGACATTTTCTCTTCCTTCAAAAAGGATTTGCATAAATCTTAATGAACTGGCTGTGGCCTCCTTTTCCCAGCTCCCCATCAAACTGGTGTTCAGTACTCTTTCTGCTGGGACCAGTGTTACAGTATATATACTCCATATGGAACAATGGTCTGTTTTATGTAATACTTCAGGGACTGGATTTCCCAACAGGTGGTGATAAAATCTTTGTAAGTTTTAGTTAAGGAAGACCTTTCACCACCTCCACCAATTTAAGTTCTTAGAATGTATTAATAGGCGCTGCGCCAATGATTCCAGCGTAGTTGGACTTTTCTCTCTAGTCTCTACTGCACAGTAAGTTTTGGTACCTTATGTGCTATTTAACCCCTTCCCAGCAGGGGAATATTTAGATTTTTATTTTTTACTCCCCGCCTTCCAAACCCCATAACATTTTTAATTTTTCTGCTCACAAAGGCATTTGAAGGCTTAATGTTTGCAGTACAAATTGTTCTTCATAATGGTACCATTTATTATTCTGTACAATCTACTGGGAAGCTGGAAAAAAATTCCGAATGGGCTGGCATTTGTGTGACTTTCTTACGAGCTTCAATTTTACGGTGTTCACTCTGCAGCCAAAAAGACATGTCACTTATATTCTATCATTTGGTATGATTCCGGGGATACCAAATCTGTATAGTTGTATTTACATTTTAACCCCTTAACAAAAATCTAAAACTTTGCAAAAAAATTTTTTTTTCTAAAAGTCACCATTAGAGATTTTTCAAAAATTGGATTCGGCCGCTTCGCCGAATTTTCCCAAACGATTTGATTTGATCCGAAATAATTTGTGGCAAATCGTGTTAAAAAACAGCTATTTTGTGGCTGCAGAGAGCCTGTATAGTGGTGTAGAACACTGTGCCTTGCAGTAACATGCATAGGGAGTCTGCTGTGGTATTATTACAGTATTATTATTGTTTATTTATATAGCACCATTAAATCCATGGTGCTTTACATTTGAGGGTTTACATACGGTACGCAAAATATACAAAACAAATATAATACTAACAGTGACCAACTGGCAAAGTGGGATACAGGGTTCTGCCCGCAAGGGCTTACAATCTAGTGGTAGTGGTAGTGGTAGTGAAACAATACTGTGAGTCAGTATGACACGCACATGACAGGCGTCGCTATTTGAACCACTGCACACTTCACTTATTTGGCCAGTTATGGTGCCAAAACTGACCAACTAACTCAAGTGCGAACTCAGCCTTACAGGTAGATGTTAGTGCCAGGTATAAAGAACCGTGCAGAGGCCCAAGATACTACTGTAGCGTGAAAGAGCGCACTCCTTTTACACCGTCATCTCCTGATTCCACGTACACACATGGACAAAATTGTTGGTACCCCTCGTTTAATGAAAGAAAAACCCACAATGGTCACAGAAATAACTTGAATATGACAAAAGTAATAATATATAAAAATTCTATGACAAGCCACAAAGCTTCTGGGAGAATGTCCTATGGACAGATGAGGAAAAAAAAATTGAAATTTTTAGCAAGGCACATCAGCTTTATGTTCACAGACAGAAAAATGAAGCATATCTTGAAAAGAACACTGTCTCTACTGTGAAACATGGAGGAGGCTCTGTTATGTTGTGGGGCTGCTTTGCTGCATCTGGCACAGGGTGTCTTGAATCTGTGCAGGGTACAATGAAATCTCAAGACTATCAAGGGATTCTAGAGAGAAATGTGCTGCCCAGTGTCAGAAAGCTTGGTCTCAGTTGCAGGTCATGGGTCTTGCAACAGGATAATTGTTAGGGTCTTGCCAAACGTAGCAATACGCTGACACTACTGCAGGGGTCTGGGAGGAAGGACAGAGCCATGTGAGCCCTAATCTCACCCCAGCCACTGTCCCTTCCTATTGCCTCAGTTACCCTAAACGGTAAAAGGACAACCTGAAGATGAGCCCTATACTGAGTAAGTGACATACAGAACAGGACAAGACAAAACAACACAGAAGCAGAGTGAGCAAGCCAAGGGGTCGGTAACAAACGAGCAATGCAGTACAAAATCAAAATCCTAGAGAATAGTTAAAAGACAAGCCAACGGTCAGAGAATCAGGTAACAAAGTAGCAAGTGATATAACAAGGAGAGCAAAGACAGTGCAATAACCGGCAACTTACTGAGAAAGTGACATCCCGTATATAGAAAGTCTGGGCCCAGCCCCAGACCTGATAGGTACACAGACTGTCAATCACACAGGCCAGGAAGAGATTAACTTTATGCAGTCCAGAGAGAAATGCTCAGAATACGGGTGTGGCCGGAAATCCATTACTTTGTCTAGGACCATGTTCAGACTGAGCAAGGAACCAAAGTGAACACGCCTCCTTCGCCGCAGCATGTGAGCAGAGGGTGGCGCAGAGACCCGAACAGGCAGAGACGTTACAATAATGATCCAAAATACACAGCTAAAAACACCCAAGAATGGCTAAGAGGAAAACATTGGACTATTCTGAAGTGGCCTTCTATGCGCCCTTACCTAAATCCTATTGAGCATCTTTAGAAGGAGCTGAAACATGTCGTCTGGAAAAGGCACCCTTCAAACCCGAGACAACTGGAGCAGTTTGCTCATGAGGAGTGGGCCAAAAAATCTGTTGAGAGGTGCAGAAGTCTCATTGACAGTTACAGGAATCTTTTGATTGCAGTGATTGCCTCAAAAGGTTGTGCAACAGAATATTAAGTTAAGGGTACCATCATTTCTGTCCAGGCCTGTTTTATGAGTTTTCTTTTTTTTTTTAATTCTGTTGAAGCACGGTTGAAAAGCAATGTCTGACTTTCATTTGTTCATTTTCATAGAATTTTTTATATATTATTACTTTTGTCAGATTTAAGTTATTTCTGTGACCATTGTGGGTTTTTCTTTCATTAAACGAGGGGTAGCAACAATTTTGTCCATGTGTGTAGATGTCTACAGAACCTGTTCTATTAAACTCTTATATAAATAGAGCCCCCCTGACAGAGTGGAGAGGGTGTCAGCAGTAAGTCTGTGTTGACGTCACTGATTATTTTGCCCTTCCTCTGATCCGTCAGAGCAATAACCCCCCAAAAAACGGATCCTGTCTGTTGAGCATCCGCCTTCACTCGGTTAGGATTTGGTCAGTAATCCATCAGTATTGCTGATGCCAAGAAAAAAACAGGAGTGGATCCAAAACAGAGATGACACGGGAATGGAATATTTGAATGTCTTCTGTGTTTTGTACTCACTCCTGCTTTTGGCTACCAAATCATAAGCCAATTCTGATGGGATCATACAGGCCTTACAGCTGCTACACAGACAGGATCCATTTTGCGTCTCATTTTTCCTTCCTTCTGACAGATCAGAAGAAGGGTCAAATAAATGATGATGTCAACCAGGCCAAAAAGTCAAAATAGTGGCCCAGTCATGGAGTGGGGAGGGTGGGAAAAACATGAGAAGTGACATCGTGTTGAGGTAGCAGCAGCATGAGGAGGCCACAGAGTGGCAAGGTGACATAATGTGGAGGTGGCAGCAGCATGAGGAGGCCACAGAGTGGCAAGGTGACATATTGTGGAGGTGGCAGTAGCATGAGGAGGCCACAGAGTGGCAAGGTGACATAATGTGGAGGTGACAGCAGCATGAGGAGACCACAGAGTGGCAAGGCAGCGGCCAACTGACTACATAGGATGTCTCTATGGTAGTTCAGTTTGTCCTCCCTCTCAGCGGGTGTAAAAAAGGCCCCCATTTTTCCCCAGTAGCGAGGGTCTAAACATGGTGGAAAGCCAGTAGTCATCTCTCTGCAGAATGGTGAAAATTCGGCTGTCACTACGCAAGCAAGTGAGCATGCATCAGGCCATTTGCGCAAGTGACTTGGAGGGACTCCCTGCATCCATCTCCACTGCATACTGCCACGGTGTGTCTGGGTCATCTGCCTTGTCTTCCTCATCTCCCTCTTGCTCTTCCAGCTGCTCCTGCTCCTCCTCTCCTGTCACCTGTGTAGAAAAACCACCCATTTCTCTACACATTGCTTGTGTTCCAATGTCCTCCTCCACCTCCTCCAGTTCCCCCAGGGCTCATGTGGCCGTGAGATGTAGGCGCCACGTCTACAGTCCCCTGACCAGCCAGATTTACCAGCATCTTTTCCAGAATATGAATCAGTGGAATGACATTGTTCATCCCATAGTCCTGGCGACTGACAAATAAAGTGGCCTCCTCAAAGGGCATGAGCAAACGGCAGGTGTCATGCATGAGCTGCCACTGGCTAACATTGAAGTTATACAGGGGAGTACTTCTGTCTGCTTGGATCATCAAGAAATTGTTTATGGCCTTTCTCTGTTCATACAGTCGGTCCAACATATGGAGGGTGGAATTCTAACGGGTGGAAACATTGCATATCAGCCTATGTTAGGGGACGCCGTTCTGCCGCTGCAGCTTAAGGAGGTTGTGCTTGGCGGTGTACGAGTGGCTGAAGTGCATGCAAAGTTTCCTGCCCATTTTTAGGATATCTTGCAGATGGGTGGAAGACTTAAGGATAACGCTTGACAACCAGATTGAACACATGCGCCATGCAGGGCGCATGGCTCAGCCCTCCTTGATGCAGCGCTGCCACCATGTTCTTCCCGTTGTTGGCCTCCATTGTTCCGATTTTGAGTTGTCGCAGAGAAAGCCAGGATTTGATTTCTTGATGAAGGACATGGAGCAGTTCCTCCCCTGTGTGACTCCGTTCGCCCAGGCAAACGAGGTGTAGAAAAATGTGACACCGCCGTGCCCTGCACATGTGGTATGCTGGAGGAGCACTGTGAATTGTCCCTGCAGTGGAGGCTGAGGACACAAGGGAGGATGAAGCAGACATTGTTGCAGGACCAACGGCGTGATAATGTGGAGGCGGAAGCTGCGTCACCTGGCAAGTTGCTGGTGTGTCTCGGCATGAACCAAAATTCACCCAATGGGCCGTAAAGGACATATATTGTCCTTGACCGTAGTTGCAGCTCCACATGTTGGCGCTACCATGCATTTTGGCAGACACCGAAAGGCTCAAGGACTGACCCACCTTCTGTTCTACATATTTGTGCAGGTCTGATACTGCCTTTTTAGCAAAGATATGATGGCTTGGGACTCTCCACCTCGGCTCGGTATAAGCCATCAGTTCTCTGAAAGGTGCAGAGTCCACCACTTGGAAAGGGAGGGACTGCAGCACCAGCAACTTGGACAGGAGCACGTTCAGCTTCTGCACCGTTGAATGAGTGCACGCATACAGTTGTTTCTTTGAAATCGCTTCGGTGAACGATTGCTAACACAATGAGTGACTAGGAGGAGCAGGAGCATCAGGACCAGCAGATGATGGGAAGGACACACAGCTTCCTTTGGTGAGGTGGTGGAGCCTTGACTGCCTGAAATGGGATGCGTGCCACTGGGTGATGCAGCAGTTGCTTCGGCAGGCTGGACCACCACATTGGAGCCACGGTTTGCCCAGGCCACTATATGGTGACGCTGTATATGTTGACGCAGGGCTGTGGTGCCAACATTGGCACCCTGGCCACGCTTCACCTTCTGTCCACAGATTCGACATATGGCCATGTTCACCTCCCACGGCGGCTTTACAAAAAACTGCCACACCGCCGAGTAGGTGATTTTACCACCAACACTCCGCACTGACTGACTGCTACCGCCACTTCCTCCGTGAACCACTGCTTTCTGGGAAGGTATGCTCCTGCAAACTGGGTGGTCTACCCCAGGCACGTTTAGCTCCCGACCTCCCATTGCTGCCACCTTGCTTACTCCTGACCACGCTACAGACTTCCTGGCTCCGCCGCTGCCTCATGCGCAAGCTGCCACCCTCTTCTCCCAATGATGATGAAGCCCTTTCGTCACCTGGCTCCCAATTGGCTACATCATCATCAAGTACTGTCTGCTTGTCACTGATGTCCTCTTCAACAGTCTCTAAGCCAGGAACCTGACCACTCGCAACATCAGCTCCCACGCCACTCAACTCATCACTACTTGCCCGCCTACTGGAGGAAGCGGAAGATGTCTCCTCCAGATCTTGGCTGGGCAGTAGCTGCTGACTGTCCTCTTGTAGCTCGTCCTCACTGTATAGTGGATCTCAGCCCATAGCATAGAGTACTTCTCTAGCTGAGGGAACAGAAAAGGACAGAGGCAGGTTGAGGACAGGTGAGGGCACAGGTCCTGCTCCCGGGCCATGCCAACTAAGGGTTTTGTCTGACGAACCACCGACTCTTGGCTGGGGGGGGTGTCTGATGTGACTTGGGATGAAGTGGATGACCAAGTCAACCATTCTAGAACTGCTGGGTTACTAATCACGACCGCTAGCTGACACTGGGATCTCAAGCCCCCTTACTCTGCTGCGACCCGTGCCTGCACCAGAATCATTTAGACCTGTGCAGGGCCTGTCGCTTCTCTGTCTGACATACTGTTAGATCAAAATTGTAAATGAAAAGGAAATTAATAAAGGGCAAAAAAGGTTTGTAATTTTCTCCCTTTAACACACAACGGCAAATAAGCCACTTATTTCACTTATTCAAGTATTTTCTACCACTTTCACTAGCACCTGCTGACGTCTCTGACTGCACTAAGTACACTGAAAAGTGCCTGAATCTCAGATGGCGGAGGTTATTTATAGGGCTGTGACATCACAGGGCTGGCTGGCTGCTGATTGGCTGCACGCATGGCATTGTGGGTCATCCTGCATTCCCAGAGTTCCTTGCCCCATGTCCTAACATGTGCAGCAGCCATTACTTATTTAGACCATTTTGGGGAATGTCTATTGCTTTCATCAATTTTTATTCAAATTTTTATCAGAGGCAAAACAACCTGGGGGATAGGGGGACATGAATCTGGGGGGGGAGGGTAACCTGGAGGGGGACATGAAAGTGTGGGGGTAACATGACACTGAGGGAGCAACTTCATGGGGACATTGTGGGGGCAACCTGGGAGTTGGGGGGACCTGATACTGTGGGGGCAACCTGAGGGGGACATGACAGTGTGGGGGAACATGATAATGTGGGGGCAACCCAGGGGATGGGGGGACATGATACTGTGGAGGCAACCTGGGGGGTCATGACACTGTGGGGGTAACCAGGGGGTGGGGGGTACATGAAAATGTGGGGGCAACCTGGAAGGCGACATTATGAGGGGCATTATATTGTATGGGGCCACTAGGGAGGCATTATACTGTGTGAGAGCCACTAAGTGGATACTATGTGGTGGCCATTGAGGGGACATTATAATTTGTGCAGGTCAAGTATTTCTAAGTGGTGGTGATGGGGGGCCCACTTATGAAACCTTTGCACAGGGCCCACCAATGTGTTAAAATGGCCCTGATTGCAATGCATTGCATAATATCTGCATTTGTATCACAGGCTGCATAAAGCCTTCAATAGGCTCCCAGCTGTCATGGACAGGGACACTGGCCCCAGATCTTGCTCTGAATACTGGCAATCCCTGGCAAAATGGTACCTTGGTCAGCTTTGACCGAGGCGCTGGGGGCATTAATGCCCATCATCCGTGCGGGCAGAGATCGCGGGCATTAGCACCAGGTCTCTGCTGTATAATACAGCAGAGACCCTGTGGCTATGGAGGCTGCTCAGATTCTGATCAGCTGCCATTTTTAAATAATAGATAGTACGGCGGATGTCAGGAGGGGGTTACGTTCGATAATGTCAGAATGACCGTCTAAGGCAGGGGGGTGTGTGATTCAGAGCTCCAATCAGAGGTGGACAGTGTCAAAGTTCTGAATCACACCCCTTGCCTACTGTCCTCCTGACAGTACAGAACCTAAATTGCATATCAGGCACCAAAACTAACAACATTGATAGCTCGAGAACAGTAGGGGATAGAGAAGAAATAGTGGAGCAGCAACTATTAAATAATGTAAAGAAATGGACTTGTTGGAGATGATGAAAGATGAATGAATCTATAGAATCTGAAAGATGACAAGTCCGTGGAACATTCTAGGGAAGCAGATGTCCTCCAATTATGCAACTCAGAGCTGTCCACCTAGCTCTTCTACACTTTTTACATCAAATCAGATGTAAGGTGGTTTGTGATAGGTTAGACAATATGACCACAGTGATGTACATCAATAAAACAGGGATGCATTCTGTCTCAACCTTTACTTAGAGAAGTAGGAATGATCCTGTCTTGGGCAGAGAATAACTTTTCCCACCTCTCAGCTGTCCAGATTTGAGGTTCCCTCAATGTAGTAGCAGTCCAGATGAGTCGAGGTCACCGTCTTCCAGGAGCATAGTCCCTTTTTGAAGAGTTTTTCACCAGATCACTTTAATCTGGGAAATGCCAGAAGTAGATCTCATGCCAACAAGGTTCAATGCCAAGGTGAAAAATTGTATCAGGCAGTCTTGGCAGCCTTGGCAGTCGATGCTCGGTCTATTCCATGGAATTTTAGGCTAGCCTACATCTTCCCTCCAGTCTCCATGATACCAAAGGTTTTGATTACAATCATGCTGGACCAGGTCTCAGTAATTGCCATCATATTGTTCTGGACAAAAAGGTTGTGGTTTTCCCAGCTCACCCAAATGAGCCAAAGGTGTTATGGGAGAATGTCCTAAGTGCAAAACCTGGTGTCTCAGGACCCCAGATCTGATGAGATTCAACCTGACAGCTTGGACGTTCACCAACTCTCTGATGCTGTCCTGAACAAGCTCTCTCAATCCAGAACAGAGACTACTTACAGAAGTTATGCTAGAATAAAGAGGATCTTTGAATCCTGGTGCTCTAGGAAAGGTGCCAATAGTGCTTTAATCCTTCCCTCAACAACATCTAGTAGTTTCTTCAGGATTGTCTGGACAAAGGTCTCAGCACCACTAGATAGAAAATGCAAACATCCACAATATCTGCTTTCTAGGCAAGCCCTTATCACAGAAAGCATTCATTAAAAGATTCTTAAATGGCTCTGCAAAGCTAAGACCCTCAGTCCTCAGACTCATTCCTCAGTGCAACGTGTCTGTGATCCTGAAAAGCCTGTGTTTCTCTCTTTTTGAACCCTTGGATGAGGTCAATTTCAGATATCTATCCATCAAAATGTATTTTTTATTGCCAATAACATCCGCAAAAAGGAATGGAGAACTTCAGGCTCTCTCTTCGGCTGATCCACATATCAGCTCCCTCCCAGACAGGGTCTTGCTGAGATATTTACCAAATTTCCTCCTAAGGTCCCTGCCTTTAATAACAGGCAATATCAGGGTTTTTTCCCCCCAATCCAGCTTCAGAGAATGTAAACTTCATTTGTTGGACCTCTCTAGGTGTCTAAGGATCTAAGGACCAGTATCTTTAGGAAAGCTGAGAACCTCTTAATTGTGTTGCCAGGAAGAAATAAAGACCTCAAAGCTTTCACACCAAAGCTTTATATCTCAATACTTGGACCTTAGACCGCATTCTCTTGTCAGGGCCCATTCTATGTGCTCAATTTTCACCTCCTGGGCAGAAAGAAGTCTGATCCTCCTGGGTCAGATTTGTAGTTCAGCTTTTTGGAGCTCACACTTAACTTTCATTAATTATCACAAACAGGAAATGAGGTGAAACCTTTGAAAAATATACAATTTGAAAAGTTTAAAATCATCTGCTTTTCAACCAGTCATACTACCCAAATTAGTTCAGAAATATATTTTGCCATATCTCTGCTTTATGTTGGTATTAAACATCCTTCAATTTTTTTCAGACATTATAAGACTTACAAGTCAAACAGCAATTTTCCACCCTCATAGTTCTTTTGCTTGAGGATACTCCAAAGGTTCTCAGTAGGGTTGAGATCAGGAGAGGATGGTGGCCACACCATGAGTTTCTCTCCTTTTATTCCCATAGCAGCCAATGACTAAGAGGTATTCTTTGCTACAAGAGTATTGTGCATTGTCATGCAAGATGATTTTGCTATGAAAGGTTTGGTTCCTCTTTTTGTACCATGGAAGAAAGTGGTCAGTCAGAAACTCTATATACTTTGCATAGGTCATTTTCACACCTTCAGGGACCCTAAAAGGGGTCTACCAGCTCTCTCCCCATGAGACAAAAACATGACTCTGCCACCTCCTTGCTGATGTCGCAGCCATATTGGGACATGGTGGCCATTCACCAACCATCCACTACTCCATCTATATGTACCAGCCATGAGTTGCAGGGCACTCATCAGTAAACAAAACGGTTTCGAAATTAGTCTTCATGTATGTCTGGGCCCACTGCAACCAATTCTGCTTGTGAGCACTGTTTAGGGGTGGCGAATAGTGGATTTATGCACAACTGCAAGTCTATGGAGGATCCTACACTTTGAGTTTTGTAGTACTCCAGAGGCACCAGCAGCTTCAAATACCTGTTTGCTGCTTTGTAATGGTATTTTAGCAGCTGCTCTCTTAATCCGATGAATTTGTATGCCTTTTTGTGCTCTGAATCAGCCACAAATCTCTTTACAGTATGATGATCATGCTTAAAGAGGTTATTTTCTAATTAGGCTGGGGGGAGGCGAAAAAAAAAAAAAACACATACTCACCTTTCCTCGATGCTCTGATGTCTTCCCAGGGTGGTACGGTCGACAGCCCTCTTCTTTATGAATTTCTGGCCAGCTGCGACATTCTGAATCCCTTCCGCTAAGGCCGCTGATTGGCCTTAATGGTCACATGACTGCTTAGGCCAATCAGTGACCTCAGGAAAGGTATCTTGAGGTCACTTATTGGACTCAGCTGTCACGTGGGGCGGACATTTCCGCCGTAAGACAACAACGGAGCTCCAGGACCGGACCGCCGGAGCACCAGTATGGTTTTCATTTATTTTTTTCACCTACCCCGCACTAATTAATAAATAAAATTTTAGGCCAGATAACCCTTTTAAGTTTTTGTGAAATATCTAATGTTTTCATACCTTGTCCAAGGCATTGCACTATTTGACACTTTTTGAGAGCAGAGATCCTTTTTCTTTCCCATATTGCTTAAAACATGTGGCCTTTAATTGGGCTCACATGACAAACTAATTATCATAGGTGTTTGAGATTGATTTCAATGATCCGAGGAGCCCTGAGACACAATACCATCTATGAGATTAATTGAAAAACAAAAAGTGTAATCTTTATGACATTTAAATCCAATTTGCATAATAATTTGGAACACAGTGCATAGGACTTTGTTGCTGAATGAGAAGTAATTTTTAATTACACCATTTTGGGGTGCCTATAATTTGACTACATTTTATTAACTCTTTCTAGGTGGGCTTTTGAAAAAACATCAAATCTGACATTGCTTTTTAACATTTTTATTTTTTTCCATACAGCATAAGTAACATTTTATCTTTATTCTATGGGTTGGTACAATTATGACAAAACCTAATTTATGTTGTTTATGTGTTACTAATTTTGCAGAATAATATTCCATTTATGGAAAGAAGTCAATTGTTTTTGCATTGCCATCTTCTGAGAGGCATAACATTTTTATTTTTCTGTTGACAGAGCTGGTTGAGGGATTATTTTTTGAACTTTGCTTTTTATTGGTTCCATTTTGAGGTTTATATGGCTTTTTGATCACTTTTTATTTCATATTTTGTGAGTCAAGATGGCAAGAAATCATTACTGCCTGCACATTTACCATGCATGTTACAGTGGCTTGCAAAAGTATTCATACCCTTTGAAATTTTTTTACATTTTGTCACCTTACAACCACAAACTTAAATCTATTTTATTGAGATTTTATGTGATAGACCAACACAAAGTAGCACATAATTGTGAAGTGGAATGAAAATGGTTTTCTAAATTTTAAATCAAATAAAAATCTGAACAGTGTGACGTGCAAAAGTATTCAGCCGCCTGTACTCTGATACCCCTAAATAAAATCACTGCAATCATTTGCCTTCAGAAGTCACTTAATTAATAGAGTCCAGCTGTGTGTAATTTAGTCTCAGAATAAATACACCTGTTCTGTGATTTGTTAGAGAACACTAGTCAACAAACAGCATCATGAAGACCAAGGAACTCACCAGACAGGTCATAGATAAAGTTGTGGAGAAGTTTAAAGCAGTGTTTGGTTATAAAAACATATCCCAAGCTTTGAGCATCCCAAGGAGCACTGTTCAATCCATCATCCAAAAACGGAAAAAGTATTCTACAACTGCAAAACTACCAAGACATGGCTGTCCACCTAAACTGACAGACCGAGCAAGGAGAGCACTGGTCAGAGAAGCAGCCAAGAGGGCCATGGTCACTCTGGAGGAGCTGCAGAAATCCACAGCTCAGGTGGGAGAATCTGTGCACACGACAACTATAAGTCGTGCACTCCACAAATCTGGCCTTTATGGAAGAGTGGCAAGAAGAAAACCATTCTTGAAATAAAGGCATAAGACGTGCCTTTCACAGTTTGTCACAAACCATATAGGGGACACAGCAAACATGTGGAACAAGGTTCTCTGGTCATATGAGACCAAAGTAGAACTTTTTGGTCTAAATGCAAAGCGCTATGTGTGGCAGAAAAGTAACACTGCTCATCACCCTGAACACACCATCCCCACTGTGAAAAATAGTGGTGGCAGCATCATGCTGTGGGGATGTTTTTCTTCAGCTGTGACAGGGAAGCTGGCTAGAGTTGATGGGAAGATGGATGGAGCTAAATACAGGGCAATCCTGGAAGAAAATCTCAAACCGCAAAAGACTTGAGACTGGGAAGGAGATTCACCTTCCAGCAAGACAATAACCCTAAACATACAGCCAGAGCTACAGTGGAATGGTTTAGATCAAAGAATATTCATGTGTTAAAATGGTCCAGTCAAAGTCCAGACCTAAATCCCATTGAACATCTGTGGCAAGACATGAAAATTGCTGTCCACAGATGCTCTCCATCCAATCTGGCTGAGCTTGAGCTATTTTGCAAAGAAGAGTGGGCAAAAATCTCAGTCTCTATATGCGCAAAGCTGGTAGAGACATACCCCAAAAGACTTTCAGCTGTAATTGCAGCAAAAGGTGTCTCTACAAAGTATTGATATAGGGGGGCTGAATACTTTGCACGTCACACTTTTCAGATTTTTATTGAATTAAAATTTTGAAAACCATGTATCATTTTCATTCCATTTCACAATTATCGACTACTTTGTGTTGGTCTATCACTTAAAATCTCAATAAAATACATTTAAGTTTGTGGCTGTAAGGTGACAAAATGTGAAAAAGTTCAAGGGGCATGAATACTTTTTCAAGGCACTGTAAATGTTTTAGTGTTTTAGTTTTATTGTACGGGTTTTTACAGACATGGTGATACCAAATATGTACGTTTATTTATTTTATTTTTTACATAAAACATTTTTTAGGGGCTTTATTTATTCATTTTTTTTAACACATTTGAACTTAACTAGTTTTTTTTTTTACACTATTTCTTTTTCCAATAGGGGCATTGCACATGTATTGCAGTGTATAAAGGCTGTCAGCCTATGGAGATGCATCGACTGACAGCCTTGGTTACAGGTATGTGACTCCAGCAGACCCAGAGTCACTGATCAGACTGTGAAAGTCTCCTCAGCATGCTCAATAAAAGACACAGTGCCTTCTGCTCATAAAAGGATAGTGCTCTGAAACATTTTGTAAACTCATATAGAAATATAGCCTATATGGGCTATGACGAGTCTCCAAACCAATGGTTCAGCATTTTACCTTTTATTCACTCCATCATACGACTAGTGTATAGACCTTTTTTTTTTTTTAAGTAACATCCTTGGTCTTCGATCGAACACCTCAGTGGAGATTGGGCAGATTTCCTGGTCTGATCATGCCCTGATAAAGCTCAGTCAGGGTCCATCATGATCCTGCGCTCCAACACCTGACATACGAGGGTGTGCCACTGGCGACTAAATGAGCACCTGCTGAAAATGCCTTACCAACTAGATACTTTAAAACCCACATTGATACGTACTTTTCCCTAAGTGAGGGTTCTACTTCTAATTTTTCGTCAGTATGAGAATCTCACAAGGCGTCTTGGGAGAACATTGTATATCTCTATCTTTCCACTGAAAGTGAGAGGCAGCCCAACAGGTGGTAACCCTGTCATTGATACTTCGTGACCTGGAGTGTAAGATGTCCCAGAGGCCTTCCCTTGGTACCTTTGGACGAATTACTGAGACGAGGGATTGACCCCTCTATTTTAAAAGTAAGGAGACTGGAGAGAGGCAAAAAAAAAAAAAAAAAAATCACATTCTTTGCTTGCTTCCCTTTTGAGAGAAAGAGAGATCTGCACAGTCAGAGCCTACTTTTCTTTAAAAACTCCAGGGCCATTTGATCAACTAACTTAACTGTTCCATAAATACTACACTAAACTATATTCCTTTCTTCTGCAACTTCCCTCTGACCTATCTGTCAGACCCCAGCACCTCCATGGTTACCTAGATTCATGCCCCCTCTTACTCTGACCCTCTGAGAGCCTCCGAGTTGTCAACACTCTGATTATAGTGGAAGATCCAGCGGAAACAATCAAAACAAAAGTTGCCCAACTGTAAACTCCCAGGACCTGATGGGTTCTCCTACTTTTGTTACAAGGTCTTCCAAGGGCCCTTCTCAGCCCGTACCAACAATCCAAAATGGAGGGAAAGATGTGATACAACACCCTAGGGGTGTGGTATCAATGCATCAAAAATCAATGCATCATAAACTGGCGCACTGATGTAAGCATGGGCCAATGTATTGATTATAATGGTACGTATAACATTCCAATGCAGAATGTTTTTTTTGTGAAAAAAGAGGATGATGTGATTTGCTCAATGTTTGCATAAAAAACAAAAAATCAATAAGAAATAATCAATAATAACCAACAATAACCAATAATAAGGAAAATCTCTAACAGGAAATCCGATCTTGGTAAAGGGATGGTCTTCTCAAAGAGGTGGACTTTTGGAGAGTTCTTACTGAAGTTGAACACCAATGTTCATCTTTTTATTTTCTAATGATACCTATTTGTCAATGTAACACTCATCTCATTTTTGTTATATCTCATTACTAACATTAGGGTTTCTATAAAGCATTCGAAATCTAGGTAAAATTAGTCTGATATCTGATAGGACAAAAAAAAAAAAAACATTGAAATCTTTGTTTATATATAGCTAGTGATGCTGTGAATATGTCCCTTCAGAGTAGAATGAAGATGAACAGTGAAGGGATCTAGGGAGTTTGTTTCCACAACAAACAAAAAATAAAAGGAGTATGGCATCTGTCTGTTACTTCCCTAGAGTATGCTGTGGCACTGTTTATAAATGAATGATTATATTACCCTATATTATTTTATAGGGCCTCAGGTACACGGAGATGGAGAAGTGCCATGAAATTTGTAACTCCACCCCATTTGCATCTTTCTGGAAATTCTGCTCCTAATTATTAAGGCACAAAATGACTCTCAGAAATCTTTAAATGGAAAGTATCGCCGATTTTGTTTAATGAAATCAAATAGTGGAATCTAGCACATTTTTTAAAATATTTTTTATTTTCTGATTCTAGATTTTTTTGAAATTCTATTTTCTATACCTAATTGTGTGGCTACCATCTATTAAAAAACATGAAAAATTTCAAAAACAGACATTTCTCCTCCTTTTTGTTCACATTTTCTAGCATATTAAAAAAAAAGAAACATAAAAAGAAAGCCCTATTTATCACGCAAAAATTATTTGAATAACCCAAAGGGTAAAAATGTTAGAGCCCTCAAAACCGCATGTACAAAAAAAAAAAAAAAAAAAAAATCTGTAAATGTGTCCAGTCCTGAACAGGAAAAATATCTGGGTACTGAAGTTATTAATATACCTCTTAATGAATTAGGTACATCTCCTACACTCCATTTTTTGGAAACTGAAATCTGTGCCAGTTAGCAGTTGGTGTAATTTATGTCATAACAAACTGTAATTTATGTCAGTTTCTAAAGTAAATTATAGTAAACTGGTCAGACTGTGGGAGGCCATGCCCCCTCCTACAGTACACACCCTGACATACCCACTTTTCCAAAAACTCAAAACAAAAACAGTCATGCACCAAAATTTGCAACTTCGGCTATACATTTTATGTCAGAGTCTGCTGTAAAATGTATGATAAATTCCCCCATAGGTTTATTTTTTAAACATTGGGTAGACTTATTCAAAGACAATTAACGTCTATATAATTTTTCCACTAGGTGATGCTCTTAACCAAAGTACACTTGATTCATACTGGTACAGGAACTGGTTAAAATTTGTTTCCCTAACGTCCCACAGCAGCACAATATTTGGGTATTTCTGCCCCTGTGTGCTGGTAGGACAGAATGGAATTTTTAATGAACAAATAATTAACCGTAACCAGGGGTACACCGCTAATGAGGCGAAGTGAGGCGGCCGCCTCAGGCGGCACTGTCCGTCACTGTCTGGAGGGGGCGGTATTTTTACCATTTATATAATGTAAACCAGCCCAGGACAGGCCCCGCTCAGCTCTGTTTTTTTTTTTTTTTAAAGCAGCCTGTCCTGGGCTGGTTTACATTAAATAGTAAAAATGCCGCCCCCTGGACAGTGCCGCCCGGGCGGCCGCCTCACTTCGCCTCATTAGCGGTGCGCCCCTGCATAGCCCCTTCATACAGCTGATCAGAGGAGGGGTCCACTGATCTCTTATTGATAATCTGTCCTAAGGATAGAACATCAATAAAAATGAGCTGGAAAGACCCTTTAATAAAACCCAAGTGCCACCTTAAAGGGGTTGTCCAGGATAACCACTTTTTTAATATGAGGCTGGGGAAGGTGCTCCGGTGTCTTCCAGCGCGTTTCAGTCCTGCTGCCTCGGTGTTTTCTTCCCCTCAGCGGTCATGTGTGGTGGAGACTTCCGCCAGAAGAGAACACCAGAGCAGCAGAACCAGACTGCAGTGGGAGACATCGGAGCACAAGGGACAGGTGAGTAGGTGTTTTTTTTTTTTTTAATACAGTATTACATGGTATTATGGCCCACAGTGGCCACTGCACACAGTATTACATGAGATCGAATGGCAAGAAGATTATAAATTGGCCTCAATTGATGTAGTTAACTTATATACCCGAATTCCACACGAGTTAGGGGTTGAGGCGGTTCTGCATATTTTGGATTCTGCTGGGAAGAGTGACATCTATAAAATGTTTGTTCAAGATGCTTTATTGTTTATATTAAGACACAATGCATTTAAATTTGGGGATGCTTGGTATCTTCAAAAGACAGGTACCGCCATGGGTACGCCGGTGGCATGTACCCTGGCAAATATTTTTCTAGCAGATTTTGAAAAACTTTACATTTTTACTATCTCTAATCCATTTTTGAAGTATATAGTAAGGTTATTTAGATATATCGATGACATGTTCATTGTTTGGGCAGGGTCATCGTCAGAATTCAATGATTTTGTTCAATATTTAAATGAAAGGAACAGAATGAACATGAAATTCACCTCTGTTTTTGGCGAGAACCACTTAGACTTCTTGGATGTCACAGTGCTGCTGGAAAGTGGCAATATTGTCACAAAAGGCTATAGAAAACCTACAGCCACCAATGCTTTATTACATTTTGATAGTTTTCATCCAAAGCATACTAAAACGGCAGTGCCATATGGACAATTTTTGCGTCTTAAACGCATAAATAGTGACGAAGCCACTTTTCAGCAGCAGGCAGACGATCTTGAGAGGAGACTGCTACAAAGGGGATACCCCAGGAAGATACTCAAGGAGTCTAGATACAGGGCGTCATCATTCACACAAAAAGAATTATTGTTTAAGAGAAGTACTAAAAGAGAAGAAAAGGATCAGAATTTGGCTATTTTTTTCTTTCCAATATAGCTCACAAGCAGATGTTATACGTACAGCCATTTTTAACAACTGGCATACTATTCATAGGGACCCAGATCTAGCTAAAATTCTTCCAACACGCCCTATGGTTACTTTTAGAAGAAGTCCAACTTTGAAAAATTAATTGGTATGTGGTAGATTCTCAGAGAGAGACAGAAGTAAGAATTGGTTAGAGAGAGATTTACCCAAAGGAAATTTTGCATGTGGTCAATGCAATTACTGTAACCAGAATTTGAGGAGTAGAAACCTTTTTATGGGGAATACCCACTGGGTAGTTAACCAATTCTTAAACTGTAAAACCAAATTCTTAGTTTACGTCATTTTCTGCCCCTGCCAAAGGTTCTACAGTATATTGGCAAAACAATAAGAAACCTGCATATACGATTCAGGGAGCATGTAAAGTCCATTAGCACAGGACATGGTTGTCCACGTTTGATCCAACATATTAAAGAAGCCCACGGAGGGGATGCAGGAGTCCTGTGTTTTGCGGGTATTGAAGAGGTTAAGATTGGCCATGTAGGAGGGGATCGACATCAGGAACTATTAAGACGAGAAAGTAGATGGATTCTGAGAACTCAAGCTTTAGGTCCAATAGGACTAAATGATAGAATAGAAATGAGTGCGTTTTTATAACGCAAGGTTTTTTTTTTTTTTGTTGTTGCTTAATAGACAGCCACATTTAGTAATGTCCACTTTTCCTTTCTTCCCCTCCTTAACCCGAGTGGTATATGTTGAATTCCTTTCTTTTGATTGCTGCAGTACTTGAACGATAGTGCCCTTATGTTTTTATTATGTTTTTTAACTGAGTGTAGCAGCGATGGCCGGTATTCGGCACCTGTGCGCTCTGTCCGGGACCTATCTTGATGGCTATTGGTGTTGACTGACACACCCATGGAGTCGGCGTCACTATATGATGACGCTCCATGGGGTGTGTCAGCTGTCAAGCCTGTAGAAGTGCAGTAGCACGAAACGGCCCGTTGCTTGTGAGTCCACAGCTAAAACCTGCCTGTAACTTATTGAAATAAAGAGGTTTTTTATCCGGATGTGACTGCCGCTGTCCTGCTTTTTCCCACTATATTTTACATGGTATTATGCCCCGCAGTGGCCCCTGCACACGTTATTATGCCCCGCAGCGGCCCCTGCACACAGTATTATGCCCCGCAGCGACCCCTGCACACGGTATTATGCCCTGCAGCGACCCCTGCACACGGTATTATGCCCTGCAGCGGCCCCTGCACACGGTATTATGCCCTGCAGCGGCCCCTGCACACGGTATTATGCCCAGTAGCGGCCCCTGCACAAGGTGTTATGCTCCATAGTGGCCCCTGCACATATAAAAAAAAAAAGTTCTCATCACCTACCTGCAATCCCATGATGGAACCGCAGCCTCCTCTTCTTGTCCGTGACGTCTGCGTCTCAGCGTAGGAGGCGCGATGATGTCATTGTATCGCCGCCTGCGCTGACATGCAGAGGTCTCGTAAACCAGCCCAGGACAGGCCCCGCTCAGCTCTGTTTTTTTAAAGCGGCCTGTCCTGGGCTGGTTTACATTATATAAATGGTAAAAATACCGCCCCCTCCAGACAGTGACGGACAGTGCCGCCTGAGGGCTGGTTTACGAGACCTCTGCATGTCAGCGCAGGCGGCGATACAATGACATCATCGCGCCTCCTACGCTGAGACGCAGACGTCGCGGACAAGAAGAGGAGGCTGTGGTTCCATCATGGGATTGCAGGTAGGTGATGAGAACTTTTTTTTTTTATATATATATATATATATAAATAGGCCGTAACCTGCTGGAGTATCCCCAGCAGGTAACGGTCTATTTACTTATCGATCCCCGCGCCTGCTGTGGCCGCCTCCACTTCCCCTTCGGCTATCGGACGCAGAAGGGGTTATCAGAAGCGGCTGTGAGCAGCAGCGGGGATCGATAAGTGAGGCTGTGGGCCTCAAATACTACTATTATTATACTCCGGGGTCTTTTCAGACCCCGGAGTATAATAATCGGAGACCCAGGGGAGGTGATAAACATAAAAACCATTGTTACTCACCTCTCCAGCGATCCGATGTTACTCCCAGCAGGCTTTGGCCTTCTTTGGTGACGTCCCAGGCGTTATGTGAGCCAGCCCGACATCATTATGTTGCGATACTGGTCTCTGCGACATTGAAGAGGGCTGAAAGCAGGGAGCGCACCGGAGCCCAGGTAAGTAACACTGGTTTTTATGTTTGTCACCACCTGGGTCTCAGATCATTATACTCTGGGGTCTTTTAGACCCCAGAGTATAATAATAGTTCATGGGTGGGTTACTATGGAGCAGAATACTGTGTGCAGGGGCCACTATGGGGCATAATTACGTGTGCAGGGGCCACTATGGAGTATAATACCAAGTGCAGGGGCCACTATGGGACATAATACCGTGTGAAGGAGCCACTATGGAGCATAATACCGAGTGCAGGGGCCACTATGGAGCATAATACCGAGTGCAGGGACCACTATGAGGCATAATACCATGTGCAGGGGCCACTATGGAGCATAATAGCATGTGCAGGGGCCACTATGGAGCATAATACCTTGTGCAGGGGCCGCTACTGGGCATAATACCGTGCGCAGGGGCCGCTGCAGGGCATAATACCGTGTGCAGGGGCCGCTGCAGGGCATAATACCATGTGCAGGGGTCGCTGCAGGGCATAATACCGTGTGCAGGGGTCGCTGCGGGGCATAATACTGTGTGCAGGGGCCGCTGCGGGACATAATAAAGTGTGCAGGGGCCACTGCAGGGCATAATACTATGTAATACTGTGTGCAGTGGCCACTGTGAGCCATAATACCATGTAATACTGTATTAAAAAAAAAAAAACACCTACTCACCTGTCCCTTGTGCTCCGATGTCTCCCACTGCAGTCTGGTTCTGCTGCTCTGGTGTTCTCTTCTGGCGGAAGTCTCCACCACACATGACCGCTGAGGGGAAGAAAACACCAAAGCAGCAGGACTGAAACGCGCTGGAAGACACCGGAGCACCTTCCCCAGCCTCATATTAAAAAAGTGGTTATCCTGGACAACCCCTTTAAGGTGGCACTTGGGTTTTATTAAAGGGTCTTTCCAGCTCATTTTTATTGATGTTCTATCCTTAGGACAGATTATCAATAAGAGATCAGTGGACCCCTCCTCTGATCAGCTGTATGAAGGGGCTATGCAGGGGTGCACCGCTAATGAGGCGAAGTGAGGCGGCCGCCTCGGGCGGCACTGTCCGGGGGGCGGCATTTTTACTATTTAATGTAAACCAGCCCAGGACAGGCCGCTTTAAAAAAAAAAAAAAACAGAGCTGAGCGGGGCCTGTCCTGGGCTGGTTTACAAGACGTCGCATCTTAGCGCAGGCGGCGATACAATGACGTCATCACGCCGCCTACACTGAGACACAGACGTCGCGGACAAGAAGAGGAGGCAGCGGCGGCTGCATCAAGGAATCGCAGGTGAGTATAGCTTTTTTTTTTATATATATATAAATAGGCCGTAACCTGTTGGAGTATCCCCGGCAGGTCAGGGCCTATTTATTTACCTACCCCGCGTCTGCTCGTGGCCGCCCCTGCTTCCCCTTCTGCTATGGGCCGCAGAAAGGGAAGTGGATGCCGCTGTGAGCGGCCGTGGGGATTGGTAAGTTAGGCCGCGGGCCGCAAATACTACTATTATTATACTCCGGGGTCTATTCAGACCCCGGAGTATAATAATCGGAGGCCTAGGGTTGGTGAGGGAACATAAAAACCAGTGTTACTCACCTCCTGCGATCCGATGTAACTCCGAGCAAGCTTGAGTCCTCTGGTGACGTCATCAGGTCGCGTCGCCGGCCTGATCATGTGACGTGTGTGCGCAATTAAACAGGGCCGAAAGCTGCAAGGAGTGCACCGGTGTCCAGGATAGGTAAGTAACTCTGGTTTTTATGTTTGTATTCTCCCCTGGGTCTCCAATCATTATACTCTGGGGTCTGAAAAGACCCCAGAGTATAATAATAGTTCATGGGTCGGCCACTATGGGGCATAATACCCTGTGCAGGGACCACTGTAGAGCATAATACCCTGTGCAGGGGCCACTCTGGAGCATAATACAAGTGCAGGGGCCACTATAGAGCATAATACCTGGTGCAGGGGTCACTATGGAGCATAATACAAGTGCAGGGGCCACTATGGAGCATAATACCAGTGCAAGGGCCACTATGGAGGATAATACCAGTGCAGGGGCCACTATGGAGCATAATACCAGTGCAAGGGCCACTATAGAGCATAATACCAGTGCAGGGGCCACTATGGAGCATAATACCGTGTGCTGGGGCCACTGTGGAGCATAATACCGTGTGCAGGGGCCAATATGGAGCATAATACCGTGTGCAGGGGCCGATATGGGGCATAAAACTGTGTGCAGGAGTTGCTGTGGAACATAATACCGTGTGCAGGGGCCGCTGAGAGGAATAATACAGTGTGCAGGGGCCGCTGCAGGCCATAACACTGTGTAATACTGTGTGCAGGTGCTGCTGTGGAACATTATAGTGTGTGTAAATGGGGCGCTATAAACATGGGCTATGGCACCTGTTTATATTATATGCTGTCTGTTTATAGTGACCGTGTGATGTAATTGTAGCCTTGTCACATACTGTAGACATGTACAGGACGAGGCTGCAGTTACATTACATGGCCGCTATGAGATGAATTACACTATGTAAACAGAGAAGCGGTCACGGCGCTTACACAGGTACCATTCAAACAGCTGGTCAGTGGGGGTCCTGGGTTTTTGAACCCCACTGATTAGTTTATTAATGACCTGGAAAACCTTTTAATTAGTTAACACCTGGGGTATTATTAATAAGGGGCACTATTTATACAGGGTACACACGGACATTATTAATATAAATATGCACTTGGGGGTATTATTCATTATGGGGGGTTATATCATATATTATATAATTGGGGGTAGCAGCAGAATGGGGGCTTTGTGTAGGTGAGGACAATGTGGGTTGGATGCCTGGAAAAGTGAGGAGCCAAAGATGTCTGTGTTGCAACCTTTACAGAGACAAGTCACAGCTGGAAGAAGTGGTCATGACAGTCCAGAGGGAAGAGAAGGGAAATGTGAAGGATTAGTCAGAGACGTCACCTGTAAATCACAAAATGTTACTGCACTGTATACACCTAAATGATAGAGGATAAATACCTGAGTGATGGGGGTCTGTCTGCTGAGACCCCACTGAGCCTGAGAATTGGTTTTTTTCCCCCCACTAGGTGGGAATCCAGCCTGGCTGCAGCCATATATATAGGTGTGTCACTTGGTGGATGGACGAACCCGCGTGGCTCTCATTCACTTCAATGGGAGTGCCAAAGATAGTCGAAGTCCAGTACTCAGCTATCTGCGGGGCTCCTATTATAGAGAATGGGGGCCACGTGGGCTCGTCCATCCACCAAGCAGAAGATATGTGAAGTTACTTTCATTGTTAATGCCGTGTTGTTGATCTGATACTGAAGTAATATAGGAAGAAGAATTCTTAAAAACTGTTTTATAACTTTGTGTATTGTGTATATTGTGCGACGATAACAGTGTGTTAAACTAGTAGCATGGAAACTCAGTTTTTTTTTTTTTTTTTTTTTTTTTTTGGGGGGGGGGGCGTCTTTCTATAGTCCGCCTCAGGTAGCAAAGAGGCTAGGTTCACCACTGGGGCTATGACACCTGTTTATATCACACGCTGTCTGTTTATAGTGACCGTGTGATGTAATTACAGTCTTGTCACATAGACGTGTATAGGACGAGGCTGTAGTTACATGACATGACCGCTATGAGATGAATGACGCTATGTAAACAGAAGCGGTCACGGCGCTTACACAGGTACCACGGTACAGGTACCACCATTCAAACAGTTTTTGAGCCCCACTGATTAGTTTATTAATGACCTGGAAAACCTTTTAATTAGTTAACACCTGGGGCATTATTAATAAGGGGCACTATTTATACAGGGTACACACAGACATTATTAATATAAAGATGCACTTGGGAGTATTATTCATTATGGGGGGTTATATCATATATTTTATAATTGTGGGTAGCAGCAGGATGGGCGTGCAGGTGAGGACAATGTGGGTTGGATGCCTGGAAAAATTGAGGCGCCAAAGATGTCTGTGTTGTAAACTTTACAGAGACAAGTCACAGCTGGAAGAAGTGGTCATAGCGGTCCAAAGGGAAGAGAAGGGAAATGTGAAGGATTAGTCAGAGACGTCACCTGTAAGTCACAAAATGTTACTGCCCTGTATTCACCTAAATGATAGAGGATAAATACCTGATTGATGGGGGTCTGTCTGCTGAGACCCCCACTGAGCCTGAGAATTGTTTTTTTTTTTTCCCCCACTGGGTGGGAATCCAGCCTGGCTGCAGCCATATATAGGTGTGTCGCTTGGTGGATGGACGAACCCGCGTGGCTCTAATTCACTTCAATGGGAATGCCGAAGATACCTGAAGTACAGTACTCAGCTATCTGTGGCGCTCCTATTATAGAGAATGGGGGCCACGTGGGCTCGTCCATCCACCAAGCAGAAGATGTGTGAAATTACTTTCATTGTTAATGCCGTGTTGTTGATTTCTGATACTGAAGTAATACAGGAAGAAGAATTCTTAAAAATTGTTTCATAAGTTTGTGTATGTTTATTGTACGACAATAACAGCGTGTGATGCTAACAGCATGTAAACGCAATTTTATTTATTTTTTTTTTTTTTTGGGTGGGGTGTTTTTCGATAGTCTGCCTCAGGCAGCAAAGAGGCTAGGTTCACCACTGACTGTAACCCCTCCTGTGTTGGTGGGACAGTTGGAGGGAAGGTTATACCTTCCCTATAGTGAGATTATTCAGATTTCTGAATGACTTTCCCCTCCTCTCTCCTGTTTGAGTTTGTTTTGTCTATCCTCCTTGTCTGTCTTTCCTGCTACTGCTGCTTAGTCTGCTTAGCTACAGTGAAAGGCCTTTTTTCAGCTGTCGCTTATTATGGGTGAGTGTCAACTCTGAACCCTTTGTGGCTATGTAAGCCTTGCATTTCTTGTTTTATTGCGATGCATGGCGTTTCCTGCTACTTCTCTCCAGCTCCCGTGTGTGGGGGCGCTGGAGTCCAGAGTACGCTGGCTTGCGTACGTGATGACATCTTTGAACCTCCTTCAGGTGAGCTACTAGATAATGTTTTTTTTTATCTTAACTTCCGCCATTTATTTTATAAAATCTGTGCGGGGTAGCTTGCTTTCTTCCAAAAAAAAAAGTGAAGAGAAATAAAGGACTTTTATTTTCTGTGTAACCTGTCACAGATATTGGGAGAGTCTTTGCTTTCCATTTCTTCTATATAGAGTAAGTCTGCTGCTTCCTTTCCTATGCCTCTTTGTTGTTTGGCAGAGAGTGTGCATGCTGGGCATTCTAGTTCTACAGACTTGTACTGTTGCGTTTTTTTCTGGCTTTCTTGCTATTTACTCTTACACTTGCGGTAAGATATCTTCCTCTGCTTCTGGTGGCGATGAATCCGCCAGGTAAGTCTGTGTCTCGGCACAAACATCTAAATTGTCGCTCCTGTGAAATTCCCTTGCCTGATGGTTACAATTTCAATACATGCAGTGCTGCTTGGGCAGCCCAGTGGCTCAGTGGTTGACACTGCAGCCTCACAGCACTGGAGTCCTAGGTTTGAATCCTGCCAGGGGCGACATCTGCGGGGAGTTTGTGGTTCTCCCTATGTTTGCATGGGTGTACTCCCGTTTCCTCCCACACGCCAAAGGCTTGCTGGGGGGAGTATGAATTGTGAACCCTATATGGGACAGTGACTGTCTGTGTCTGTGGGGCGCTGTGGAATATGATGGCGCTTCTGTCATACGATCTGATGAGGTATTCAGGATCATAGAGGAAGCTAATTCTTCATCTGAGGATTCAGATACGGATATAGAAAACCACTTTTTCCTCTGGAGAAAATTCAGAAATTACGGAAGTCCATCAGGTCAAGGGACCATGATGTTGACCTCGGGGAAGCCTCTAGTTCCACCTCTAGGGGGCCTAGGGCCTTTAATGTGGATGACATGCTTAAAAGAGCCATGTCCACCGAGTGAAAACACCCAAAGAAGACCTGCGTGTTATCCAAGAGGTTCAAGACACTCTTCCCAATAGCTGAGGATCAGTTGGGACTTGGGTCCACCACCTAAGCTTGTCATGGCAGGCGCCATATTGTCCAGGTGAAAACTTGTACCCTCTGAGGATGGGTTTAGCCTTCAGGACCCCATGGATCACCGGGCAGAGTGCTCCCTAAGGAAAGCGTATACGGCTTTCTCTGCACAGTGTTTCATTGGTATTGCTACTAGTGAGCTAGCTAAGAAAAAAAAAAAAGCTGTGCTCCGGCCTCTCTTCATTAAAAAGAGATATTGATTTGGGGGTCTCCAGGGACGAATTGTTGTCCTCTTAAAGGGTATAGCCCTTGAGGTGGATTACCTCAATGAAACCTCTTCTCCAGGTGAAGTTAGCTGCCAAGTCTAGGGCCTTGACTTCGGCTGCCCGTCGCCCCCTATGGTTAAAACCTTGGAGGGCAGATTATGCCTCAAAATTTAATATTTGTGGGCAGAACACGATAAAAGGACTAGTGGGAAAAGAAGGAAAGTCCTTTCACAGTCCTTCTGTGGACAGGGCAGACAGAATCGTAGAGGACAGTCTCCTCACAGACTGCCACCTGCAAGAGGTCACGTGTGGACGTTCTAGGCTCCTGAGAGGGAACTCCAACTGTCTTTTTTTCCGTGATGACAGGAAAATCAGAAAGCCAAATTTCTGACTATTACCTTCTCCCTCCTCCAAGATATGAAGTTTCTGTGAGGATCATGGGTCTTGGAGATAATCAGGTACGGTTTCGGCATAGTTTTTTCTGTGCCTCCCCAGGACAATATTATACAGACCTCTCGCCTCCCTGCTGTCCATCACAACGTCAAGGGTCTGGGATTTATTCTTCACTGTTTCTGGTTCCAAAACCTTCACGAGACTGGTTGATGATAATAGACCTACGATACCTCAGCAGAGCTATCTCGGGAAAAAATTTTCGCAAGGAGATTTCATGGCCAGTCTGAACCTAAAGGACGTGCACCTCCACGTCCCTATTCTTCCTGCTCACAGGAAATACCTAAGAATTGCAGTGGTTGTAGAGGGTCGGCTGAGAGACCTCCAATTCACCGCACTTCCAGTCGAGATAATGTGGTATCCACGGTAGCTGAGTCACTGAGAATCCAGTGGTTCACGCTTGCTCCTTATCTGGAAGACTGGCTGTTAAGTCTCTCAAGAGAAGGCCTACTACAGCATCTATTCATCACGATGAATTTCCTCCAACAATTGGGGTGGATTATAAATTGGGAAAAGTCCCAAATATTACCAGCAACCCAGAAAACATTTCTAGGGTTCATACTTGATTCAGACCTAATGAAAATATCTCTTCCTCCTTCCAGAAGGGAAAGAGTCATCAAGGCCGCAAAATTAATAATAATAATAATAATAATAATAATAATACTAATAGTCCTTTAATAGTCCCACAATGGGGAAATTCAGTGCGTTACAGCAGCAAAGATAAGCAAATACAAATACAACATGAACAGGAATGTTCCAAGGTGAGAGGCATTACATTGATAGTAGACAGACAGATAAGAAGTAGCAGAGGAGGGGGAGGGGGGGGATATAACAAGCAGAAAGATATTTCAGTTCTCTGTGTGTATTGATCTCCTCTTAGGTTGGTGTTGGTTGTATAGCCTAACCGCGGTGGGGAGGAAAGACTTCCGATAGCGCTCCTTCTCACACTTAGGGTGGAGCAGTCGGTCACTGACAGTACTGCCCAGCGCGCTCACGGTCTCATGCATGGGATGGGACTTCTCCCGCATGGAGCTCACCACAGACAGTATCCTTCTGTCACTCACCACCTGCACTGGGTCCAGGGGGCTCCCCAGGACAGAGCTGGCCCTTCTAATCAGCTTGTCAAGTTTCTTTCTGTCCCTGGTTGATATGCTGCTCCCCCAGTAGGCCACTCCGAAGAAGATGGCTGATGCCACTACCGAGTTGAAGAAAGTCCTAAGAAGTGCCCCGGATTCCAAAGGTTCTCAGCCTCCTAAGCAGGTAGAGCCTGCTGTGGCCCTTCCTGTACAGGACCTCCATGTGATCTGCCCAGTCCAGCTTATTATTAAGGAGCAAACCCAGGTACTTATAGGTGTTAACAATCTTGATGCCTGTCCCCAGGATGTCCACTGGTTTAGGAGGGCATCTGCATTTACGGAAGTCCACCACCATCTCCTTGGTCTTCCCCACGTTAATCTTCAGGTGGTTCCGCTGGCACCAGTCCACAAAATCCCGGTTCAGTTCTCTGTACTCCCTGTGATTCCTGCTGGTTCCTCGGCCAATCACCATCAGGACAGGCATAAAGTTTTGGGATTGATGTTATCAGCTGCAGAAGCAGTCCCTTGGGAAGTCCTGTTGGCCTGGAATCACAAAACCAGCGGTCTAGATAGTTTTTTTCCTGTCTCAGGAAGCCTGCTCGTCCCTCAAGTGGTGGATTCAGCTAAAAAACTTAAAGTCCACGGTCCAGCCTCGATGTACCCTGCTGACTACAGATGCATCACTCACAGGTTGGGGAGCCCATCTGAACGACTTTTCAGCCCAAGGGCATTAGAATTCCCTTGAGAAGATGATGTCATGCAATTGGAGAGAACTCCGAGCAGTACGACTGGCACTGCTTCACTTTGCCGACCAGTTGAAGGACAAGGCAGTCCGTGTAAGATCGGACAATATGACGACCGTCCTTTATTGAAACAAACAGGGAGGAACTCGGTCACAACCTCTTCTAAGCGAAGTGGGGAAGATCTTGAGTTGGGCAGAGAAGAACTTAACCCATCTTTCTGCCGTACATATCCGAGGGTCACTCAGTGTAGTGGCGAATCAATTGAGTCATGGCATTACTGTTCCAGGGGAATGGTCTCTCCATCCAGAAGTCTTTCAAGCAATCACCCTGAAATGGGGTCATCCAGAGATAGACCTGATGGCAAACAGACTCAATGCCAAGGTAGAGAAGTTCTGCTCTATACAAGGAGGACAATCCCTTGGCTGTGGATGCCCTGTCCATCCCTTGGAGGTTCATGCTGGCATACATATTCCCTCCAATCTCCATGATACCAAGGGGTATTGATGAGAATCAGACAGGACCAAGTCTCTGTAATCGCTATCATTTCAGTCTGGCCAAAGAGAGCTTGGTTTTTCCAATCACATTCAAATGAGTCATGGGATATATTAGAGGCTTCCCCCGATTCAGAACATGGTGTGTCAAGGGCCCAGGCTCTGCCAGGATCTGAAATTCTTTAATCTGACAGCCTGAGGATTTACCTGGCCCTATTAAGGGACTCTCAGGAGCCGTCTTAAGCACTCTCTCTCTCGCTAGAGCAGAGTCTACAAATAAAAATTACGTCTGGATCCAAATCATCTTCATCTCCTGGGCATCAGGTAGAGGAATTGAGAGCTTGGATCCTTCAATTCCAAAGATGCTGGAATTCCTTCAGGACGGCTTGGAGAAGGGCCTTAGCCCTTTCACTTGAAAGCTTAGGTTACTGCCCTGTCAGCCTGTTTAGATAAGCAGCTATCTGCAGACCCACTGGTTAAAAGATATTTTAAGGGTGCATTCAGGCTTAGTCCACCTGTTACCCACCCAATCCCTCAATGGGATTTATCTACTGTTTTTTAAAGGGCTATGTGATTCCCCCCTTGGAGCCTCTAGAAGAGGTTGAGATTAAATTTCTCACACTAAAGACAGTGTTCCTTTTGGCAATAAACTCAGCTCAGAGAGTTGGTGAGTACAACTAAGATTTATGCCAGGGTTCCTCCCTAAGGTACCCTCATATTCTAAACTAAACCAGGTTATCTCATTACAAGCTTTTCTATCCCAGTCCGTCATTTTCGGAGAAAGTTAAACTTCACT
The DNA here is from genome assembly GCA_947044405.1 of Leptodactylus fallax. Classification (NCBI taxonomy): domain Eukaryota; kingdom Metazoa; phylum Chordata; class Amphibia; order Anura; family Leptodactylidae; genus Leptodactylus; species Leptodactylus fallax. The sequence continues at coordinate 912,106 of CAMRHE010000424.1, forward strand.
CCCTGGATGTGGCCAGATGCCTCGGAATTTATATTCAGAGAACTCAGCCTTTTAGACGGTCAGAGAATTTTTTTCTACCATTTGCTGGGAAAAATAATGGGCTCAAGGCCTCTAAAGCCTCCTTGGCACTTCACAGGGGTTAGACCCCCCCTGAGTTTGTTCGAGCTCATTCTACAAAAGCCATTTTTACCTTTTGGGTGGAAAGAAGCTCTGTTCCTGTAAACAAATTTGTTCTTCAGCTTCTTGGAGCTCTCTCCATACCTTTGTTAATCATTACAGATTTAACACCCGGGGTACGGAGGCCACTTCTTTTGGCCATTCCGTGTTAAATTCTATTCTTCAAGAGGGCCCTCCCTAGGGTTCTGCTTGCCAGATCCCCAATATTGTGCTGCTGTGGGACGTTAGGGAAGTATAGATTATGATGTTAATCTGTTTTCCCTTAGTCCCAACTGTTGGAGATATGCAACAGCCAGCTTCGTCTCTATATTTGCTGGATTGACTACAGTTCACATTTATGACACTAGATGTAGCTGTTACTAAATGTTTAGACACTCTGTAGACACTCTGTACTTTTGTTGTTTTGATGCTGTGTATATACACTTCCTGTATTTTTATTGTGTGTCTGAACTAGATCTGTTATTCACCATGTGAGGTGACCTACTCTTACTGCATTCATGTTTCACTAAAGTCTGTTCCTGTTATATACAAATGTCTATCTGGTTTTGACTCTGCCACATCCAGCAATCGCACTCTGCAACAGGTTATTGGCCCAGTGATCAAATGAATCTCCAGTGATCAGATGAAGCCCCAGTAACCGGATAAACCCCAGTAACCAGAAGCGGCCCAGGCTGAGTGAAGTCCAGAACGGAAGACAGTGCAGCAGATGCAGAGATCGACATAAGGAAGCTTCCACAGAGACATCTCCTGTACAGAAGTAAGACTGTTCCTATATATACCTATATATATATATATATAAATATATATATATATATATATATATATATATATATATATAGGAGGGAGAATGGCCTGTAGTTCAGAACCTAAACTATCAGTGGCCAAGCTGAACAATGACAATTATCAGCTATGGAAATTTAAAGTGGAAATGCTATTATCCAGGGATGACTTGTGGGAAGTTATCACTACAGAGAGACCACAAGATGATTATCAGGACTGGGACAGGAAAAACAGATGGGCACGGGCCACAATAAGCTTACTAGTAGAAGATGATCAGCTTATTCACATACGCAGTGAGAATACAGCGAAAGGCATGTGGGATGTACTGAAAAGACTGCATGAGAGATCCAGTTTAAACAGCAAGTTGTTTCTGCTGAGGAAACTACAAAATGAGGCTTAGCAGAGAGCAGGACATGCAGGGGCATATGCGGTGAGCAAGAGGATGCATGATGGTGGTGGTAGTGCACGGCTGATGGGGGTAGTAGTCACAGTTGTGTCACTGGCCTGAGTGGTCTACAACCCTGTTCCCCTGTCACACACATGGACCTCTTTCAATTCAGCTGTTACCTTTCTGCAGCACACAGGCTGGAATGACTTCTGTGACAAAGAGTCCAGTAACAACGGTTTTAAAGAACTTTACTAGGAACACCTCTTGTAAGGCAAAGTACATATATCACAGTCTCTTTGGTAGTAAATGGCAGTACAGCTTTTACACTTCTTACAAGTAGTTGCAGTACTTCAGTCACAGTCCCATATATCCTCTGTAATAGCAGGTATGCAGATTCTGAGTACGTAATAGTTAATGTGTACACAGTCCTGTGCAGCTTTAGCTCTACCTTGGGAGATATAACACCTCGGCTATACTGTGAAATGTGGTGCAAGAGAGTACTTACAGGGTAGGTGCTAGAGCAATGCCCTATCGCAGGGTGCTAAAGCGCTGATTCAACGACGTGGAAGCCGCTTAGGTTAGATCCAGCTGGGGAACCAATGAAAAGCGTGGATCCAGGCAGAGGACTTCTTTATCCAACAGGTTATTCCTCTGGCTTAGGCCGATAGAACAGGGTTAGGTTTTTAGATGATCTCCCAGGTGTGGACCGGCAGGAGTTCAGTAGTTGGGATGGACTGGTAGCTGTATATAGCCCATGTGAGGGTCTTACCAGCTTGGAGCAATGCTGGCAGACATGTGCACTGGCTGGTGGTCAGGCTGAGACTCCATTTGCAACAACCTCTCCCTGTGCAAGCACGGGCTGGACTAGGGACTTGTCTCGGTTTGCCCCAGAAGCAGCGTGTGCTTCTATAGCCCGAGAGCAAAACATGTGACTGAAGCAGCACGAGACTAGACATGTGAGTTTGCAGAGCTAAGACAAGGTGCAAAGCTAGTTAACCCTTACACTGTTGCAGACAATCCACAGTGTATCCTAAGTAATGCAGTAGAATACCTATATACAGCACACAAAAAAAAGGCTGACATGAGAAATTACCACCTGACAAAATACAAGATATTATGGCGGCATAATGACGATTTAAACAGAACATTAACATCCCGTTCTGGGACACTGCACATATAAATGCCATGCTGGAAGTGATCACACAACTCAGATCAGTCGTTGAGAATATAACAAACAGTCACGCCGCAGCCATTTTATTATGCAGTTTACCTGAAATACACTGCACTGATCAATGCACTGGAGACACGGCCTGAGACAGATCTGACACTAACATTCGTAAAGACCAGGCTCATAGATGAGTATCAGCGAAGAAAGGAGTTTACACATGATTATACAAAAACTCACTCCAAGACAGCTCTTAAAGCTACAGAAACAGGGTCACACAGGAAAGAAACCAGAGTGTGCTTTAGATGCCAGAGACAAGAACACATAAAGACTGCACTATATGGAAAGCAGAGCAGATGAGGCAGCGTCCCTCTTATACTAAGCAGAAAGTCAAAGCCACAATTTCTGATTCAAGTGAAGGGAAGTGAAATGCCACATGTAAAGTGACAGGCAACCATAAATTGCAAGGCTGGTGCATTGACTCTGGAGCAACCAGTCACATGACAAGTAATAGAAGTTTTTTCACAGAACTTGATCTGAATAACAAAGAGACTATTTACCTCGCAGATGGGAGTAAAATATGTGCAAAAGGATATGGGAATGGACCCCTTGTATGCCCCAATGATGCAGGATACAATTTAGCAATACCAGTAAAAGATGTACTTTATGTTCCTGATCTAGAAGGAGGACTCTTATCTGTGAAGCGTCTGACAAGCAAAGGACTCACTGTAAAATTCCAAGGTGACAAGTATTCTATCCTAGACGGCAAGCAGATGATAGTAAGTGCCAAGTTGAATGATCATCTATATAACCTCAACACAGTGAAGAAGCAGGTGAGACGATGCAGACATAAGCACAATGACTGTATACATGTGTGGCACAGGCGTTTAAGTCACAGGCACCCGGAATGCATACAGGAACTACAAAAGAGGAATCTGACAAAGGATCTAAAAGTATCCCCTTGTTCAGTTATTGTTAAATGTGAATGTTGCATCAAATCCAAAGCTACAACACTTCCTAAAGTAAGTCACAATAGAGCTTCAAGACCTCTTGACCTAGTTCACAGTGATGTATGTGATCCCCTAAACCCAACTACACCTGGAGGCAACAAGTACATAGTGACTTTCATAGATGACTATTCAAGAAACACAGTCACTTACCTAATGCGACACAAGAGTGAAGTTTTTGACAAATTAGAGGATTATGTAGTAAGGATAAGTAACAAGTTTCAGAGAAAACCTCTCATACTTCGGAGTGAGAATGGTGAATTCACAGAACATAAAATACAAGAGTACTTAAAGCAGAATGGAATAGAGCATTGTTGGAATAATGTTTATTATTGCCTGTATTGCAACAACTACTGTTTATACGTTTATAACTGCATAAGCTTCTGTCTCTAGGCATAGTGTTAAATTGTTAATAAAGCTCTGTTAAAAAGGTGGGGGCTAGAGTAACAAAACCAGGAAGTTCCTCTCTGTTGTTTCTCTCTTTTTGTAGCTACAGCATAGAGCAGATCACATGGAGCTCACAGACAAGTAGCTGAGATCATAAGTTACAGAATACAGTGTATTATTCTTGTTCCTCAATAAATATCTGTTTACTGTTGAACGCCTGGACAGCCAAAGATTAATCCGCTGCCAACAGGTTATGGGCCCAGATACCCCCAGAGACACAGAAAAAAAAAGGAAAACAACAGTGATCCAAAATGGCCACCAGCAGCAACTCTATGAAGTTCACAGTGCCAAACCTGAATAATCAATCCTGGAAATCCAAGATAAAGATGCTGCTGATAAGAGAAGGTACGTGGAAAAACACACAGGAGTCTAAACCTGACCCAGTAACAGATGACTGGATAGAGAAGGATCAGAAAGCACAAAGTACTATATCCCTCAGCATAGATGATGATCAGATTGTACATGTATGCAAATGTCACACTGCAAAAGAAATGTGGGAGCAGCTGCAGAAAGTGCATGAAAGGATAAATCTCAGCAATAAGCTATATCTAATGAGAAAGCTGTACCAGTCTAACCTAAATAGGAACAGTGATATGCTGGACTATATAAGAAACACTTTAGAACTTGTGGAGCACTTACGTGCCATTGGAGAAGAACTCAAAGGTTTACATATTGCTGCACTACTATTAAGCGGTCTTCCAGAAAGCTATGACACGCTTGTAACCGTACTAGATGCGCGCCCAGATAATGAGCTCACACTGGAGTATGTCAGAGGAAAGCTTATAGATGAATACAAGCGGAAGACAGAGAGTGTATGCAGCGCTGTGGTATCTAAAGCAGAATCCGTTTTAAAAGCCCAAGCTCTACCTGAAAATAAAAGTCATTTGAAAGAAACACGTGAGTGTTTTGTATGCAAGAAAACAGGGCACCTAAAAGCTGACTGCAGAGTCTGGAAAGCTAGGATGAATCATCTGAAAAAGCAAAATCATCAAAGGGTTAAAAGGGCCATCACTGAAGAAAAACACAATTCAAGTACTGAAACTGCTTTTACCATTAATGCAAGTACATCCAAGCATGCATGGTGTATAGACTCTGGAGCAACTAGTCATATGACCAATGACAGAAACTTATTTTCTAACCTTAACCAAAGTAAGTCAGAGAAAGTAATTTTGGCTAATGGTCAGTATATGAATACAGAGGGAATAGGGGATGGTTACATTGATTGTCAAGTCTCTCCAACACAAAGCAGAAAGATCCCATAAAAGACGTGCTGTATGTACCTAGCCTTGAAAGCAATCTGTTATCTGTGAAGAAACTCACAAGACAAGGAAATGAAGTTACATTTAAAGATAACGGCTGCATCATCTCAAAAAGGGGCCGTATACTAGCAGAAGGAAAGATCAAAGATGAGCTATATCAGTTAAATTGTAAAGAAAACGCATATACTGCTAAACAAGAACAACACACAAATTGTATCCATCTATGGCACAGGAGTCTTGCACATAGAGACCCAGAAGCAATAAGAAAGTTAGTTCAAAAACAACTTGCTGAAGGCATTACAATTGATCAGTGTAATCAGACAATGAACTGTACAAGCTGTCTTAAAGGAAAAATGTCCCGAAAATCTTTTCCTAAGAATAGTACTACAAAATCAGAACAACCACTGGATTCAATACATACTGATGTTTGTGGTCCAATGAATACTCTAACTCCTGAAAGAAGAGATATTTTCTCACATTTATCGATGACTATTCAAGATATGTGGTTGTCAATCTACTTCACAGTAAAGATGAACTCCCAGGGAAACTTGAAACATATCTAGCTGAAGTATATAACAAGTTTGGGAGAATGCCAAAAATCCTGTGTGCAGATAATGGAACTGAATATACAAGCAGTGATACACAAAGCATTTTAAAGAAAAATGGAATCGTGTTTCAGACCACTGTACCATACAATCCTGAACAAAATGGTGTAGCAGAAAGAAGAAACCGGACATTCTGTGAAAGTGGAAGAAGTATGCTATTTGACGCAGATTTGCATGCAACATATTGGGGTGAAGCAATCATAACAGCATGCTATCTTCAAAACACGTTACCAGGTAAAGCTACAGAGAAAACTCCAGTTGAGATATGGAACAGCAAAAAGCTTAATCTACAACACATAAGAGTATTTGGAAGTAAAGTATTTGTGCATGTCCCTAAGGAAAAACGTACCAAGTGGGAATCCCATGCCAAAGAAGGTATCCTGGTGGGCTACAGTGAAACCCAGAAAGGATATAGAATCCTGCACCCAGAAACGAACAAGGTCACAATAAGCAGAGATGTAATGATTGATGAGAACTTCGTCTCGCTCAAGTTTTATTACATACCAGTAGTCCAGATGAAGCAACAACAACCTAAGTCACAGTTACAAAATGACAAAGAGAAAGATATAGAAGTTTGGTTAGATTCTTCAACCATTGAAGAAGCAACGGAAATATCAAGTGAACCTGAAATAAGAAGATTGTCAAGATCAAACAAGGGTATACCAGCTAAACATCTATCCTACATTGCTAAAACACTACCCAAACTAGAGCCACAGTCATGGGATGAGATGCAACGACTACCTGCCCATGAAAAAACGAAGTGGGTTAATGCTGCTAATGAGGAAATGAAATAGCTTCATCAACTTCAAACCTGGAAACTCACCAAACTACCACAAGGCAAGAAAGCAATAAGTGTAAGTGGGTCTTTAAGACCAAATATGACTCTGAAGGCAAAGTTCACAGATTTAAAGCAAGATTAGTTGCAAAAGGATATTCTCAGAAATATGGTGAAGATTATGATGCTACATTTTCTCCAGTTGCTAAGAAGACCACGTTTAGGACTCTCTTAGCTGTATCTGCTATACAAAGGATGTCTGTCAGACATTTGGATATCAAAACTGCCTTTCTAAATGGTGACATTGAAGAGGATTTGTACATAACTCAACCTGAGGATTATATCAGAAAAGGTGAAGAAAACCTTGTTTGTAAACTACAAAAACCTCTCTATGGTCTTAAGCAATCGGCAAGAGCATGGAATACCAAAATAAACAAAGTCTTATTGGAAGAAGGAGTTAAGAGAAGTCAAGCAGACACATGCCTATACACAAAGTGTACAGATGGAAAGTGGATGTATATTCTCTTATATGTAGACGATGTGATTGTCGTACATGAAGAAGAAACAGAAATTGCAAAAATGACTGAAATTCTGAATCATTATTTTGAAACAAAAGACCTTAGAATTGTTACATATTATTTAGGCATCCAGATCCAGAGAGAAGAAGATGGAAGTTTTCTTCTAAACCAAAGTGCAAAAATCAACTCAATCTTCAACTAGTTTGGAATGTCAGAAGCAAAAGGTATATCAACCCCAATGGAGTCATCATACCTAAGATTGGAAGGAGAAGATGATCTGTTACCAAACAATGAGAAATACAGACAGGTAGTGGGGGCACTTCTATACATAACAACTATGACTCGACCAGATATTGCAGCAGCAGTGGGTATTTTCTAAAGACATGTGGAAAAACAGCGCCAAAGAGACTGGAATGCTGTTCTGAGAATTCTCCGATATTTGAAAGAAACTCAAGACATAAGTTTAAGAATGTCTTCAACAGGAGATCTAAAACTCACAGGCTATGTGGATGCAGACTGGGCTAATGATTCAAATGATCGTAAGTCAACAAGTGGGTACTTGTTCAAGCTTGGAGAAAGTTCTATCTCTTGGTGCAGCAGAAAAGAGGTATCTGTTACCTTATCATCTACAGAAGCAGAATATGTGTCTGCGGCCTACGCAAGTCAAGAGATCATTTGGCTAAATCAGTTGTTGAAGGATCTTGGCAAGCCGTCAACTCAGCCAACGACGATATATGAAGATAAACAAGGATGCATTAAACTTGAAAGCAGTGAAAAGATCAATGCAAGAACCAAGCACATCGATGTTAAACATCACCACCTGCGTGATTTGATAGAACGTGGCATCATCGAATTTGTTAATTCCGTAACAGACAAGATGGTGGCTGATATTATGACAAAGCCATTGCCAAGAACCAAGTTCGAAGAGTTCAGAACCTCTATGGAATTAACTAGATAAGTAGTTGTTGAGTGGGGGTGTTGGAATAATGTTTATTATTGCCTGTATTGCAACAACTACTGTTTATACGTTTATAACTGCATAAGCTTCTGTCTCTAGGCATAGTGTTAAGTTGTTAATAAAGCTCTGTTAAAAAGGTGGGGGCTAGAGTAACAAAACCAGGAAGTTCCTCTCTGTTTTTTTTTTTTGTAGCTACAGCATAGAGCAGAGCACATGGAGCTCACAGACAAGTAGCTGAGATCATAAGTTACAGAATACAGTGTATTATTCTTGTTCCTCAATAAATATCTGTTTACTGTTGAACGCCTGGACAGTCAAAGATTAATCCGCTGCCAACAAGCATCAAAAGACAGTCCTCTACACGCCTGAGCAAAACGGGGTAGCTGAAAGAAAGAACAGAACGCTGACTGAAATGATGAGATGCATGCTCCGGACTACCACAAAAATATTGGGGTGAAAGCAGCAATGACAGCCACTTATTTGCAAAACAGACTCTTTTCTAGAACAATGGAGAAAACTCCATATGAACTGTGGCACAATGAGAAGCCGAGTGTAAAACATCGAAGAGTTTTTGGATGTAAGGTGTTCATCTACATTCCAGAAGAAAAACGCACCAAACTTCAAAACAGAGCATTTGAAGACGTCTTTGTTGAATACAGTGACAATGTTAAGGGTTACAGAATCCTAAATCCCAAAACTGACAAGGTTACCATTAGCAACAGCATAACTTTTGTTGAAGATCTGAGAGACAATGTAATGACAACAGAGGAAGTAAGAACAGAAGAGAAAACTGACACTGATTAGCCAACATCTGTAACTTCCGAACAAACAGTTGAAGTGAGCGCAGAATCCATCAGTAATGAAGAACAGACACAACCAAGCTCACACACAGAACCAAGACGCTCGATGAGAGAGAATAAAGGTAAACCACCTGTACGTCTCTTATACAAGGCAAGCACTGCCAGTGCTAATGAACCTGCAACTTGGGAAGACATATCTCAGCTTTCAGAAGGGGAGCCAGAAAATGGATAAAGGCTGCAAAGGAACAGAGAAAATCCATGCATGACACTCAGAGGCGTAGCTAGGGGTTCAGCACGTGGGGGCGAACACCTCCAAGTGGGCCCCAAACTCAGGTATACCAACACTATCACTATCAGTGGTAGATAGTGGTTCTATACAGAGCTGTAACTTACAGGTGACATCTCTGACGGTTTACATTTATCGTCTCTTCCATCTGGACCGCCATGACCACCTCTTCCAGCTGTGACTTGTCTCTGTAAAGTTTGTAACACAGACATTTTTAGCTCCTCACTTTTCCAGGCACCCGACCCACATTGTCCTCAACTACATAAACTCTCCATCCTGCTGCTACCCCAATTATAAAATATATGATATAAAATCCCCTGGAAATGAATAATAACCCCATGTGCCTTTTTAATTTAATAATGCTCCTATGTGCCCCATTTATTTAATACTGCCCCTCAATTAATAATACCCCCTAATTAATAATGCCCTGTGTACCCCCTTAAATCAATTTAATGCCCGAGTGCCACCTAAAATTAATATTGCCCAATTCCCCTATTATTAATTACACCCTCTTATGTCTCCTTGTATAAATTATGCCCTCTTACATAAATGCCCCTCTGTATTAATAATGCCTATTAATAACCCCTTTGTATTAAAGATGACCTTTTATGTTCTCATGCATATGCGGTTTTATATACCACTAGAAAGCTGACAGTGCACTGAATTCAACGCACTGTCGGCTTTCCCATTATGTGCCCCCGGTGGAGGAGATATCAGTGCCGTTATTTTCGGCACTGATCTCTCCCCACCGTTAGAAGGGCGTTCCTGACAGTCTAACGCAGGGGTGTCAAACTCATTTTCACCGTGGGGCCACTTCAGCCTCATGGGATACCTTGAAGGGCCAAGATTATTTTACACGTGTATAAAAGTAACTTCTCCTTAACAGTTAAGCGAGCTATTAGACAGCGTATAATGTAAACAGGCGGTCATAGCCCCTATTTATAGCGCCCCATTTACACACACTATAATGTTCCACAGCAGTCCCTGCACACTGTATTATGACTCACAGCTGCCCCTGCACACGGTATTATGCTCCCTAGTGGCCCCTGCACACGGTATTATGCTCCATATTGGCCCCTGCACACGGTATTATGCTCCGTATTGGCCCCTGCACACGGTATGATGCTCCGTATTGGCCCCTGCACACGGTATTATGCTCCATAGTGGTCCCTGCACACGGTATTATGCTCCATAGTGGCCCCTGCACTTGTATTATGCTCCATAGTGGCCCCTGCACAGGGTATTATGCTCCATAGTGGCCCCTGCACTTGTATTATGCTCCACAGTGGCCACTGCACAGGGTATTATGCTCCACAGTGGCCCCTGCACTTGTATTATGCTCCATAATGGTCCCTGCACAGGGTATTATGCCCCATAGTGGCCAAACTATGAACTATTATTATACTCTGGGGAGGTGAGAAACATAAAAACCAGTGTTACTTACCTATTCTGGACACTGGTGCACTCCTTGCAGCTTTCGGCCCTGTTTAATTGCGTACACACATCACGTGATCAGGCCGGCGACGCGACCTGATGACGTCACCAGAGGCCTCAAGCCTGCTCGGAGTAACATCGATCGCAGAAGAGGTAAGTAGGATATGTTTTTATGTTCCCTCACCTCCCCTGGGCCCCCGATTATTATACTCCGGGGTCTGAAAAGACCCCAGAGTATAATAGTATTTGCGGCCCGCAGCCTCACTTACCGATGCCCGCGGCCGCTCACAGCGGCATCCACTTCCCTTTCTGCGTCCCATAGCAGAAGGGGAAGCGGAGGCGGCCACGAAAACACGCGGGGTAGGTAAATACATAGGCCGTGACGTCTGTGTCTCAGCGTAGGTGGCGCGATGACGTCATTGTATCTCCGCCTGCGCTCAGATGCGACGTCTCTTAAACCAGCCCAGGACAGGCTCCGCTCAGCTCTGTTTTTTTTTTTTTAAAGTGGCCTGTCCTGGGCTGGTTTACATTGAATAGAAAAATGCCGCCCCCCAGACAGTGAGGGACAGTGCCGCCTGAGGCGGCCGCCTTACTTCGACTCATTAGCGGTGCGTCCCTGGGCAGCTGCCATCTTTATTGCTCTTGTATTGCGTGAGGCCGGGCCAGATAAGTGCCGGGCCGGATAACAGAAGGCAGCTGGCCGGATTCGGCCCGCGGGCCCTGTGTTTGACACCCGTGGTCTAGCGTCATCGCTGGGCTGTGAGGAACATCCCCCCCAAAGACTTGTACTGGGGGAGGTGGCCTTACTCAAAGTTCGGCGTCATCGCAGGGCGGTAAGGAACGCCCCCTCTGACAGTACAAGGCTATGTTAGAGTACTGTCAGGGGGGCCTTCCTCACAGCCCAGCGTTGACGCTAGAATGTCAGGAACACCCTTCTGACAGTGGGGACAGATATGTGCCGAAACTAACGGCACCGATATCTCCTCCATCAGAGCACATAACGAGAAAGCTGACTGTCGGCTTTCTAGCGGTATATAAAATCACAGGTTCATGAGGACATGAAAGGCCCTCTTTAAAGGGGTTGTCTAGGAAGTGGACAAATCACAGTGGAGGTGGAGTAGATGATAAAAAAATCATACTCAGGATGGGTTCACACCAACACTTGAACCCCGTTGAGGGATTCTGTCCCCCATTTCGTTTGAAAAATGCGGAAAGAAAAGTCCTGCAAGCAGGCCTTTTTTCTCCACATTTTTCAGGCAGAAACCAGACAGAAACCCAGCAGACCCCATTATAGTCCGCAAGTAACCGCTTTACAAGCGAATTGGGTTTCCGATTTTCGGGTCCCCAAGTGTACCCGAAAAACGGAAACCGAGCGCTACTGTGAACCCAGCCTTACCTGTCTCCAGTGCTTTGGTGTCTGCCACCACTGTCTGTTCAGACACATGCCAATGCCTCCCTAATATTATCTCCCCTTACATTCATACAGCCCCCACTGACCTTTCACTATAATTTATATCCTCTTTTATTAAAGCCCCCTAATACCCTTATATTAGTTATGGCCTCTTATCTAAATTCCCAATGCTCCCAAATGACCTCTTAAATGTATTACCCCCATCCACCCACCCTCAATTACAATGCCCAAAGTGAGTTAAAAAAAAAAAGTCGATGCTACTCACCCACCTCCGATTCCCCGAGGAGGAGTCTCCACCGCCGGCACTGCCGCCACTTACTGAAGCAGGACCTGCGTTCTGGCGCGGACGGCGCAGGATAATAACGTCATCGCGCAGACGTCTGTGCCAGGACGCAGACATCTTAGGGAAGCTTGTAGGTCGCAGGCCTGAATTGGCTTGTGGTTTACGAGCTACGTACGTGTAGACAATATGCAGACGCCGATGCAGTTAATATGTGAGGGTAACCTGTGTTGCGGCGGCCCTGAAGTGGGCCCCTGAGATTCAGTGGGCCCGGGGCTACTGCCCCACCTGCCGCCCCGCTAGCTACGCCTCTGGTCAGAGACCAATTGTGCAAGTTCTCCCACTTAAAAAGATGAGAGAGGCCTGTAATTGACATCATAGATAGACCTCAACTATGACAGACAAAATGAGAAAACATATCTAGAAAATCACATTGTCTGATTTTTTAAGAATTTATTTGCAAATTATGGTGGGAAATGAGTATTTGGTCACCTACAAACAAGCAAGATTTCTGGCTCTCACAGACCTGTAACTTCTTCTTTAAGAGGCTCCTCTGTCCTTCACTCATTACCTGTAGTAATGACACCTGTTTGAAATTTTATCAGTGTAAAAGACACCTGTCCACAACCTCAAACAGTCACACTCCAAACTCCACTATGGTGAAGACCAAAGAGCTGTGGAGGGACACCAGAAACAAAATTGTAGACTTGCACCAGGCTGGGAAGACTGAATCTGCAATAGGAAAGCAGCTTGGTGTGAAGAAATCAACTGTGGGAGCAATAATTAGAAAATGGAAGACATACAAGAACACTGATAATCTCCCTCAATCAGGGGCTCCATGCAAGATCTCACCCCGTGGGGTCAAAACGATCACAAGAACGGTGAGCAAAAATCCCAGAACCACACGGGGTGACCTAGTGAATGACCTGCAGAAAGCTGGGACTAACATAACAAAGGCTACCATCAGTAACACACTACGCCGCCAGGGACTCAGATCCTGCAGTGCCAGACATATCCCCCTGCTTAAGCCAGTACATATCCGGGCCCGTCTGAAGTTTGCTAGAGAGCATTTGGATGTTCCAGAAGAGTATTGGGAGAATGTCATATGGTCAGATGAAACCAAAGTAGAAGTGTTTGGTAGAAACACAACTCGTCATGTTTGGAGGAAAGTGAATGCTGAGTTGCATCCAAAGAACACCATACCTACTGTAAAGCATGGGGGTGGCAACATCATGCTTTGGGGCTGTTTCTCTGCAAAGGGACCAGGACAACTGATCCATGTACATGAAAGAATGGATGGGGCCATGTATCGTGAGATTTTGAGTGCAAACCTCCTTCCATCAGCAAGGGCATTGAAGATAAAACGTGGCTGGGTATTTCAGCATGACAATGATCCCAAGCACACTGCCAGGGCAACGAAGGAGTGGCTTCGTAAGAAGCACTTCAAGGTCCTGGAGTGGCCTAGCCAGTCTCCAGATCTCAACCCCATAGAAAACCTTTGGAGGGAGTTGAAAGTCCGTGTTGCCCAGCGAGAGCCGCCAAAACATCATTGCTCTAGAGGAGATCTGCATGGAGGAATGGCCCAACATACCAGCAACTGTGTGTACCAACCTTGTGAAGACTTACAGAAAACGTTTGACCTCTGTCATTGCCAACAAAGGATATATAACAAAGTATTGAGATGAACTTTTGTTATTGACCAAATACTTATTTTCCACCATAATTTGCAAATAAATTCTTTAAAAATCAGGCAATGTGATTTTCTGGATTTGTTTTCTCATTTTGTCTCTCATAGTTGAGGTCTACCTATGATGACAATTACAGGCCGGCCTCATCTTTTTAAGTGGGAGAACTTGCACAATTGGTGTTTGACTAAATACTTTTTTTCCCCACTGTATGTGCTCATTTATGTGCACGATATTCTGATTTGTTTCAAGCAAGAAGGGGATGAAGGAGAAATACTCCAAACCCTAAATCAGCATTTTGAGACCAAAGATCTTGGCAACGTAAATAATTATCTTGGCATTCAGATTGAGAGAGAGGAAGATGGCAGCTTCCATCTGAACCAAAAGCACAAAATACAAGAGATAATTGAGACATTTGGAATGGAAGACACAAAACCAGTAAAATCTCCCATGGAAACCAAGTACCTGAAGAAGATAGACAGCCAAGATACGCCTCTACCAACTAACACTCAGTACAGGAAAGCAATAGGGAAATTGCTAGCACCGCTACAAGGCCTGACATTGCAGCAGCAGTTGAAACCCTATGTAGAAAGACTTCAACACCAAGTCAGATGGACTGGAATGCTGTGAAGCGAGTCATTCGCTATCTTAAAGGGACTTTACACTACAAGCTAAAGTTACCAGTAAGTGATGAAAGCACCCTGACAGGATATGTGGATGCCGATTGGGTCGGAGATATCAGTGACAGAAAATCTACAAGTGGGTACCTGTTTCTTCTATCAGGAGGTGCTATCTGTTGGACTAGTAGAAAGCAACTTTCTGTTACACTATCATCTACTGAAGCAGAGTATGTTGCAGCAGCACAGGCAAGTCAAGAAGTCATATGGTTGAGACAACTATTAAAAGACTTGGGTCAACCACAGATGAAACCAACGAGACTCTTTGAGGACAATCAAGGATGTCTTGCACTTGCGCAGATGGAAAGAGTTAGCTCGAGAACCAAGCATATTGATGTGAAGTTCCACTTTCTGAGGGATCTTCAAGAGCAGGGACTTCTTGAGTTACTTTATGGCCAGACTGAAGATGTGACAGTAGATATCCTTACCAAGCCCCTGACCGCTGAAAGACACTTGAGGCTTACAAAGAAGATGGGCCTAACAGACTAAGCCTTAGATGTTGAGAAGGGGTGTTGGAGATATGCAACAGCCAGCTTCGTCTCTATATTTGCTGGATTGGCTGCCGTTCACATTTATGACACTAGATGTAGCTGTTACTAAATGTTTATCTGTACACACTCTGTACTTTTGTTGTTTTGATGCTGTGTATATACACTTCCTGTATTTTTAGTGTGTGTTTGAACTAGATCTGTTATTCACCATGTGATGTGACCTTCTCTTACTGCATTCATTTTTCACTAAAGTCTGTTCCTATTATATACAAATGTCTATCTGGTTTTGACTCTGCCACATCCAGCAATCACACTCTGCAACACCAACAGCAGCACAAGGCTCCATCCCTATATGTCATGTATTTGTCTTTATAATTACACATTGGGGGGGTTGGTACTTCCTTCCTTATATTGAGGAGGTGGAGGGGTTATGGTTAAATATTTGTTGTTCATTAAAAATTCCATTCTGTCCTACCAGCACAGGGGCAGAAAAAAACCAATATTGTGCTGCTGTTGGGACTAAGGGAAAACAGATTAACATCATAATCTATACTTGTAACACAAACACCTCTTTCCTATGAATTTGAAGCAACTATTATTGGCTCATATGATAAACATATATTTGACTGTGATTTTCTACCAGTAACTTACACCACTTTCATAAATATTAAGAAGCACTCTAGTAAACACACTTTTTCCATCCCTGCATCAATCACCTGATTGTCTTTCACACTCTAGGCTTCTTTCATATATACTGCATTCATATCCCTGCTATCCAGATTCTCTTCAGCTCCTGATCAGACACCTTTTTGGCTTTTATATTTCTCTATGGTCTGCTATTAATATCATGATGCCTCCACATGGTATCACATGAACAGTTAAAGACTAACCCCTTTTATTTGCAGATGCTCCATTCATAATGCCAGCCAGCAATTAACCTCTTCCTGCCCTGCACTGTAATAGTACCCTACAGTAAGCAGGTTGTTACTATGAACCATGTACTACTCACTTGTGAGCGCTGGTGGCTTCCAATGACATACACTGTCACACCTCCCAACTGTCCCAGATTCAGCGGGACAGTCCTGGATTCCAGGTCCTGTCCCGGTCAGCGGGAGGCATTTCTCAGTATCTACTCATATGCGTCCGGAAGCAGGAGCCGTCCGCAGACAGCTCCTGCTTCACCGCTCTGTGTGAAACACATCCCTGTGTGCTCTGGTCCCGGGAGCTGTAGGCACAATGTGATGACGTCATTCACATCGTGCTTGCAGCTCCCTGAACACTCTGGTAGAAGAAACTTCTACAGAGCAGCAAGGGAACGAGGAGAAGTATCAATGTTTTTATGTGCAACTTTGGGAGCAGATGAAGGGGGACATGTCTGCCTCTAGTTGCCCCCAGTTTAATGTCACCCTCCAGCTACCCCTACGGTTTCATGTCCTCCTCCAGCTGCCCCAGTTTAATGTCCCCATCCAGTTTCCCCCAGTTTAAACTGGGACACCAGGATAGGGAGTTCATACTGTGGGGCAATTGGAGTGGAACATTATAATGTGGGGGCATATAATCTTCGGGTGACTGTAGGAGCATTGTACTGTGTGGAGGCACATAGAAAAATGCATGAGAATGGGCGGGGTCAACGTAGAAGTGGGTGGGGCTAAAATTACCACGGCACGCATAGCACGCTGCACATACTGTCCCTCTTTCTATCCTTTGAAAGTTGGGAGGTATGCACTGAGTCTCTGCCAGTCTCCTGGCTGGACAATGGTCCTAGACAACCAGGAAACTGCTGCAGGAGAAGTGCATTACATAGGATGTGGTGGTGGGTGCTGAAGCATCACATAACCCTTGGTTAGCAGCCATTTTCAGGCTAACAAAGGTTGTGATTCAACAAGACAACTTCTAGAGAGCATACATTAGTAAAACTGCCGACATCCCTGTACCTACTCTTATGTACAGATTGCAGATACTTCCACATAGGACGTGTGTGCTGCTGATATTCCATTGCTGGAAACCAGCAGTGGATTTTCCTGAACTACTCCACAACAAAAACTGCTCAAAATGACTTCCATCATAAATTGACAAGAGGCTGCTGCGAGACATTCTGTATCTCAGTTCCAATTATGCTGCGGGATTTTTAAGCAGAGCATGGATGGGATTTGTTTAACTTTCATCCACTTTACTTGGATTGTACAATGCAGCCGATTATCTAGTTTGTAAGAAAGCAGAATAGCTGCGCACAGGTGTGTTACTGCAGCAGTCTCAAGGCAGAGAGAAACAAAACCTGGAACAGAGCATGTGGAGTGCAAGTAAAGATAATGGGTTGCATGAGAGTGATTTAGTTTTTCTAAAGCACCTCTGTTCTATGAATGAATATTTCCCTGCTGACTGTATGTCTCATACTGGAGTGCATAAAAGCGCCAAAGAAGAAAATATTATGGTGCAGCAGCTTCAAGATGAGATTAAAACCATCAGGTTTATTTATGAGGATGAAATATCTGATTGGAAATGGCAACTTTAGGTATCAGAAAAAGAGAATTTGAAGTTAAAGAAAGAGCTTGAATCTATGAAGAGTTCATATCCTAGTCATGGTGAAAATGTGGTGCTGGGTTTGCCTGGAATGGACTGTGTCACTAAGAAGGAGTTTGCAGAAATGAAATGCACTCTATCTAATAAAGTTCTACAGAGTGTGGAACAAAAGCAAGTGCTTGAGAAGCAATTGCAGGATTTAAATGAGAAGCATGTCCAAGACTCCAGTGCTAAAGAGAGTGTCATTGAAAAATTAAGAGATGACCTTGAAACTGCTAAACGTGAGAGAAGTGAATTTTTGCAGTGTCAGTCAGAATGTTTGGATGACCAAGTCAGGAAGTGTGGAAAACTTTCGGCTGCATTAACTGATAAAGAAAATTAAGTTGCAGAGCTGAGGAAGGAGGTGTCTGACCGAGAGAGTGATTTAGAATCTGTGGTGCAGATATTGCAGTCAGAGCAAAACTTGCATGA
The DNA here is from genome assembly GCA_947044405.1 of Leptodactylus fallax. NCBI lineage: Eukaryota > Metazoa > Chordata > Amphibia > Anura > Leptodactylidae > Leptodactylus > Leptodactylus fallax. Next base: position 930,240 of record CAMRHE010000424.1, read on the forward strand.
ACTAAAGCAGGTTCAACTAAACCAAGAAGTGAAGGAATGGCAGAGCAGAGCAGGAGTTCTGGAAAAAAGAGAAATGGAACTCAAAGTTAGAATATGTAGCCTGGAGAGGGTGCTGTCAGGATCTTGTGAAGATAATGAGAAATTGTCTGTTTTGGTGCAAAATAAAGACAAAGAATTGATGGAGATGTTGTCTGTCCATGCTCAGATTTTACAGACGTTACAGGAGAGTCACAAAGAAGTTGAGAAAAACCTGGAATCTGTGCAGATATTTTATGAGGACAAAGCCAATGCTTATGACAAGCTGGAAAAGGCCAAGAGAGAATTGGACCTCCAGATAGAAGACATGAGGATTCAGTTTGAGGAAAAAATGTCTGATTTATCTGTTCAGATTATAGATCTAAAAATGCTTATTGCTAAACTAAAGGTGCAAGTGGACAAACAGGAGGAAGACCTGCAAGGTGCACTAGTAAAAACTGAGATGGATGCTGTGCAGAAAAATGTGGCAATGAAGAAAGTTCTGGAGCTGGAATCAGAGATTTGTGCGCTACAGAAGGCGTTAGAATTGGAGAAAGCTGCCAGCATAGAGGCAGAGAAAGCAGAGCCATTAAGTCAGACAGACATGAGTGACCTGTCCAGTGATGGTGATGGCAAAGATCAAAAGGATAAGAAACGTGGTGTGAAAAGACCACGTGAAGATCATGGCCGTGGCTACTTCGAGTATATTGAAGAAAATAAATACAGCAGGTCTAAGTCCCCAAAGCCACTGGTGGAAGAGGAAGATGAAAAACCGGATTAAACTAATGTTCTTCTTGACACTTATAATTGTGATCTTCACTTCAAAATTTCACGGGATCGTCTGAGCGCCACTTCTCTCACCATGGAGAGTTTTGTCTTCCTGTGGGCAGGTGGAAGAGCCTCATATGGTGTCTCAAATGGCAAAGTTTGCTTTGAGATGAAGGTTACAGAAAAGGTACCTGTGAAACATTTATACTCTAAAGACATTGATGTGCATGGAGTATGTGTTGGTTGGTCTCTGAGCTCCTGTAGATTCATGCTAGGTGAAGATGAAAATTCTTACAGCTATTCACTAAAGGGATCAAAGTCATGCAATGGGGTGGCTGAAGACTATGGCGAGAAATATTATGAAAATGATGTGATCACCTGTATGGCGAATTTTGAAGGTGATGAAGTAGAACTTGCTTTTGCAAAGAATGGCCAGGATCTTGGCGTAGCATTTAAAGTGCTGAGAAACCGGAAATCTTGACTGACCAGAACTTGGAGGTTGAGACCGCCAGATGGGGACATCTGGAGAGACACTGGACAAGCGTACATGATTGAAGAGGGACGTCGACATGGTATGTCTTGTCCCATTGTCGCTCACCCCATGGGTGGTGAGCTGAGGGGGAGGGAATGTGAGAGTGTGAACCTAGAGGGCGCTGGTGAGCGACCCAAAGCCTGGGTTAAAAAGGTCCTCAACCACACCCATAGGTGGGGCCCAAATCCAGAGAGAGTGCTACTGGAGACCTGCAGGGAGCAGGTAGGTGGTAGAACCAGTTGGAGACAGACAAGGTGGTCTGTCCCAAGAGGACTGGATTCCAAAACGGACTTAGTTAAGCTCTAGTGTGAGCCAGACATCTGAGAAGTAACCTCAGCAAAGCTTCTTGCCCCCAGAAGTTAGACAGGGCTCAAGTAGTGAGTTATTGCCCTGTGTGTGGGCTAGGCTGTTTTTTTGTTTTGTTCCTGTTTTCACTCACAAGCTGAATAAAGCCATTTATTTTGGTTTACTACTACCTGATATGCTGCTTATTTGGCACCCAGTACCACCAACACCTCTGTGAAGTCCAGGAAGCTGCCACCTTTGAGGCTAAATTACCCCCAATTGTCACAATATATATACAGTATCTATCTATCTATCTATCTATCTATACACATATACATATATACAGTGGGGAAAAAAAAGGTATTTAGTCAGCCACCAATTGTGCAAGTTCTCCTACTTAAAAAGATGAGAGAGGCCTGTAATTGACATCATAGGTAGACCTCAACTATGAGAGAGAAAATGAGAAAATCACATTGTCTGATTTTTTAAGAATTTATTTGCAAATTATGGTGGAAAATAAGTATTTGGTCACCTACAAACAAGCAAGATTTCTGGCTCTCACAGACCTGTAACTTCTTCTTTAAGAGGTTCCTCTGTCCTCCACTCATTACCTGTAGTAATGGCACCTGTTTGACATTGTTATCAGTATAAAAGACACCTGTCCACAACCTCAAACAGTCACACTCCAAACTCCACTATGGTGAAGACCAAAGAGCTGTGGAAGGACACCAGAAACAAAATTGTAGACCTACACCAGGCTTGGAAGACTGAATCTGCAATAGGAAAGCAGCTTGGTGTGAAGAAATCAACTGTGGGAGCAATAATTAGAAAATGGAAGACATATAAGACCACTGATAATCTCCCTCGATCAGGGGCTCCACGCAAGATCTCACCCCGTGGGGTCAAAATGATCACAAGAATGGTGAGCAAAAACCCCAGAACCACACGGGGTGACCTAGTGAATGGCCTGCAGAAAGCTGGGACTAACGTAACAAAGGCTACCGTCAGTAACACACTACGCTGCCAGGGACTCAGATCCTGCAGTGCCAGACATGTCCCCCTGCTTAAGCCAGTACATATCCGGGCCTGTCTGAAGTTTGCTAGAGAGCATTTGGATGTTCCAGAAGAGTATTGGAGAATGTCATATGGAACCAAAGTAGAAGTGTTTGGTAGAAACACAACTCGTCGTGTTTGGAGGAAAGTGAATGCTGAGTTGCATCCAAAGAACACCATACCTACTGTGAAGCATGGGGGTGGCAACATCATGCTTTGGGGCTGTTTCTCTGCAAAGGGACCAGGACGACTGATCCGTGTACATGAAAGAATGAATGGGGCCATGTATCGTGACACAACAGTGTGTGCCAACCTTGTGAAGACTTACAGAAAATGTTTGACCTCTGTCATTGCCAACAAAGGATATATAACAAAGTATTGAGCGGGGAGTAGCCTGAATGTTCATGGAGACGGTCGCATAATTGCGAGCTCTCGTCTCCCCTGTCTTACCGCTCACCGAGCCTGCTACAGTCGCCCTATATGGGGAAGAAGCTCCCCGTGAGAAAGCCCCCAGTGGTCCCAGCAGCTAGCCGGGGTCCCTCCACTATGGACCTGTTCCTCCAGCGGCAGCCCAGGGCCTCAGCGCGGGTCCCCTGTCGGCTGATTCCTCCGCGGCTCCTCCTGACCTGTCTCCCCACTCCCCGGACTGGCGCTCCCTCCAGGATAGGCCTCAGGCGGCCGCCATCTTAGGGACTCCTCCTCGTGTATCCCGGGCACAATGTTCAGATGCATCCTGCAGGCGGGATGTCAACTCGCAGGTACTGTCTGCTGCAGCCCTCCCCCCACCTTCACAACTCAGCAGAACATTACCATGTCCCAGAGTGGCCGGGACCACCAAACTGGAATTTCCTCCCCCCTGGGGGCCCCCCCTGGCCCTGCGCCCCTGCCTACAATGCCGTCTATACACCTCCCTCTGGGTGCCAAGGGGTGGCGGGGCCAGTGGTGGTGGAGAGCCCAGGAGGCACGCTGTCATCGGGTCCCACGCCGGTCCCCCACCCCCTTCCTCAATCTGAGATAAAAGGACCGTTCCCAAAACGGATAAGGATCAGCGCTTGCTCCAATTCAGTCAAGGTAAGGTACCTGTATGCACTTGAAGAAGGGGCAGATGCTCCGAAACGCGTCTGTGTTGGTATCTAATAAAGGAATTCGTTTGACTGAATTGGAGCAAGCGCTGATCCTTATCCCTTTTGGGAACGGTCCTTTTATCTCATTTGCATCTCGCTAACGTTGGCGTGGATCCAGCTGCTGTTTCTATCCAATATATCTGATAATTTAGGAGTTGTGACCTACTCTTTCACAACTTCTTAAGGTGAGCGGCCATTTTTGAATATAACTTTTGGTATTTACATGTTTAAACGGTATAACACGAGGTTTTTGCTCGGTGTCGTATATTTTTTCTGCACTAGTACCTTCCTCAATCTGTCCAAGAACCTCCCTTACAGTGGCAATCTATACTACAGCAATTGCCTACCAGGCAGGACTTTCAGCAAGACTTCAAACTTCTCATTGATGAGGTTAAACACACCTTTAAGCAAGAACTTGCCGTGGTGCGCGCTGACCTGCGCCAATTAGCTATCAGAGTGGATACACTGGAGTCTTCCCAGGATGAGACCCGTAACTATGTCTCCCAAATGCATGATGTGGTCTCTACCCAGTCCGAGATTCTTAAAGCAACCACTCGCCACCTAGAGGACCTGGACAACCACGGTAGGAGGCACAACATCAGAGTCCGCGGCCTCCCGGAGGCCACGGGGAGGAGGATTTAAAGGCTACTCTGGAGGCCATCTTTAACATGCTTTTGGGTAAGCCACCTGAACACCGCATCAAACTGGACAGAGCACATAGGGCCCTTCGTCCCAAAGGCGCTACCGCTGCACCAAGGGACGTTATTTGCTGTGTGCAGGACTTTGAACTCAAAGAAGCTTTTATGGCCCAGGCCCGCTCTAACAAAGATTTTGACTTTGACGGTGCCAAAGTCCAGCTTTACCCTGACCTGTCCTGGATCACCTTGCAAAAACGGCGTTTGCTCCGACCTCTCTTTTCAACCCTAAGGAAGCACCAGCTTCAGTACCGGTGGGGCTTCCTTTTTGCTCTCATTGTCAGGAGAAATGGTCGCACTATCACTTTGAAATCTCACGCCGACCTGAAGGATTTCTGTGCTGCCCTGGATGTTCCCCTCCCTATGCTTGAAGATTGGGACTCTGCTGCCCCCCCCCCTCGGGCCCTGGTCTGGACCACTGTCCAGCCGAGAAGACAACGCCTGCCATATCCGGACTCAGCATCTGGCGCTGGGTCATCCCGTCTGTCATGGCGGGTTTCCCCCCCCTTGATTTATCCAGGCCCTTTGATGACTTTCTTTTTTGCTTCGATGCAGGTTTGATGCTGCGTTAGTTAATGCTGGTTCCAGCACATTTCTTAAGTGTGGTTGGTTTTTCCTCTGTTATCTTATTGGCTCGATTTATTAGTATTGCTAATGTTTATTTTATATGTGTGGCAGGGGAGGCCGACAGGAGTCTCTCCTGGCTTGATTGACTGGCTCTCTGCTGCTTGCTGGCCCCTCAGCCTTGCCTCCCACCCCTTAGGGGTACGTTGCCGTGATTTTTATCTGCTTACACAGCACTTTGTTATAGGCGGATTTACATTGGTCTTAAACCCTTTTACACCCTCCTAGTCCCTACCGGGAGATCTTTTTCCCGGTAATGGTGTTGTTTTATTCTAATTTACCTTCCTTGTTTTGCTTTCTGTCTTGTCTTTCCCCCTCCCCTCTCGTTCTTTTCTGTGTACTCCAGGTGTGGTCCTCACTCATCCTGACAAGACGTCGGCAAGCCTCCTGGATGAGACTCTGCTCCCCCTGGGACTCCGCACCCTCATTGACTCCTTGTGGTAGGCCTCGTCCCCCTTGCGCCCTTTCCTTTATCCTGACATATGGCTAAAATTGTATCCCTTAATGTTAAAGGCCTTAACTCCAATGTGAAGCGTAGGTTAGCCCTGACGGAACTACGTGCCCTTAAGGCTTATATAGCATTTCTCCAGGAGACCCATTTTGACAGCACCTGTAACTTTAACTTTGCCTTGCGTTTTTTCCCAACAATTTATTCGGCCACTCACTCTAAAAAGCGATTGGGGACTGCCATTCTTATCTCCTCATCATGCCCCCTGGAGGTCATTACCTCAGTCCTCGATTCTTTGGGGCGGTTTGTGATTCTCCACGGTAGGCTTGAGGGCCAGCCAATCACCCTCTGTAACCTCTATGCCCCCAATTCCTCCCAACCTGATTTTCTTACTAAGGTCCTTAATAAATTGGAAGCGTTACCCCTTGCTGCCTTTATTGTTGGAGGGGACTTTAACATGTCTTTTTCGGACTCTATGGATTACCATTCCCTGTCAGGTACTTCCCGTCGCCTCTCCCGGTGTAGACTTTCAGCTCACTTCCGTCGCATAATCCGTCGGTATTCTCTCCATGACTTCTGGAGGATTAACTATCCGACTGACCGGTCTTACACGTTCTATTCGGCCCCTCATCAGACCCATTCCAGAATAGATTACTTTTTTGGGAATGCTCCGGCTCTACGCCTTCTTCGGGATGCCTCGATCGGCTCCATCACCTGGTCTGACCATGCGCCAATCTCCTTAGTATTGCGTGCTGGTTTGGTCCGCACAAGAATATGCCATTGGCGACTTAATGAGAGTCTCCTTCAGAGGGCGCAGACTCGTGAGGAGCTCCGTACTCACCTAAAAACGTTTTTCGAACTTAATCTGGGATCTGTATCTTCCGTGGCGACGTTGTGGGAGGCCCATAAAGCTGTGATGAGGGGACATTGTATTGCCTTGGGCACCCGGCTAAAACGGGACGCTAATGCACGGCTTGAGGAGCTTCGGCTCAGTCTACAATATGCAGAGACTCGCATGATGTCTAGCCCGTCGCGGGCCCTACTTAAAACCTTGATAGATCTTTGGGCCCAGATTAGGGAGACCCTTCTTCAAAAGACCACCAATCTACTGCTTTACACCAGACAGCGGTACTATGATAGGGCCAACAAACCCCATAAGCTTTTGGCTAGTCAACTACGAGACCGAACGGAAAGGGGGTCGGCTTATGCACTGCGGCGATCTGACGGGGCCGTTGTGTACGACCCTAGTGAGATTGCGCGTCTATTTCATGCCTTTTACTCAGACCTGTACTCCCTCCCATCGCACTTACCCCCTGATCCTGCGACGCGCTCAGCATTATTACAGGACTTCCTGTCTTCCTGTAATTTGCCTGTTCTTTCCCCAGAAGACCTTGCTCTTCTTAACAAACCTATCACGATGGACGAGGTCTCCCAAATGCTCCAGGAACTCCCTAATGGGAAATCGCCTGGCCCTGATGGCCTCACCTACCTATACTACAAGGTATTTAGGGCAGAATTGATCCCGCATCTTGTTTCCCTATTTACGGCCTTTTTGTTGGGCGAACCAATCCCTGATTCTATTTCACACTCTTTTCTAACCCTCATCCCGAAACCTGATAAGGACCACCTTGATTGCAGGAATTACAGGCCCATATCACTTCTGAATACGGATCTCAAGCTGTTTACCAAGATTCTGGCATCCAGACTTAACATGTGCCTCCCCTCCCTGATCCATAAAGATCAGGTGGGCTTTGTACCTTGCCACCAGGGAGGTGATAATACCAGGAGAACCATCGATCTTATAGAAGTGGCATCTCGCTCTGGTTCCGAACGCTTGGTACTCAGCTTGGACGCGGAAAAGGCGTTTGATCGTCTGGGATGGCCCTTTTTATTTGAGGCCCTGGCCACGTTTGGCTTTGCGGGTCCCTTCTTGACAGCAATCAAGGGTCTTTACTCCTCCCCGTCGTCAACTGTCAAGCTTCCTCACGCCTCGTCTCCCCCGTTTCGTCTGCACAATGGCACTAGACAGGGTTGCCCTCTATCTCCTCTTCTTTTTGTACTCTGTATTGAGCCACTGGCGGCGGCCATCCGTCTGAGCCCCGATATTGTAGGGGTTCGTGTACGCAATCGAGAATTCAAGCTTTCCCTGTTCGCCGATGATATCCTCCTCCTGACCCTTACCAACCCCCATGTATCCCTTCCCAACCTCCATGGCCTCCTTTCCCGCTTTGGCCGTCTGTCTGGTTATAAGGTCAATACTTCAAAGACAGAGGCCCTACCTAGTTGAATTCCCCCGTCTAGCTTGGCTGGCCTTCAGGCCGCCTTTCGGTATAGATGGTAGTCCTCCTCGCTAAAATACTTGGGCATATATTTAACTGGATCCTTTTCCCAATTATACCAGGCAAATTTCCCCCTCCCTTTTTAGACATATTCGGGCCCTCCTTACTAAGTGGTTGGTACTGCCTCTGTCTCTCTTTGGCTGGATCAACGCAGTGAAGATGTCTATCCTGCCTAAGCTGCTTTATTATTTTGAGACCCTCCCAGTCCCGGTGCCCCTTAGGGACCTCCGGGCGCTGCAGGGCTCAATCCTCCGGTTTGTTTGGGCTGGAGGGAGACAAAGGCTTTCTAGGCAGCTTATGATGACCCCTAGGGAGAGAGGTGGCCTTTCTCTCCCCAATTTAGGGCAGCACGGTGGCTCAGTGGTTAGCCTTGCAGCGCTGGAGTCCTGGGTTCGAATCCTGCCAAGGACAACATCTGCAAGGAGTTTGTATGTTCTCCCCATGTTTGCGTGGGTTTCCTCCGGGTACTCCGGTTTCCTCCCACACTCCAAAGACATACTAATAGGGAACGTAGATTGTGAGCCCTATATGGGACAGTGACTGTCAATGTCTGTAAAGCGCTGTGGAATATGATGGCGCTATATAAGTAAGAATAAAAAAAATAAAAAATACTACTGGGCGGCCCACCTACGCAGGGTCCTGGCTTGGTCCACCCTCCAGGCTTACTCTAAGTGGATGGAGATCAAGAAGCTGTGGCTTGCTCCGCAACATCCTAATTCCTTGCTTTGGACTGGTCCTCATTCCCCCCCGAGAGTGCCTTGTTAGGCCCTATGGCACTCATGAGAGATATTTGGCGCACATGTGTATCCCGTTTCCTCCTCGTGTTCCTCCATGACCGCTTTCCTTCTTCACCCTAATTACCCGCCTGGACTCACTGGGCCGGTAGCGGGTCCTTGGCTGAGAGCGGGCCTTTTTTGGTAAGCTGACATCATTGATTATAGGACCCGGGCTCTTTTACCATTTGCTGATTTCCAGTCCGGATTTGGCCTGCCCTGGTCCAGTGAGTTCACATATATACATGTCTCCCATCTGGCCTCCTCTATTTTTCAAGGCCCCACAGCACCCATCCCTACACTTTTTGAGAAACTCAGTAAAACGGGTGTTGGGACAACAGGGCTTATTTCTGATATATACCGCCTTCTTTCGAATCCCACCCCAGATGTTTTGCCCCAACATACTTATATGTCACGGTGGGAGACCTATTTGGGGACACCCTTCTCAAGTAACAATTGGTCCCTCATATGGAGTAGAGCACCCAGGACTTCTAGATGTGTTACACAAAAAGAAAATATTTTTAAGATGTTGATGCACTTCACTCTTTTGACAAGAATGTCCCGAACTGCTGCTGGCGGTGTGGCACCCGCCCCACACATATTTTCCATCTCTTTTGGAACTGCCCCCTGCTCCAGCCTTATTGCGCCAGGTCCGGGGTCTCCTGGAAGAGGTCCTGGGTGTTAGCCTTCCCCTGTCCCCTAAGACTTACCTTCTCAACCTCCCCCCCCCCCCCCGATGTTTTGCGCAGGCCCGCTCTCCAGCTCCTGTTGCTCCTCTTTATCTCCGCTAGATGTCTGATTGCTAAACACTGGCAGCATCCGGCCCCCCCGGCCCTGGAGGAGTTATACGCTAGGATAAAAGATGCGCGCTCCCTGGAGTACCTGACTGCCCTTCTTAATAATGAGGAGGAGAGGTTCTGCCTGATTTGGAAACCGTGGGATGAGTTTTGGGCGGCCCGGTCTCTCTGATCCGGCTGCTGTGTGGCCCCTTCCTTCCTGGATGTCCTTCTGTCCTCCTGTCTTGTCTGCCCCTGTTTGTTGTCGGATTCCTTGGCCTTTATGGGGCCATTTCTGGCAAGTTTGTTTAAAGCCTTGTAATTTATTGAGAATGCTGAGCAATCCTCATCTGTCCTATGTTTGTTACCTTCAGTTACCTTATTTCTCTTGTATATTGTTATTCTCTCTGTATGACAAAAACTTTTTAAAATAAACAGTTGAAAAAAAAAAAAAAAAGTATTGAGATGAACTTTTGTTATTGACCAAATACTTATTTTCCACCATAATTTGCAAATAAATTCTTTAAAAATCAGATAATGTGATTTTCAGGATTTGTTTTGTCATTTTGTCTCTCATAGTTGAGGTCTACCTATGATGACAATTACAGGCCTCTCTCATCTTTTTAAATGGAAGAACTTGCACAATTGGTGGCTGACTAAATACTTTTTCCCCACTGTATATATAAAGCAAAAAAGGGGTTAGGACTGCACATCCCATTTTTGTAATGTTTATGCATAGATATATATATATATATATATATATATATATATATATACACACACACACACACACACACACACACACACACACATACCTGTATACAAAAATACAGTACTTACACAGTATATAAGACAAATTGTAAACAAATGTACATATATACATATTAAATATACATATTTTACCCAAAAATACACTCACATTTGGCAGAATTGCTGGGTCCAATGGAAATGGAGGAAACTCAGCAGCAACTAGAAGTCTGGCAGTAGATATGCTGTATACATCACAGCAGACTTGCCCCCCCTCACATTCCAATCTGATGGATGAGCCACTGTTTCTGAAGAGGAGGGGGAGGGGGAAGTTAAGGCGGCACAGGAAGATTTTTAAAATCTTCTGCATACACCGATCTAGTTAAAACGTATCCTGCAACTTAACAGTATAAAGGGAGGATTCATTGGGGGCATCATTTATATAAGGGTTATTAGGGGGTATTATAAATACAAGGGGGGAGGTTATTTATAAAAGGGGTCATTAGAGGGCATCATTTATATTAGGAGGCATTATGAACATACTAGATTGGAGGCTTGGGGATGTGGTTAAATGGGGCTCTGAATGTATGGATTCTTGTATAACACTCAGTGTTTCTACTATTTCTTCACCTCTACCTAGCTACCTTAAAGATTATGAGGATATATTTGCTGAATCTGGCGCAAATTTACTACCTCCTCATAGATCTTATGATTGTGCTATTGAATTGCTGCCAGATTCTAAACTTCCTAAGGGGCGGTTGTTCAATTTATCCGAACCCGAGAGGCAAGCTATGAAAGACTATATAAAAGACTCTCTTCATAAAGGGCATATCCGTCCTTCCACTTCTCCTGCAGGGGCGGGATTCTTTTTTTGTCCAGAAAAAGGATGGCGGGTTAAGGCCGTGCATTGATTATCAGGCCCTTAATAAAATCACTATTAAAAATCATCATCCGCTCCCTCTCATCCCTACTTGCTTAACCAAGTCTCTGGTGCCAAGTATTTTTCCAAGTTAGATTTGCGAGGAGCCTATAATTTAATTTGTATTTGAGAAGTGGATGAGTGGAAGACGGCTTTTAACACACCAGAGGGTCATTATGAATACTTAGTAATGCCTTTTGGTTTAACTAATGCTCCTGCAGTTTTTCAATGTTTTGGCAATGATATTTTTCTGAGTTTATCTGGTCAGTGTGTAATCGTTTATCTGGATAATATTTTGATTTTTTTCCCAGATTGGAAAACCCATGTTAGACATATTAAGCCTGTATTGGAAATCTTGAGAGAGAACAAATTGTTTGCTAAAATCGAAAAATGTCTTTTTGGAGTTCAACAATTTTCTTTTCTGGGTTATATTTTGTCTTCCTCTACCATCAGTATGGACCCAGCCAAAGTTCAGACTGTAATAGAGTGGACTCAACCCACCTTCTTAAAGGCATTACAACGATTTTTGGGTTTTGCTAATTATTACCGAAAGTTCATTCATAATTTCTCCTCCATAGAAAAAGCACTGACAGATCTCACCAGGAAAAGTGCAGATTTATTAGATTGAAAACAAGAGGCTATTGACGCTTTTGAATTCTTGAAACAAGCCTTTACTAAAGCTCCGGTTTTAGTCCAACCTGACTTCAGTAGACCTTTTGTTATTGAAGTTGATGCCTCAGAAGTTGGAGTTGGGACGGTGTTATCACAGGGAACTGCCTCTTTGACTAGTTTAAGACCATGTGCCTTTTTCTCCAGAAAATGTTCCTCTTCTGAAAGAAACTATGACATTGGGAATCGAGATCTTTTGGCCATCAGGTGGGCTTTTGAGGAATGGCGACACTTTCTGGAGGGAGCTAGGCACCAGATAACAGTTAACTGGCCATAAAAATTTAGTTTTTCTTGAATCTGCTAAGAGACTGAACCCGAGACAAGCTAGGTGGTCTCTATTTTTTACCAGATTTGATTGTATTATGACGTTAAGACCTGGTTCTAAGGATATTAGAGCAGATGCATTGTCCAGGCATTTTTGTCCTTCCCAGTCTGATGATTCCCAACCTGAAACCATTCTCACAGAAGGGATTGTGGATTCTGCTGTTTCCACTGACCTAGCCTCCGAGATCAGGGAGAATCAGCAGTTGGCCCCACTAGAAACACCAAAGGGGAAGTTATTTGTTCCTCTACAATTTAGATTTCAGTTATTAAAGGAACTACATGATTCTGTGTTATGTGGTCACCCGGGGATTTCTGGCACTAAGAGGCTGGTATCTCGATATTACTGGTGGCCTTCAAAATCTCGGGACATTGTAGCCTATGTGTCTGCCTGTGAAACTTGTGCTAGAGCCAAAGTCCTTAGGGTAAGGCCTTTGGGGGAATTGCTTCCCTTACCAATACCCAAGAGGCCTTGGTCTCATATTTCCATGGATTTTGTCACTGATTTGCCCTCTTCTGGAGGACAAACTGTGGTATGGACAGTGGTGGATAGGTTCAGTAAGATGTGTCATTTCATCCCTTTGTCTCAATTGCCTAATGCTAAGACATTATCCCGCCTATTTTTGGAACATATTGTAAGAATTCATGGTGTTCCTGACAATATCATCTCTGATAGAGACGTCCAGTTTGTCTCTAAATTCTGGAAAGCTTTCTGTGGTCTTCTGGGGGTTCAGTTAGCCTTTTCCTCTGCGTTCCACCCTGAGACCAATAGACAAACTGAGCGCTTTAATCAGACCCTGGAGCAATACTTAAGATGTTATGTTTCTGGTAATCAATCAGTTTGGGTGAATTATTTAGTGGTAGCTGAGTTTGCTATTAATAATCATCATCACGCTGCCTTGAACTGATCACCCTTTTTCTGTAATTTTGGTTTTCACCCTCATTTCTCTTCTTTCTGTCCTTCTACTATTAATCCTGAAGTTAGTGTGGAGGCTGAGAGATTGCACACACTCTGTGCTCAAGTTCAAACTAATTTGGGGAACTCTCAGTCGATTTCTAAGAGGGCGGCCGATAGAACCCGTTCTGTGGGTCCTGTTTTTGCTTTAGGAGAGTAAGTCTGGCTCTCCTCTAGAAACCTGAAGCTGAGAGTTCCTTCTCGCAAGTTGGGGCCTAAGTTTATTACATAGTAGATGAGGTTGGATGAAGACATCAGTCCATCAAGTCCAACCTATAACCCTACAGTCCCCTACAGTGTTGATCCAGAGGAAGGCAAAAAAAAACCCATGAGGCTTACGCCAATTGCCCCATTTCATGGGAAAAAATTCCTTCCCGACTCCAATCTGGCAATCAGTATAAAACCCTGGATCAACATGCCCTTAAAGTCTAAAACCCATAAACCATAATGTTGTTCTGTTCGAGAAAGGCATCCAGGCCCTCTTTGAACTTGTTCAATGAATCTACCATCACCACTTCCTGGGGCAGAGAGTTCCATAGCCTTGTTGTTCTTACTGTAAAGAATCCTCTTCTATGTTGCTGGTGAAACTTTCTCTCCTCCAGTCGTAGAGGATGTCCCCTTGTCACTGTCACTGGCCTAGGAGTAAAAAGATCATTAGAAAGTTCTTTGTGCTGTCCCTTCATGTATTTGTACATTGTTATTAGATCTCCCCGTAGACGTCTTTTCTCTAAACTGAATAACCCCAAGTTTGTTAATCTATCATTGTACTCAAATCCACCCATTCCCCTAATAATTTTGGTTGCCCTTCTTTGCACTCTTTCTAGTTTGATTTTGTCTTTCTTGTATACTGAGGCCCAGAATTGTGCACAATAGTCTAAGTGTGGCCGTACCAGTGATTTGTATAGAGGCATAACTATGTTCTTGTCATGAGAATTTATACCTCTTTTGATGCATCCCATAATTTTATTTGCCTTGGCAGCCGCTGCCTGTCACTGGTCACTAAAGGTAAGCTTATTGTCCACCACAATCCCCAAGTCTTTTTCATTGGCAGTTTTACCCAAGTAATTTACTATTAAGTACATAATCATACATTTTATTTCGTCGTCCAAAATGCATAACCTTACATTTGTCAATATTAAACTTAATTTGCCAAGTCTCCGCCCATGCTTCCAGCTTCCTTAGATCCCCTTGTAATATTCTACTATCCTCCTCATTTTTGATTACCTTACAAAGTTTAGTATCATCTGCAAATATGGACACCCTGCTTTGCAAACTGTCTACCAGGTGTAAGTATGTGAACCAGAGGGCGCTGTTGAGCGACCCAGGCCAGACCAGAAAATGCTCTCAGCCACGCCTTTGGGTGGTGGCACGTAACTCCAGAAGAGCTGGAGTGTCCTGCAGGAAGCAGGAAATGGTGGACCAGCTAGGACAGAGAGAGAGGCTCTGTCCCAGAAGGGCTGGGGTCCACAGGGGTGGACCTGCTAGGACAGAGAGAGAGGCTCTGTCCCAGAAGGGCTGGGGTCCACAGGGGACTGTTGCTGGAGCTGAGCAATAGTCAGGACAGTTAGGGGCTCAAGGAGTGAGTTAGGACCCTAACTGTGGTCTAGGTTTTTTGATGTTTTGCTATGTTGCAGTTAAGCTGAATAAAGCCACTTTTATTTTACACTTGGACCGTCTGAAAGCTATCTTTCCGGCGCCCAGTACCATGAACCACCGCTGTCCGGACCAGGAAAAGCTGCCATTTTGAGTTTAATTCCCCAAATTATCACACAGGTCATTAATAAAGATATTAAATAGGAGAGGGCCCAATACGGACCCCTGTGGCACCCCACTGGTGACTGTTACCCAGTCTGAATATTTACCATTAATAAGCACCCTCTGTTTCCTATCAGTGAGCCAGTTGCGAACCCAAATGCATATGTTTTCCCCCAGTCCCAACATTCTCATTTTGCATACCAACCTTTTATGTGGTACAGTATCAGAAGCCTTTGAAAAGTCCAGATAAACCATGTCCACTGCATTACCCATGTCTACTCTTGAACTTCCCTCTTCATAGAAGCTGATCAGATTAGTCTGACAGGACCGATTCCTCTTAAAACAATGCTGATTGGGTGTGATAAGATTATTCACATTGAGGTACTCCAAGATAGCATCTCTTAGAAAGCTCTCAAATATCTTACCCACCACAGAAATCAAACTTACTGGCCTATAGTTTCCAGGCTCACTTTTAGACCCCTTTTTGAAAATTGGCACCACATTTGCTATGCGCCAATCAAGTGGAACAGACCCAGTCATTACTGAATCCTTAAATATTAGATATAAGGGTCTGCCTATCACCGTGCATAATTCCCTCAGAACTCGGGGGTGTATGCCATCTGGACCTGGTGATTTATCTATTTTAGTTTTTTGAAGGCGGCACCTCACTTCTTCCTGGGTTAAACAGGTGACATTTAATGGAGAGTTAACATTACCCCTAATCATGTTGCTGGCCATTGAATTTTCTTGTGTAAACACTTTAGAGAAGAAGGCATTTAATAGTTGTGCTTTTTCCTCATCCTCCTCCACCATTACACCGAGATTATTTTTGAGAGGGCCCACATTGTCAGTTTTTATTCTCTTGTTATTTATGTAATTGAAGAATACTTTTGGATTATTTTTACTTTCCTTGGCAATTTTTCTCTCAGCCTCAATCTTTGCCTCCTTTATTTGTCTTTTACACAATTTATTTTTCTCTTTATAGTTGTTTAATGTTGTGTCACTACTTTCTTTTTTTAGCACTTTAAATGATTCCTTTTTATCCCTCATTGCACTCCTTACCGTTTTAGTTAGCCATATTGGTTTTCTATGATTTCTGGCCCGCTTATTCCCATAAGGGATATGTTTTTTAGTGGTCCTATTTAGAAGGCTTTTGAAAATGTCACATTTTGTTTGTGCTCCGGTCACTTTGAGGACATTGTCCCAGTTTATGCTTCTAATCTCCTCTCTCAGCTGGTTAAAATTGGCCTTCCTGAAGTTTAGTGTTTTTGTTCCCCCTCTACTGAACATTTTTAGTGTGTACAAGAAAACTTATTTTGTTATGGTCACTATTACCAAGATGACCCCCAACCTCCACTTTTGACAATGTGTCAGGTTCATTTGTTAAAATTAGGTTTAAAAGTGCCTCGCCTCTTGTTGGGTCCTGCACTAGTTGCGATAGGTAATTGTCTTTTATTACTGACAAAAACCTGTTCCCTTTGTTGGACCTGCAGGTTTCTGCCTCCCAGTTGATATCTGGGTAGTTGAAATCCCCCATAATAATGATGACTTTATTATGCTTTGTGGCCTCATCTATTTGTTTTATTAGTACAGTTTCAGCTTCTTCCATTATATTTGGAGATTTATAACAAACCACTATCAGTATTTTATTATTCTTTGTTCCTCCCTTAATTTCCACCCATAAGGACTCCACATATTAATTTTCCTCCCAGAGGTCCTCATGCAGAACTGGCTTAAGGCAGGATTTTACGTATAAGCAAACCCCTCCCCCTTTCCTATTGGTACGCTCCTTTCTAAACATACTGTACCCCTGTATATTTACAGCCCAGTCATACCTAGAATACAGCCATGTCTCACTTATCCCCATCATGTCATATTTCTCTTCCAACATTATCACTTCCAGTTCCTCCATCTTGTTAGTGAGACTTCTGGCGTTAGTATACATACATTTCAAGGATTTATCATTATCCCTACTCTTCCACTGCCTACTGACTGTTCTAACCCTACCCCCCGCTCCACCCCCAGTTACATTATTTAGCCCTCTTTCCATTTCTACACTATCATTCCCTCTACATCTGTTACCCTCCCCCCCCAGTCCCTAGTTTAAACACTCCTCCAACCGTCTAGCCATCTTCTAGCCCCTAGCACAGCTGCACCCTGCCCATTGAGATGCAGCCCATCCCTACCATAGAACCTGTAGCCCACAGCAAAGTCGGCCCAGTTCTCCAGGAACCCAAACCCCTCCTTCCTACACCAGCTCTTGAGCCATTGAAATCATTTACCCTGTCTCTTTTCATTTGGCTCTTCTTCAATCTTTTAAAATCCATAATGTTTTTCATAAGTCTCTCTTAAAAAATTTTTTTTCCACCTGTCTTTCCCTCTAATTGTCCTCCTTCTTCTGTCTTAGTTGAAGGAAATCAGGAGTTTGAGGTGGCTAAGATTCTGGATTCTCGAAGGGTTATAAAGGGTTATAGGGGTCTTGCAATACCTCATTCACTGGAAGGAGTATGGTCCAGAAGATAGTTCCTGGGAACCAGCCAGGTCGGTCCACGCGTCAACCTTGGTCAGGTATTTCCACCTGAGATTTCCTTTTAAACTTGGTCCAACCCTTAGAGGCCAGGTGGGCCCTCGTAGAGGAAGGAGGGGTACTGTTAGAACCGGAGCTGGCACCTCTGCAGTAGTGCTGTGAGGTGCCACTCCAGTCCTCACACACTCCGGCACGCTCACTTTTCTAGGGGTTAACTTTCCTGCACTCACCTGTCTATTTAGCTTCCCTTCCGGCGCTTTGCTCTCACTGGTTATTCAGTTCGGCTTCCTGACTTCCTTCTCCTCATTCCTGACCTTTGATCCTTTCCTTCTGCTTCTGTGTTTATTGCTCCCTGTTGTGACCACGGCTTACCTTCCAGACCATCTCTCCTTGAACGCTGATTCTGTACCTCGTGACCTCCTGTAATCGACCTGGTTTGTTTTGACTCTTCTTACGTCTCCTCCTCTGGTACTACGAGATCTCCTGCTGCCGACTCGGACTGATCGACAATTCTACTGTGCTGCTGCTACCTTCTGGAGAATATCTGTTACTGCATCTTCTCCAGCTTCCAGTATTCATCTGCCTCCAAACTTGCTCAGGAGAGTGGTTTTTGGATTCCGGGGCCCTTCTGTGACTAGTGGTGCGCCGTGCGCTCTGCGCCCTTAGGGCTGTTGTGGTTCTGGCCGAAAGTAGCGATCAAGTCCAACTCCACTATCAGGAGCTCTGGCGAAGACCTCTGGAGGCTGGCGCCGCTTCGGTTCAGGGGTGCTGGATGCTCGGCACTGTTTTACCTTAGTGTACAGGGGCGGGTCTGGATTTCCTAAGAATAACTCTGTCCGGTACTGTGTTTGGTTCCTCTCACTACCAGAAAGTCTCTTGGCTGATCTAATAAATTCAAGATTTCAGTGATCCGTAAGAACTTGCACCACATGAGATTCCCCTCCATTCCATGAATGCTTTTTTTAATTGGCAGTAATTCTTTATTCCCAAGGTCATAGTTTCTCTCAGGAGGTGACATCAGGCAGGAGAAAAAAGCACAAGGATGAAGCAACTGTTTATCCCCAACTCTTTGGGACAATACAGCACCTATGGCCGAATCTGAAGCATCCACTTCAACTATAAATGGGAGGTCTGGATTAGGATGAACTAAAATAGGAGCAGAAGTAAAAAGTGTCCTTAATTGGGTAAATGCTTCGTCTGCACTTGAAGACCATTTAAAAGGAATTCCTTTCTGAGTTAATTGTGTTGTTGAACTAATAACTTTTGAGAAATTCCTAACAAATTTGCGGTAGAAATTTGCAAAGCCAACAAATCTTTGGATCTCCTTGACATTCTTGGGAGAAGGCCAGTCTAAAATAGCTTGGATCTTAACTGGGGTCCAGGCGCAATCCTTCTGTAGAAATGATGTACCCCAAAAACTGAATCTCTGTCTTTTCAAATTCACATTTTTCCAGTTTAATATATAGGTGGTTTTCTCTTAAACGGCTCAAAACCATGGTAACCTGCTTACGATGTTCTTCAAGATTTTCAGAGTATATTAACGTGTCATCCAAATATGCCACCACAAATTGATCCAGCAGATTTCGGAAAACATCATTGATAAAATGTTGCTGGGGCATTGCAAAGTCCAAATGGCATGACAAGGGATTCAAATTCCCATAGCGTGTTCGGAATGCTGTCTTCCACTCATCCCCGGGTCGTATACAGAGAAGATTGTATGCCCTTCAAAGAACCAACTTGGTAAAGATCTTTTCTGACCATAATCTCTCGAGTAACTCTGTAATAAGCGGAAGAGGGTAACAATTTTTTACGTCTATTTGGTTTAGTTCCCTATAGTCAATACAAGGACGTAATGTGCCATCTTTCTTTGGTACAAAGAATATAGGTGCTCCTGCTGGAGAAGTGGAATGCTGTATAAATCCTTTGGCCAGATTTTCCTTGATGTATTCATCCAGGATCTTCAGTTCCATCTATGCAAGTGGATAGATGTGTCCATAAGGTATTGTGAGCGCAATCCACTCTAAGTATCGCCGTATTGAAGTCCAAATTCATAAAGTTGATGTATGAGCTAACTCAGAGAGACAGACACATATGCACAGCTATTGTGTATATAGTGGGTTCTGCTTTAATGGAGGGAAAAAGGTTATATATATATATATATATATATATATATATATATATATATATAGTGTAGACAAAGAACAGGTTGGGTTACTGTAATTAGCATAACATGATTGGTGGCAAAGTTGTAAAATAGTTCTGGCACATGGCTATTGGATAAGAAACAAAAGAGAGGCTCATCCCCTTAAGCCATGTGGTGGGGGGGATGAGCTCACTAAACAAAGAGGAATGTAAAATGGCTACAGGCATGGTCCACATGGCCCTGAAATCTAAAATGGAGGATACAATAGCTGAGTCATCCTCCACATTTCCCTCCTTTTGTAAATGATATAACCCATACCCAGGGTACATTAGGATCTGCTAATCATATCCTGAGGACTTTTATGTAGAATTCACCTCATTCCCCATGGATATGTTATACCATTTACATACCTATCGGTCTAATACACTCAGAGGGATGACTTCACTGTCATGTTTATCAGTGTGTCCAACCAGCCTTATAACCTGCAAACCCACTATCTTGGGTTTGCACCTCTTTCTAGCAAGTTTCTTTACAAGCCAGAATATAAACTTTATAGTCAAATAGATGCAAAAACACAGCAATAATATTTGAAATATTCCCATAAATCATCCACCTAATCTCTTAAACCAATTGGCAGGATTTAAGAATAAAAAAAAGGTATCTGACCACCAACTGTCCTGTGTCCTGTAATGTTCTTTGTTCCATTTTTCTCTAAGTTCTCTGACCTTATCAATCCCTGCCCGCACTTGAAGATTCCCTTCAGAGTTGATATAGTGACAACAGGAAGGTCAGATAATCTGACACATTCCCCCTGTGCTGCTGTGAGACAGTCAAGGACTATGGTGTGTTTATTACTGACTATTATGAGTTGTCCTTGTATCATATTAGTGGCATTCAACAGGCCTAGAATGGTGTATATCTGCTCATCTAGATAATTGGTGGATTCTACTAACTTGTCCCAAGTTTGCATAACCATGGGATCCAAGAGTATCGTGCTGATGATTCTGTTGCTTATACCCATTGAAACCACATGGGGTCGCCCATCTTTCCTAGGGTGATTGTCTGCTGCACACTTGTACAAAGTATGACGGGGTATCATCTCAGGTTTCACATGTTCATGGGTAATTATGAAGGTGACTGGTGTCAGTCTAGCTAGAGTACAAGTCCCCTCTCCCCCTGGGGGCAGCCACTTGTATGCCTGATGACCACATACTAGATATAAATCCTTGGGCAATATGCATGCTCTCCGAAGCTGAACTAGGCAAGAGAGGTAGCTAAAGAGTCGCTGCATGGGGGGTTTTGCACACCACTTATCCCCCGTCTCTATGTCTCTTTGGGGTCCGGTGCTCTGTATCAGACACCCCTGACTATCTTTAACTAGTCCCCGTTCTATTGAGGAGTTGTGCTCTGGACAACCCTTTATTCCCTCTGTGAACCATCTGTCACTATCTTGTAAGGGGGCATGAATCTTTTTCTTAAAAATGAAGTCCACTTTACCTGACCTGACCAGTAGAGGTGCTTGGCAGACTAAGGCTAATATTAAGCTCTTCTGTGGGAATGATACCGGCATGATATGGGACTTTGAATTTATGTTCAAATTTTCCTTTTTCCAATCATACCACTTGCTTGGTCTACCTGTCAGGTTTAGCTGTAACCATGGGAGGGTCACCCAACCTGCTATGGGAATTGGAATAATGTGATTATTACTGATGTTCATTCCCTTATAAGTCACTGGACTTCACGAAACATTATGAAAACAGGAGTCATTAAGAGAAAAACTTATCTAGGTCAAGAGGGAGTGCTAGATAAAACATAGTCTTTGGAGAACCAGGGCTGTGAGTACAGATCCAACAATCCCTGGGTTCTTCCTACTCATCCTAATTAACAGTTAACACCTGATGGTGTTTAATCAATTTATTGTCCCATTCTTCTTTTAGAACAAGCCCACTGGTTGTGTCACCAGGGCTAGGATCACCAGTAGGTACCAGATCCTTTCAGTCCTCTTCCGGGCAGGTCACATTTTTACAGTGACTAGCGTGGATCCACGTCGACTTTCCTTTTAACTTGACTGAAGAGGATGTTGTAAGAAGCACTTGGAAAGGACCATCAAACCGTGGATCAAGGCTCTCACGTGTCTCTTTACCACCACCCAGTCTCCTGGCTTTAGGGAATGTGTTCTCAGTACACAGTTTGGATCTAGAAGAGAACTGTCCAGGGAAGTGAGTGCCATTATCACTTTCGATGGTCTCGGGGATCCCATATCTGCACACTACTTCTTTAAGTAGTTTATCTACAGTTGCTTTTGCAGTGGCTTTCTGTACCGGAAATGCCTCAGGCCATCCTGAAAAGAGATCAACACACACAAGCACGTACTCATACCTTCCCACCTTTGGTAACTGTATATAGTCAACCTGCAATCTCTGAAACGGGTACAAGGGCTTTGGGGTGTGTTTCTGAGGAACCTTTACTTTTTGGCCCACATTGTGCGTAGCACATGTCATGCAGGCTTGCACGTATCTGGCTGCAGTTGTGCTAAAACCTGGAGCTACCCATCGTTGCTCACCAGGTCACACATGGCTGTTTTTGAGTGGTGCACTTGAGAATGAGCTGCTTGCGCCATCATTGGGAACAATGCTCTTGGTAAACATACTCTCTTACCACTGACCATCAGGCCTTGTTCATCTTCTTTTGCAATTTTCTGCTCCCAAGTCTTCTTTTCTTCTGGACCGGCTTGGTCCTGCAATGTTTTTAGAACCTGAAAGAGAGCTGAGAAGCTTGCTCTGGTATGGTGACCACCAGTGCTGAGGCATGTTCCTTCTACTCTCTTTCGTATCAGCCTTGGTGGCAGCATGATCTCCATCAGCTCCTGAATAACCTGGAAATCCTTTATAAGCATACTATTAGAACTAAGGTAAGCTCTTACTCTCCAGATCGGACCATAATCTTATTCTATATAAAAGGCATAGCGGGCTTACCCTCAGCTATTTTACACCGTTTCAGTGAGTGCATTCAGTTCAGCTTCTTGAGCTGAGACCTGTGGGAATAATGGTTCTGCTTGTTTACCTCATGTTCACTGGCATATCTGGTATAGAATTTGCCATCCTTCCCAAATCGAGAGCCATCTACAAAAGAACTCAAAATCAGAGTTAGCAATAGATTAATCATTTACATGACCAAATCCTACAGTTTCTTGCTGCATCAGTTATATACAGTTCATCAGAAAATACATGTGTGTACAGGTTGTTTCACTGTTGTCCTTCCTTTCCCCCCTTGAATCTATTGGTAACAGGGTATAGGGATGGAGTATTGTGCAGCGTGCAAGGGTGACATTAGGAGGCATAAGTAAGGCACACTATAATCTGAGTTGTCTAGCCATTGAAATGTGCTTAGGCTGGGCCTGGGACAATATGCCATGTACATCATGAGGAGTAAGTACTGTGATAGGGAAATCCAATACGATTTCTGCACCTTTCTCCAGGGACAATTGGACTGCAGCTACTGCCCTAACACAAGAAGGTGATCCTCTGGACACTGGGTCTAATCTAGCAGAATAGTAAACTATTGGTCTTTGTTGGTGTCCACGAGTCTGAGTAAGCACTGCTGTTGCGTGTCCCGACATTTCTGTACAGTAAAGAGAAAAAGTCTCGTCATAATTAGGAAGTCCTAAAACTTGTGTAAATAAGTGCCAACTTAATGGAGTGGAAGTTTTCCACTGCCTGTTCTGGTTTAGTAATGCAGTCATAGAGAGGTTGCATTAACAGGGATACATTACAGATGCACTGTCTGCAGTAGGACACAAGGCCTAAGAATGTCCTAAGTTGTGCCACACCATTCGGGGGTTTAGGCTCCTGTATGACCTGAAGTCTATCAGGGGTCAGATGTCCTTGTAAAATGCAATGACCTAGAAAAACAACTTTAGTAAGGCAGAACTGCAATTTGGACTTAGATGCTTTACATCCATTTTCTGCTAAAAAGCACAACCAAGATACTGATGCTTGTACATATCTCCTAGGAGGGGCAACATAAAAGCAGGTCATCCACATACTGGAGTAGCACCACGCCCTGCAGTATAGGGGGTGGGAGAATGCGGCGCCCCTTGTGGTCGCACTGTCCAGGCATATTGTTTACCCTTCAAGGTAAATGCAATGTGACCATTACTGGGGGTACTGGCAATTTGCCTATATCTGTTTTTCCTTTTGCCAGAGGTAATGGGGCACACAACCTAGATGTTCCTCTACACTAACTACCTCTGCATTGCTTTGCTTTGTCAGGAAAACCAGGGAGTGTAGGGAACATAAGGTGTCTTCTGACATTATTGGTAACAGTGAGACCGTCCCATCTGGCCCACACACAATGTGAGCCATTAAGGCTTGTAAAACGTCTGATCCCACCAAGTTAATTGAGACAGACTCACTGACAAGGAATCTAGTGGTAATCATAAGTTATCTCATAGGGGAAAAAAAAAAAAAACATTGTCAGCATGCAAAACAGGCTTGCTAGCTCCAGTATCCACCAACAACCCACAAGTTCTCCCCTCAGGCAATTGTAGGGAGATCATGGGGGGGGGGGGGGCTCAGTCCATCAGGTACTGATATTAAATGCACGCTTACTGGAGTACCTATTTCCTATTGATGGTTATTGTCAGAATCTTCCTGTCTGTCTTTGGGTCTCCCATCTTGGAACTTTACAGTTCCAGGCAAAATGTCTGGATTCAACACATTCCAACATTTAAGCACATGCTATAGGCAATAAACATTCAGACATCTTCAAAGACAATGACATTCCTTCCTGTGTCTAATAAGTTCAACCCCCACCTCATTAGCATACACATAGTTGGATTTGATCTCTCCTTCCATCTTTTAAATTGTCAGCTCATTCAGACTATCCAGAACAAGTAAAACTAGTCTTGAGCTCCTACACACTCCACAATTACAAACAATTGAATGACTTTAATAAATACACAAAATATCCTCAATCAGTGAAGCAGGCAGAAGAAATGGGAGAGCTTATAATAAGATTTCAAAGTCAATTTATATCGTGGCCACGGTCTCCCAATCCATCTTACCAAACAACATCTGTTCAACTAGTCAGACATCTACTCAAATCCTAAGCAGATATAGGATTTCTAGACCATATACATGACTCTATGATACACTCTTGCAAATCATAGCATTCATTCCCTCACACTCATAAATTCCTTCAAATGTGCATTATAAACAAAAAAGACATTACAAAACAGATATGTTACTTCTAACTCACTAAAACAATGGATTTTCTTCTACAAACATGTACACAATACACTAGATTAGGCCTTCTATTGTTTAAGGGGGATGGACTACAAAAGCAACAGTTGCTACCTCACCAGTCTGAGGAATCTTTAAACAATATCCAAACACACTTTATTGCACCAAGCTCAACTTCCTCTGAAACCTTCAGTTACTAACTTGCTGAAACACTTTGTTTTCTGAGAGTCACTCCACTTTTCTCCATCTCACTCACTTACTCCACTTTTCAACATTTTTCCCAAAAGCCATGGGCTTCTCTTCTGGGTCGGGCAATTGTTTCAATATTGCCAACTGATCAGATGGGCTCCAGGGTCTGTACACTAAGTTAGGAGCCACTCCTCTTGGGTTTTGTCTAGGGGTGGATGAGGACTATCACATCAGCTAGGCGTTGCACCACCTTCTCTAAAGTTTTTGTCTCCTCACTCTCTGCGGGTGTGGCCTCCTGCAGTATCACTTTACTTAAATTCTTTGTCTGCCCTCTTTGTTTAGTTTCCTGCCTTTCCTCTAAGACTATCCCTTCCTGCCCCTCCTCCCGAGTCATCTTCCTCTCTCCCACCATGGAAATCAACCTCCTTTTGTAGTATGGGAATGGGTCTCTCCAATAGAATTTAAGTCTAACCTAGGGATAGTGATTTTGGGGATAGTTCCCTCACCCTTAGGGTCCTTTATCATAGGATACAAATTAGCCTTTTTTTTTTGGTTTTTCTGAATTGCCATGGTTAGGTTTGGGTTTAGGGGCTCCACAGTGTGAGCAGTTTTCTCCCCAGGAGGGGTTTTGTTGTCCACATAACCCACATATCCAACCAGCTGGATCATACGGAGGTGGCCTCCCATATACCATCATTGGGGCTGCATAGTATGGTGACGTTTGAATAAATGGGTTATGTGGACTGAGGAGTAGGGGCACACACAGAGGGGAGGAAACTCCCAGATCATCTGCTTTTTGTGTGTTCTCCTCCTTTGAGGGTTTCCGTGGCTCCTCTTTTGAGGTGTTTAGCACCTCCCCCTCACATGGGCTTGGAGTCTTTTCTGTAAAACACTCATATAGCATCTTATCTCCAATAATTGTCTCTCTGTATCCTCTTTTTTTTTTTTTTTTTTCTCACTTCCTCTGCTACTTTCATCCATATTTTGCATTGTTCAACTAGCTTATTATCTTTCAACCATCCGCGCTGTTCTTCTGAAAGTTTCTGCCACATTTCAACATCTAAACATCCTGTCTTTGGCATACCAGCCTTTTTGAACATTTTCTGGCACCCCTTCACTGCATTAGCACCCTCTCTTGTTCTCACAATCTCTATAGCTGGAATTCCTCTATTCTTAGGATCAGCCTCACACCTCCCAGGAAAATTCCCCATGATTTGCCTAATCTTCTGTCGAACCTCAAAAGGGTACAAACAACGGTACCGTTACCCCTCGAGCGCCCAGCGCCTAACGACACACTTTTATATGAAAACCTACAAAAAAGATATCTCTCGGGCACCCAGCACTTAATTAAGGCAACGTCTTGCCTTAAAGCCTCAAAAGGATATCTCTCGGCACCAAAAAAGTGTTAACTACGTATAAGGAACTCATACAGTAACCCCAAGCTACTACTTTCTCCTCTACCTTGAGGAGAAAGGGCAATGGGCTAATCTTTCCTGGCTAATTTTCCTTAATAACTTTCCACAGGGTGCAACACATAAACAAACCAAATGGGGTGTATACCAAAAACACAGCAGAAAATTTCTACATTAGTTATTCTTCAAATACGGATACTTTATAAACAGGGTTCTTAAAAAGACCAGAGGATTTACTTTTCTTACAACTCACCCGGCATCCAGAGAGGGCACACAAGACAATGAGGAGTGGAAAGTGGAGACCGTAAGAATAAGGCTTCTTACCCTGCAGCTGCTTTTGAACCAGTTTCCAAATTCTCCTTGTCCTTTCCATCTGTTTTGTCCGGATGTGTAATAAATTTACCTCTGGCCGACCCAGGGACGCCAATTTCTGTGAGCGCAATCCGCTCTAAGTATCGCCGTATTGAAGTCCAAATTCATAAAGTTGATGTATGAGCTAACTCAGAGAGACAGACACATATGCACAGCTATTGTGTATATAGTGGGTTCTGCTTTAATGGAGGGAAAAATTATATATATATATATATATATATATATATATATATATATATATATATATATAGTGTAGACAAAGAACAGGTCGGGTTACTGTAATTAGCATAACATGATTGGTGGCAAAGTTGTAAAATAGTTCTGGCACATGGCTATTGGATAAGAAACAAAAGAGAGGCTCATCCCCTTAAGCCATGTGGTGGGGGGGGGGGATGAGCTCACTAAACAAAGAGGAATGTAAAATGGCTACAGGCATGGTCCACATGGCCCTGAAATCTAAAATGGAGGATACAATAGCTGAGTCATCCTCCACAGTATGGATGCACATTATAAAAGTTCAATAGGACAATCATAAGTGCGATGAGGAGGCAGCTGGTCAGCATTCCTTTTGTCACACACATCTTTAAATTCCTCATACGGTTCAGGTAATTCTACACAGTTAGAGATAGGTCTTTCAGTAGCTCCCACCTGGGAAGTAATTGACTGCTTCAGTTGACAATTTTGTTGACAATATTCAGAAGTGAAATTTACATTTCCTTACTTCCAGTCTACTGAAGGATTATGAATGCTGAGCCATGGTATGCCCAAAATTACTGGAAATTTTGGTGAAGAAATTAACTGGAAACAAATCCTCTCCTGATGACCAGGATCATGCAATACTTCCAGTTTGGTGGTTTCATGAGTAACAGGACCAGAATTTAAAGGTGACCCATCAACAGTCACTAATTCAACTGGTGAAGATCTTGGACTGTGCTCAATATGATTATCAAATGCAAACTTAATGTCCATAAAATTTCAAGCTGCACCAGAATCCAACATTGCTGTAGTGGACAACTTGTAAGAACCATAAGAAAGCCGAACTGGTAAGGTGAAATGAGGTCGGTTAGAAGTCATATTATCAGGACATGGTGTGGTGGAAAACAGAGGCTGTGTCACCAGACTAAGCGAAGCACAGTGGGGACAAGACTTTCAGTTGCAGCAACTGCCCGTTGAGGTTTATTAGGGCAATCAAGAACATAATTTCCAGGTTGTCCATAATAAAGCCACAGTTTTTCAGCAAGGCGATGACGTTTATCAGCAGTCGAAATTGGTCCCTGGATGGCATCCACTTGCATAGGTTCTGGGGCAGAACTTGTTTGAGAAGGTATCTGCATCTTTGGGAGAAAACGACCCTCTGGTAAATGGGAGAAGGTCCCTGGATCGTAATAATCCCGTCTTTCTCGCTTCCTTTCCAGGAGTCTTTGGTCAATACAGACACATAACCGTATATACTCCTCAAAGTCATCTGGAAGATCTATTTTAACAAGTTCATCTTTAACTGATTCAGAAAGTCCTCCATAGAACCGCCATTTTAGTGCAGAGGTGTTCCAAGAAACATCAGAAGCCCAGCGCTGAAACTCTGCAGCGTATTCTGCAACAGAATGTCTTCCCTGGCGAAGATCATGCAAAGCCCCCTCAGCAGTGGCACAACGGTTGGGGTCATCAAATACTAGGTTAATTGCTGCAAGAAAGTCCTTCAAATCAACCAAAATGGCATGATCCTGTTCTAAATAGGGTGATGCCCATGCTTGTGCACCGTCTATTAGCAGGGCAATGATGAACACAACCTAGGACCTATCAGTAGGGAAATGAGAGAAATGTGTAAGGAGGAAAAAAAAAAAAAAAAAAAAAAATCAATCAATCAACCGGCAATGATTAAGAAATCCTCGGTACAAATGTCTCTTTCCACCAAATTTTTCAGGTAGTGGAATCCGGTAAACTTGAGAAGTGGCACTGACAGCAGCAGAATTTACACGCAATTCATGTACTTGTCCTTCTAACTCAGTGACTTGACTTTTCACTGTATTTAATTGTCCTTGAAGGTTGTACACAAGGTTATGCAATTCCGAGATCTGGAACGCATGCTGTGACAAGGCAGACTCAACCCCTCCGGCCTCCATGTTGGGCCTGATTATTATGTAACGATGCTAGTTATCAGATCTGGAGTCGAATTGGTGAGGCTAACAGTACAATACTTAAATAGTAGGAGATGCAGAAATAGTACCTCAGGAGTAGAAGAAACCGTGGTCAGACGTTTGCAGAGTTCAGTACAAGGGAGCAGTAGATCAATCGTAGTCAGTCGCAGGGGGTAACTACCGGGATAGCAGCGGTAGCGGCTGCCACAGGGCCCGGGATATTCAGGGGCCCTCCAGGCCCCCGATGCTGTTTTTTTTTTTTTTTTTTTTTTTAATAGGCTGTTACCTGCTGGAGTAACCCCATCAGGGAACGGGCCCTATATACTTACCAATACCCGCTCCTGCTCATGGCCGCCTGCGCTTTCCATTCTGCGGAGTCGGCAGTGAGCAGGAGGGGGGATTCGTAAGTGAGGCCACGGGCCGCGAAAACCCACAAACACTGCTATCATTATACTTGGGTTTTTTTTTCAGAGGGAGGGCCAGGGGGGGTGAGGGAACATAAAAAACAGTCACTTACCTCTCCTACGCTCCGCAGGCTTCGGGTCTGTTTGGTGACGTCACATGGGCGGGGCCTGAGTCATTTTGCGTCACGACGCCGGACACAGAGCAGGTGAGATCCATAAGCTAATCACTTCAATAGAAAAGTGCAAAGCAAAGAACAAACAGGTTTCTACAATGGCATAATGGTCAAGGCTGCAGAACATTGCCAGGAAGTCAAGGGCTCAAGACCCAGCGAGCTCAGTTCCTGACACCACCTCTGGAAACTGCAGTGCCAAAGCAAAACACGCAGCAGGAACCTGTGACCCTCCCCCCCCACTTCGGAGGAGGAGGCCGATGACTGTCACCACCCACACGCTGTTATCAAGGCCCTGATGTCCAGGCCTGGTTGCCGAAGAAGGCTGGGGGCCTGCCGCGAGCAAGCCTGTCTCCAACAGTGCCTCTGTGCACCAAGCAGTCACCTGGGAAGGAACCTCCTGCAGATCAGTCACCATCTTGGAATGGTGAAGGTGTGGCCTACCGCCTCCACAGCCTGCCTGGATTCATCCCTCCCCAGGACTGCCTGGAAGCAGCTGACCTACAAGTCATGGGTCCCTAGAGGGACTCCTTCTGCAGCACGGGGCCATATCAGGATTGAGGTGTGCCAGAGGCCTGGTCCTCCATGGCTGTCTAGGAGAAACAAGGGGATCCACATCAGCGGAATCTTCTGGCCCCTGAAGCAGGATCTGCAGCTGACCCTGCAGCCACTCCGCTCCACAAACCTCAACTGACTAATCATCACCTCAATGGCAGACATCATATGGGAAGCTTCACAGCGTTACTGTGAGTAGCGGAGATCACTTGTCCTGTCTTCTTATTTAAACCCCCGCATCTCAGCCTATCAGGTACACCCTAACCTCCTCCAATGGCTGCAGTCCAGCTCGGGCCCATGAGAGGCCTGCGTCCTGATTCCGGCCTCTTCTGGACTTTGCACTATAAACATTGTAGGGATTTAGAAGTTAAAGCGGCTTTCCATTTCATTTTTTTACTATTTAATACTTCTACTAGTGGGACCATAAACATAAGAAACCTGTACTCTCTACGGGCTGCCATTTCCAGCAGTGGAAGCTCCCTCCATCTACAGTGGGGAAAAAAAGTATTTAGTCAGCCACCAATTGTGCAAGTACTCCCACTTAAAAAGATGAGGCCTGTAATTGACATCATAGGTAGACCTCAACTATGAGAGACAAAATGGGAAAACAAATCCAGAAAATCACATTGTCTGATTTTTAAAGAATTTATTTGCAAATTATGGTGGGAAATAAGTATTTGGTCACCTACAAACAAGCAAGATTTCTGGCTCTCACAGACCTGTAACTTTTTCTTTAAGAGGCTCCTCTATCCTCCACTCATTACCTGTAGTAATGGCACCTGTTTGAAATTGTTATCAGTATAAAAGACACCTGTCCACAACCTCAAACAGTCACACTCCAAACTCCACTATGGTGAAGACCAAAGAGCTGTGGAAGGACACCAGAAACAAAATTGTAGACCTGCACCAGGCTGGGAAGACTGAATCTGCAATAGGCAAGCAGCTTGGTGTGAAGAAATCAACTGTGCGAGCAATAATTAGAAAATGGAAGACATACAAGACCACTGATAATCTCCATAGATCAGGGGCTCCACGCAAGATCTCACCCCATGGGGTCAAAATGATCACAAGAATGGTGAGCAAAAATCCCAGAACCACACGGGGTGACCTAGTGAATGACCTGCAGAAAGCTGGGACTAACATAACAAAGGCTACCGTCAGTAACACACTACGCCGCCAGGGACTCAGATCCTGCAGTGCTAGACGTGTCCCCCTGCTTAAGCCAGTACATATCTGGGCCCGTCTGAAGTTTGCTAGAGAGCATTTGGATGTTCCAGAAGAGTATTGGGAGAATGTCATATGGTCAGATGAAACCAAAGTAGAACTGTTTGGTAGAAACACAAATCATCATGTTTGGAGGAGAGTGAATGCTGAGTTGCATCCAAAGAACACCATACCTACTGTGAAGCATGGGGGTGGCAACATCATGCTTTGGGGCTGTTTCTCTGCAAAGGGACCAGGACGACTGATCCGTGTACATGAAAGAATGAATGGGGCCATGTATCATGAGATTTTGAGTGCAAACCTCCTTCCATCAGCAAGGGCATTGAAGATGAAACGTGGCTGGGTCTTTTAGCATGACAATGATCCCAAGCACACCACCAGGGCAACGAAGGAGTGGCTTCGTAAGAAGCATTTCAAGGTCCTGGAGTGGCCTAGTCTCCAGATCTCAACCCTATAGCAAACCTTTGGAGGGAGTTGAAAGTCCGTTTTGCCCAGCGACAGCCCCAAAACATCACTGCTCTAGAGGAGATCTGCATGGAGGAATGGGCCAACATACCAGCAACAGTGTGTGCCAACCTTGTGAAGACTTACAGAAAACGTTTGACCTCTGTCATTGCCAACAAAGGAAATATAACAAAGTATTGAGATGAACTTTTGTTATTGACCAAATACTTATTTTCCACCATAATTTGCAAATAAATTCTTAAAAAAAAAAAAAATCAGACAGTTTGATTTTCTAGATATGTTTTCTCATTTTGTCTCTCATAGTTGAGGTCTACCTATGATGTCAGTTACAGGCCTCTCATCTTTTAAGTGGGAGAACTTGCACAATTGGTGGCTGACTAAATACTTTTTTCCTCCAATGTATATTGTTTGTGCC
The DNA here is from genome assembly GCA_947044405.1 of Leptodactylus fallax. Classification (NCBI taxonomy): domain Eukaryota; kingdom Metazoa; phylum Chordata; class Amphibia; order Anura; family Leptodactylidae; genus Leptodactylus; species Leptodactylus fallax. The sequence continues at coordinate 962,292 of CAMRHE010000424.1, forward strand.
GGTTGACCACTGAAACTAGTCATAGGCCTTAGTGGTCACCTGAAATGGCACGACAAAGCAGTCATGTGTCATTTGTGAAGAAGTCACTGCTAAGATTTGTGATAGGCTGCAGCAGTCCTCACACATATGGAGTGTCACTGTTGGCATCAGCCAGTGGACCTGCATATAGACAAACATAGCTATCAGCGCTGGAAACGGAGGCCCAGGGAGAAGTAAGTACTGGTTTGTTATGATTATGGACCCACTATCAGCAGTATAATAATAAAACAAATGAAATTGAGAACCCCTTTAAAGCCCTGTATGTATGTGCTTAAATTAAGCAGTGTCCTTCTCTGGTTGCTAGGCTACCATTTTCAGTTGTTGAGCCAACTCCATAGAGTTTCTATAGTGCTGGTCCCAAACTAAACACAATAGGTAAGACAGCAGAGCAGGCACTGCTTAGTTAAGCACAGCCTGCAGCATAGACATTGGGAGGTCAGTCTAGGGCTTTAACTACTAAATGCCTGAAAACAATAATTTAGGAAAAGGATTATAGTGCACTATAACTTTTTTTTTATGAGATATACTTTAAAACACAGGTGTCAAACACAAGGCCCACGGGCCGAATCCGGCCCGCTGCCTTCTGTTATCCGACCCGGCACTTATCTGGCTCGCAGGGGGCGGCATTTTTTATTGTCTATTTAATGTAAACCAGCCCAGGACAGGCCGCTTAAAAAAAAAAAAAAAAAAAAAAACAAAGCTACGCGATACCTGTCCTGGGCTGGTTTACAAGACCTCTGCATGTCAGCGCAGGCGGCAATACAATGACGTCATCGCGCCTCTTACGCTGACAAGAAGAGGAGGCGGCGGCTACATCAAGGCATCGGAGGTAGGTGAAATAAGTTTTTTTACATATATAAATAGGCCGTTGCCTGCTGGAGTATCCCCGGCACGTAACGGCCTATTTACTTATCGATCCCCGCTGCTGGTTGTGGCCGCCCCCGCTTCCCCCTTCTGCTATGGGATGCAGAAGCGGCTATGTGCAGGAGCGGGGATGGTAAGTGAGGCCGCGGCCGGCGAACCCCATCAAATACTACTATTATTATACTCCAGAGTCTTTTCAGACCCCGGAGTATAATAATCGGAGACCCAGGGGAGGTGATAAACATAAAAACCAGAGTTACTCACCTCTCCGGCGATCTGATGTTACTCCCAGCAGGCTTCGGCCTTCTTTGGTGACGTCGCAGGCGTCACATGAGCTAGGCCGACGTCATTATGCCGCGACGTCGGTCTGTGCGACATTGACGAAGGCCGAACGCAGGGAGAGCACCGGAGCCCAGGTAAGTAACACTGGTTTTATGTTTGTCACCACCGGGGTCTCCAATCATTATACTCTGGGGTCTGAAAAGACTATGAAGCATAATACCGTTTGCAGGGGTAAACGGTATTTGTATATTGCTTAATTTTTGATATATTCAGAAAAGGATGAGGATAGTATGTAACATGCCAATGTCTTAGGTTTTAACAATACATTATGTTCTTCCTGGTTGCCCTCAAAGGGCTGATTGTAACAGTAGTAATGTACAAATGTAACTACTCCTTAATAGCTCGCTTAACTGTTAAGGAGAAGTTACTTTTATACATGTGTAAAATAATCTTGGCCCTTCAAGGTACCCCGTGAGGCTGAAGTGGCCCCCGGTGAAAATGAGTTTGACACCCCTGCTTTAAAACAACACCAGAGGGTACTATAACAAGCATAGAACAGTACTTTTGTTATTGATTCCAACTGAAAATTTATACTCTTTGTAGCTTAGTAAAGGGGAAGGGTTTTTGGATGGTCTGTTAGAATATGCAATTAATATCTGATCAGTAGAGGGCTGACAGCTGACCCTCCACTGATCAATTGATTGCTGTTGGATATTGGTGTTCCACACCTGGCCCAGTAGGACAAAAAAATCCCAAAAAACCTCTTTAATTGTGAGACAATCTTTTCAGTACAAAGAAAAGTTCTGTGAGTGAGGAACAAGGATCCTTATTCCAGCCTCTCAGTAAATCTCAATTTCAACCCCAAACATAAACTACTTATTAATTTCCCGAAAAAAAAAAACCCATATGATTTTGTTGGAAGTGAAAATCCAGAGTGTTTAAAAACATAGTGTTATTAAAAAACATATTATATGTACTCCGGTTTCCTCCCACACTCGAAAGACATACTGATAGGGAATGTAGATTGTGAGCCCTATATGGAACAGTGACTCTCAATGTCTGTAAAGCACTGCGGAATATGATGCCGCTATATAAGTAAGCATAATAAATGAATAAATAAATGTAACCATCCAGTCTAGTTTCCACGGGTAGACACTTTAAGCGGATTAGGTTTCTATTGGGGGGGGAGCCCCAAGCAGATCCTCGAATGGAATCCCGAACGCAGGTGTGAACCTAGCGTATGCAAAAAGGGCATGAAATAACATAAAAGTAAGAAAAAACAAAACAATACCAACAAAAGGTGTGGGAGGACTGAGAGGAAACAGAGCAGAAGACCCTACGTGTATTACCGACTGCCCCAGCTGTAGTGCCAACCCTTTTCTGTTCTATTTAAATGTAACTGCACTTTCGTTTTCTCAGTGTTTCGACTGTTTCTTTTCACCTTTTTTTTTTATACTCCTCAATATTGAAATAAGGAAAAGTCTTGAGTTATGGCAATCACAGGATCAATAGACATGTTGATGATATGCATATGATAAAAAATGCACGTACATGTCTTGGCATGCTATCAATGAGGTTACTAATGCTTGTCTGAGGAATGTTGTGTCACGCTGAATACACTTAGGCACACAAATCATCAAGATTGGTTGTTGTCATCTACCATTGCTGACCAATGTCCTACATATTCTTGACGGGAGGCAAGTCTTGAGATAATGCAGGACATAGTAGCACGTTTAGGCCACAAAGATTGCTCATAGTAGGACGAGCAATATGCAGCCTGGCATTTTCTGGCATTGCAGCCTGTTGAAAAATGGCTTCTGGGACTCTGAAGAACTAGCCGTACTACTGCTTCCACATCCAAATCAATGTAAAACAGAGCTGTTAGTGTACTACTGTGCATTATGCCACCCTACATCATAATCCCGGGAGTAGCACCGGTGTGATGTTCCCTTTTGAAGGCCCCTTCATGACATTGCCCATGTGGTCATACCAATGTCTGGCTAACATTGAATCCAAGACAAAAGTGGGATTCATTGCTGAAGAATGGATCACTAGAGGCTATTCTTCCAATCAGACAATCTGTACGTGCAGAAGTTCGCCTATGCACACCTCTTGCTGTCATTCCTGTTTGTTGTTGTTCTCCCAACCACCAAGATATGCAATGTCGAACTGTGCTGATATTTTGGGTTAGGCTCATAGAAATATCCTGGGAGTTATAAGCAAAGGCCTCTCCGTTCAAGGATTCTGTACCACTCAGTTTGCAACAAGTGGTGATAACTGGCACATTGATGAATGAGAGGCATCGCACAATCATCAACCACCACTTGACCCATTTTTTGAGATTTCATGTGGCTAAGAAATTTTGCTTCAATCTGGCTTTTATGCAACTCCCACATGCAACAGGCTGGAGCTAGGTGCTTGAAAATTTTATAATTTGCACATGTTAGTGACACTTGCTACTTTGTGGATTTGCATACCATGACAGCTTGTCCTTCTTAGTGCTACAATTTCAATGTTGAGGAGTGTATATTTCTGGTTATACTTTTTTCAAATGTTATGCTTTATATCAGTTAACATCAAAATGAGTACACAATAACCATAAAAACAGGTAGGTAAAAAACAAAACAATAAAATAAGAGTAGGAGGAATGGCAAGCTTCAGTATGTACCATTTGTAAGTCTTTTGTAAGATTTTTAATGACCAATGCATATAATTGCCTGTGACCCATGTCTAGCTGGGAGGATTCTCCTTTGTCACCTAAAGAAAAGGTTCGCAACTCCATGACCTTGCCTCCTAGCATATTAATGTATTTCCTTAGACCCGTTAGAAACTGAAAGTTTGATTATCATAATTTGTTTTGGTCCAAATAAATTTGTTTCAAATTGGAGTTTGAAAAGATTTAAAACATAGTGTATGACACTCAGGTTTCCTAGGACCCTATGTAACCCATATGTAAGCCCAGAGGTGGGCTCTTTCCAAGGAGAGGTTGGTTGCTAGAAAAAAGAATGACATTGCCGCAAGCAGATGGAGGAAACTGGAGGATGGGAGTAGTAGTGGTGAATGACATGCCACCAGCTAGGCCGAGCACACTCAACCACGGACCCCAGCCCCGCTCATGGGCCAGACACCGCTGAGGGGGGGGGGGGGGGTGCTACAGCACTACCTGATGGTGGTGGTAGTAGTTTCCCTTGGGGTACTTCCAGTTGGAGAGGGGACCTCTCTACTCTAAGACGGTGTGATGGTGTTCAGAAGGGCCCTGATGTTAAAGCAGGAACAACACAGGCAGCCAGTAGTGCAGTTGAACAGGATGTAAACACAGGACCCTCAGGGTAGGCTGGTTATCACGGAAGACAGGCAGAGGAAGCGCAAATTTCAGTTCACACTTGCAGTTTTAGGGCGGGTTCACACTTTTATCGGAGTCCGTCCGCTGCGAATCTGCCTGAAAATCTGGGAAACTGTATTGGGACTGGATAGCAACAGGTTAGCGACGCATTGCTGAAAAACCCATTCATTTGAATGGGTTTTTAAAGCAATGCGCGGGTGTGCGCTTACACCACCAGTTTTTTCGCTGGAAACAAAGTCGGACATGCAACCGCTCACACAGTCCAACTCAAACAGCTTGCTTCAGCATAACGGTACAAAACAAGGCAACATAAATCTTCCTTAGTTCAGGATACAAAAACAGTTCAGAAGAGCTTCCTCACCAATACAGTTGGTTATCTTGGCTTTTCTCCTCCACACAGTGCAGTCTGTATAGCAGCTAACCAGGGTCTGAATGACAACACAGCTTACGTCTGTTCTACCACACCCCCTCCTGCTCTGGCAGCTTTCAATTTAAACGCTGCATGCACCTGTCCACAACACCCGTACTGGAGTGGACCTGCAGCAAGTCCCAAATCCCAGGCTCCAGACTCCAGGTCTTCTCTCACTGCAAGTACTATTCTAAGTGGCAGATATCGGCCATCTACCATTTAACCCTCTGCCTCTGCCGATGGGCTGGGCAACCACAGAGGAGAGACAGTGGATTCTTGAGAGGGCATCTGCATTTAAATGGGTCTTCCCTGGTCTATGCTCGACCACAAAATCAAAGTCCTGTAATGCCAGGAATCAGCGTGTTACCCTTGCATTGTTGCCCTTATTCTTGCTCATCCACTTTAATGGGGCATGGTCTGAGACAAGCCTGAACTTTCTACCCAGCAGGTAATATCTCAGAGAGTCTAGAGCCCACTTTACTGCCAGGCACTCTCTTTCCACAATAGAGTAGTTTTTCTCTGCTGTGTTCCGTTTTTGGCTCTAGTACATAACTGGATGTTCTTCCCCATGAACGTCCTGAGACATGACAGTCCCTAACCCGACGTCTGACACATCTGTTTGAACTATAAACTCTTTTGAAAAATCAGGGGCCATCAGAGTGGTATTTTCAGATTCTTAAATGCCTTTTCGGCTTCTGGTGACCACTAAATCATCACTGATTTTTTTCCCTTTTGTAAGGTCAGACAAAGGTGCTGCCATACTGGCGAAATTAGGCACAAATCACCAGTAATACCCCACAATTCCTAGGAAAGTCCTTACTTGTTTTTTTGTGAGAGGACGGAAACAGTTTTGTATGGCGTCTACCTTATTATTCTGGGGCTTAATCATACCTCTCCCCACAAGATAACCGTAATACTTGGCTTGTTCCATGCCCATGGCACACTTTTCTGGGTTGGCAGTAAACCCAGCTTCTCTAAAGGAATCTAAAACAGCCTGAACCTTGCTTAAATGGCTGTCCCAGTCCAGGCTAAAGATGACAACGTCATCTAAATAGGCCGCTGCATAACTCTTGTGTGGAATGAGGATTTCATCCATTGCTCTTTGGAAGGTGGCAGGGGCTCCCTTCAAAAACAGCCTTCGGGAGTGGAAACTACAGTTTTCTCTTGGGCGTCCTTGGTCAACGATATTTGCCCATACCCTTTTGTGAGGTCCATAGTGGTTATGTACCTGGCTGGGCCCAACCTTTCAATAAGTTCATCCACCCGGGGCATAGGGTATGCATCCATTTTTGAAACCTCATTAATTTTCCGAAAGAAGCGCCAAGTACCATTTGGTTTTGGAACTAGTACAATTGGACTTGACCATTCACTTTTGGATTTTTCAATCACTCCTAAGGACAACATTCTCTGGACCTCTTCTGAGATAACCTGTCTACGGGCCTCAGGAATCCTGTAAGGTTTCAGCTTCACTTTTACCTGCAGCTCAGTAATAATCTCATGTTCAATAACATTAGTACATCCTGGCAAACTAGAAAACATCTCTTTGTTATGCTGCAAAAACTCCTTAGTTTCTTGTTTTTGCAAACAAGACAAAGTATCAGCCAGTAAATGATTAGGAGAGGACCATGACAACAACCAATATGAGGAATGAAAAGTGGAAAAAAAAGGATCCACGCTTACCAGGATGTTCTTCTGGAAATTCCTTTATTCTTACCATAAAACAATGTTTATACATTTGATAAAGGGGCGTTTGCAAGCCCCAAAACGCGTTATCTTTTATGGTAAGAATAAAAGAATTTCCAGAAGAACATCCTGGTAAAGCGCGGATCCTTTTTTACTACTTTCCATTTCTCATATTGGTTGTGGTTATGGTCCACTCCTAAACATTTGATATGTGACGTCCTTGTGATGGTGATCCAGCAGCTGCCTTGTTACCGGATGCATATTTGATACGCTGCACTACAGGGAGTTGTGACTTTTTCACAACAAAGGTGAGCGCCTTCTTGTTATTCATAAACTCACAATTTCTGTGCCCAAAATACTACACTAGAGATTGTGCGGTACTGTTCTATTATGTATTTACCCGTGCAAAGTATCAGCCAGTGTCACCTTATGGTATTCTGGCTCAGTAACCACAGGAGGGCAGACTAGTGCAGCCAACGATTCCCTTTCTCTCCAGGGTTTAATCAAATTTACATGATATATTTGCACTGGCTTTCTTTTGTCCGGTTGGTGCACTTTATAATTTACCTCCCCAACTTTCTCCAGGATTTCAAAGGGTCCCTGCCACTTAGCCAAGAACTTGCTCTCCACAGTGGGCACAAGTATCAAGACCCGATCACCTGGACTAAATTCCCTAATTCTAGCAGAGCTTTGAGCTTCTTGCGCCCTCTATAAATGGTCCCTCACTATGGGCATCACCTTGGAGGTTCACTCCTGCATGTGTGCAATATGTTTAATTACACTTTTATATGGGGTGGCTTCAGACTCCCATGTCTCTTTAGCCACGTCAAGCAAACCACGGGGATGTCTACAATATAGCAGCTCAAATTGGGAAAACCCTGTAGAAGCCTGTGGTACTTCCCTAATTGAGAACAACAGATATGGTAACAAACAATCCCAATCTTTTCCATCCTTTTCAACAACCTTTTCCAACATTGCTTTCAAGGTCTTATTAAACCTTTCTACAAGCCCATCAGTTTGAGGATGTTATACAGACGTCTCAGCTGCCTAATCTGCAGTATCTTACATAATTCTTTCATCACTTTAGACGTAAACAGTGTACCTTGATCTGTTAAGACTTCCTTGGGAATTTCCATCCTAGTGCATATATGAAACAATTCTTTAGCGATGCACTTAGCTGTGGGGTTTCTCAAAGGGACTGCCTCTGGATATCGGGTAGCATAGTCTAGCACTACCAATATGTACTGGTGTCCTCTGCCGGACTTTACCAAGGGTCCAACTATATCCATGGCAATCTGTTGAAATGGAACTTAAATAACGGGTAGGGGCACCATAGGACTCCTGAAATGTACCACAGGAGCATTTACCTGGCAAGTGGGACAGGACTTACAGTAGTTTTCAATCTATAGCATCCCGGCCAATAGAACCTCTGAAAGACCCGTTCCCTGGTCTTATCTGAAGCTAGGTGTCCCCCTAACACATGAGAATGAGCCATATCTAATACCATTTTCCTGTAGGGCCGGGGAACCAGTAACTGTTCCACAATTTCATTATTAGCCTTGGTAACCCAATATAACAGATTGCTATGTACTTCAAAGAACGGATACCGCTGATCGGCTCCTCAGGAACACCATTTAGCACCGTCACATTCTCCCGTGCAGTTTTTAAGGTGGGATCTTGCAATTGTGCAGTCCCAAAATTAACCCTCGACACCTCAAGGTCTGGCAAGGCTGGTTCAGAGTCTGTAGACTCAGCCTCATCTCCTACCATAACTGCTAGAGGAAAATTTTCAGGCACATGAGTGTCTTCCTCAACCAGTTTAGAGTGCAAACAGTTTTCTACAAGTTCACCCCCTGGAGACACAGTATCAACCTTGGTAGGCTTATTAATTTGGGAAGATGTCACTCTATCCCAGAGCTCCCAAAACAGAGAAAAGTCCTGTCCTATTATCATTTCCTACAATAGGTTTTTTTTAACAAGGCCCACTTTGTGGGATGACAAGGCAATTAAGGTTTCTGCGGGGGTGTGTTGGTTTAGGGGTTGGAGGGTCTATTACAGAGGAGAGGGCCAAGAATGTCAGCAGTTTGTGGTCAGAGAGTTAGAGAGTGAATATGAGGTCCAGCGTGTGCCCCTTTGTGTGGGTGGACCATTGAGAGAGACCAAAGGAGGTAGTGAGTGATAGGAGACTGGAAGCGGGGGGGGGGGGGGTTGTGTTAATGGGGATGTTAAAATCACCCATGATGATAGTGGGGGTGTCTGTGGATAGGAAGTGCATTAGCCAGGTGAAGTGGTTGATAAAGGCAGCAGTAGGTCCTGGCGGTCGATATATGACGGCCAGTTGGAGGTTGGATCGCGAGTAAATGTGAACGGAGTGCACTTCAAAGGAGGGGAGGGTGAGAGAAGGTAGCGGTTGGATTGGGGAAAAGGAGCAATTGTCAGACAGGAGTACGCCTATGCCTCCACCAGGTTTATTGTTGGGGCGGGGAGTGTGCGAGAATTGTAGACCTCCATAGGAGAGGGCAGCAGGGGGAGGTGGTGTCTGAGGGTGTTAGCCACGTTTCTGTGATACCAAGAAATGATAATTTATGAGAAATGAAGAGGTCGTGGATGTAGTCAAGTTTGTTGCGTACAGAGCGAGCATTCCATAGTGCACTGGGGAGGGCGTGGGGAGGGGCAGGAGCAGGTAAGATAGGGGTAAGATTTAGGGGGTTTCGTGCGCTGTTGCTGGTTGTGCGGAAAGATCCTACACCAGAGGTGTGCTGGGGGTGGTCCAGGATTGGGAGATATGTCGCCAGAAGTAAGGAGTAGCAGGGAGAGGGATAGCAGGTTGTGAGGATGAGACCCTCAATTCATGTATCTTTCTTGGACATGTATCATTCTTTATTCATATCAGTCTCACATATCTGTAGGAATGTAGAGCTGTGTTTACATTGGTGGTCAATTCGCTCCAGTGGTTTTATGTGCATACCATGGAGAGAGGGCCTTTCTGACCCGTCAGTGTGATATCCCAGATGTCCAAAGGGGGGAGAGTGGGCTAATGACCTGAAACTAACCCAGGCACCCACCTTTCCTTCTAACCGGCATAGATTCCTCTTTTCGTGAGGAGAGGACTGGCTGGGGGGGTGAAGGGTGGAGCTGGACAGGGTCTTCACACTGAGGTGGGGTGAGGTTTTTGGGTCTTTTGTGTGAAGCCTGGAAGAGAGACAGCTAAGAGAGAGCTGTGCTCAGGAACCTTCCTTAGGTCTGGTATTACTCTATACTTTATTCCCATTTTTGTGTGCTGTATCATCGCTCTTTTGCTCGTATATTTATGCTTGATCATATTAATATTGTATATTTCTGTATATGCTATTAATTAGTACCGACCCACTTGGGTTATTAAATATATTAAATTTATAAAGCTCGTTTCATTCTATCCTATGAACTCGGTCCGCTCACAGGTTGTGAGTGGAAGGTTAAGAAGGGTGATCGCAGGTAGGCCAAGGGGCTTGGCAAGGCGATATTCTTCACACAGGTGTAAATAGGAGAGAGTGTTGGGAGGTTGTGTGTTTTTGGGGTGGTAGAGTGGTTTTTACAAGTATGGGAAGGACAACAGTGATTATAGTGAGAAGCATTATGTGGCTAATTGTTTGGTTTGCATTTAGTGGGTTGTTACCTTCAGTTCCCTTCTGGTCCAATTCTGGCCTATACACTTAGAAACTGCACTTGGAAAATGCACTGACCAAGGTCATAACTGACCTTGTGGTGCATTATACTGTGTGGAGGCCACTATGGAGCATTACACTGTGCGTGAGCCACTGTGGATCATATTATACTGTGGGGGGCCACTGTGGAGCATATTATATTGTGCAGAGGCCACTGTGGAGCATATTATACTGTTTGGGGGCCACTGTGAAGCATATTATACTGTGTGGGGGCCACTGTGGAGCATTATACTGTGCATGGGCCACTCTGGAGCATATTACACTGTGCAGGGGCCACTGTTGAGCATTTATACTGTACAGGGGCCACTGTAGAGCATATTATACTGTGCAGGGGCCACTGTGGAGCATATTATGTATAATCAAATTTTATTAAAGATTTTTTTTTTTTAAATAATGCATAATAAAACAGTAGCCACAGGCATGTGGAACCAAGAATATATAGTCGGTTGCAGCAGGTTGATCTGGAGGGAGGACTCCATCTTGGACCACAGACCCTGAACGGTCAAGGCAACGAAGACCGCTCCTCAGCCGAAAAGGCTGGCGTCGGTGGTAATTACCTGCCAACGGATGGGAAGGAAGGACTTCCCCTGGGATATTCCTGGGGAGGAGAGCCATCAAAAAAGCTCTCGACTGACTTGAAAAGGCAGGAGAATCAGGCAGTCGAGGCTGGATGGAGACCTGTCCCAGCATGCCAGAATCGCCAGCTGGAGAGGCCGCGAGTGGAACTGGTCAAAAGGTCCAGACCATCATGCCCAGGACCTGCATGCAGAACCGAAGAGAACAAGGAGAGGTCCTCCAAAGGTGGGCCACACCAGACTGAAGGGTCAGGATCTTGGACTCCAGGAGGAGAATCTTTCCCTGGTGCGTGTCGAGGATCATGCCCAGAAATTCCATGTGCTAATATAGCACGAGACAGGACTTTTCCTCGTTGATGAGCCAGCTGAACCGACAAAGGAGGTCCAAGGTGATCCGCAAGCTGGAGAGATTGTTCTCCTTGGAGGGAGCGATGACCAGAAAGTCGTCCAAGTATGGAATCACGGCAACTCCTCTGGAGCGGAGGATGGCCATGAGAGATGCCATCATCTTGGTAAAGACTTAGGGGGTGGAGGCCAGCCTGAAGGGGAGAGCGACAAACTGGAAATGCCACGAACCCACTGCAAAGCGAAGAAAACGTTGATGGCTCAATGCAATGGGAATGTGGAGTTAAGCGTTGCGGATGTTGATGGACGAAAGAAATTCACCTGTCTCCAGGGATGCCACCACCGACCGCAGAGACTCTATGTGGAACCTTTTGAACCCCTTCAGGTCCAAGATAGGTCGAAGACAGCCGTCCTTTTTGACAATGCTGAACAGGTTAGAGTAGTAACCCCGGAAATGTTCTGAAGCAGGCACGGGGACAATGACTCCCTGCTGCTGGAGGTTGGAGACAGCCTGAAGAATCGCGGCTGCTCTAGCGGTGGAAGAAGGCAAAGTGGACGGAAAAAATCTTCCATCTGGAAGGGAGGAAAACTCTATGGAGTAGCCGGTTGACACCACCTCCCGGACCCAGGTGTCGTCGACACTGGCAAGCCATATCTCCCAGAAGGAGAGCAGACGTCCCCCCCACCCGAGAGACCCTGAGTGGGGGAAGCCCTTAATGCCGAGAAGGGCTTGGAAGCAGAAGGCCTGGAGGGCTTGGATCAGGACTGCCAGGCAGGTCTGGGCTTGAAAGAGGGCTTCTTGGAGCGGGAGTCCCGAGGAGACTGTCCTCCGGAGCGAGAGGTGGATGTAAGGGAATAGAGGAGTGATTCCCCAGTGCTGCTGTAGAAAGCTGGGGGGAGGGGCATAAGACAGTGAGCCCTAAAGCTGAACCCCCCCCCCCACTGTCCCTGGCTAACTTGCCTGATCTGTCCTAGGCGACAGCCAGCAACTGGTCGACAGTCCCTCCTTATAATAAGTGATAAAACAGAACGCAGACAGGACGAACAACAACAAAGGAAAGTCAGCTAGCCAAGGGTTCGGTAACAATCGAGCAATGCAGTACAAAATTACAAACCAAGAGAAAAGTCAAAGGTAAGCCAGTGGTCAGGAAATAAGAAAAACAGGAAACTAAGAGCAAGGAGTATAGCCAGTACGAACAATGCAATAGCAGGCGCCAATGTGAATGTGAGCAAAGAACAAATAGGAAGGTAGAACCCGCCCCAGAGTTGATAGGACGATAGGCTGTCAATCACACAGGCAAGGCAGAGATTAACTATTTGAGGAGCAGAGAGAAACAAAGCTGCAGGAGACGGGTGTGGTTGAAATTCAATTACAAACAAGAGATACTAGGACAGTGTTCAGATTGAGCAACAAGAACGCTACGCAAGGAATCAAACTGAACACGCCTCCTTCGCCACAGCGTGTGAGCGGAGGGTGGCGCAGAGACCCGAACAGGCAGAGACGTTACAGTGGAGCCCTGAAAGGAGCGGAAGCGATGGGAACAGCTGGAAGAAGATGGCTGTCGTTGGGACGCCTCTGGGGGATAAGAGAACTTTTACCCCCTGTGGCCTCAGAGATATGCTTCTCTAAACCTTTGCCAAAAAAGCCGGCCCTGTTCGTCCCAGGAAAAGGGAAGGGCCACAACTTCCTTCTTGGAGGCAGCCTCAGCGTTCCATGAACTAATCCAAACATTACGGCGGATAGCCACAGCACTGGAGGCTGCCTTGGCAGAACGGCGAGCTTCTTCAAAGGAGGCATCACACAGGTATTTGGAAGCATTCAGAATGTGAGCGACAAGCAGTTTGTTGTCTTGGAGGGAGGCTTCATCAGAGAGGCCTGCCTGGAGTTGTTTGGCCCAGAAAATGCAAACCTTGCGGACCCAAGAGGCAGTGAAGGAAGGGCACAGAGAAGAGCCAGCAGCAGAGAAGGCCGCTTTGATGAGAGAGTCCACCTTCTAGTTCGAGGGATCACTGAGAGAGGCAGAGTTCGCTAAAGGCAGAATAGTAGCCTTGGAGAGCCTAGCTATCGCAGGATCAACAGCAGGAGGCTCTAACCACTTGAAAACACACTTCTCTGGGAAGGGAAAGAGAATGTCCGACTTAGAATGTCCTAGTAGAAGACAGAGGATGGTCCGGGTGAAGCCATTGTTCCTTCAAGATGTGGTCAAATGCCCTGTGATTGGGAAAGACCAGAGGAGGGCCACGACTGTAGCGGAAGGAGATCTCCTATTGAGAAGCAAGATCTGGGTCCTCTGAGATCTGAAGAGTGTCTCTGACCACACGGATGAGCTCCCACGTAGCAGTGGCTATTGATGTGCCTGGCTGATGCTCCGAGTCGGAGTCAGAGGCGTCCCCAGGAGAAACAGAGCGAGCAGGGGGAGACAGAGTTCTGCCTGTTGGAGAGGAGCTGTGAGCTGAGGCCCTATCTGGAGAGTGCCCAGGAGTAGGGGTGGAAGACTGTGACCTGTATGAAGACTTACTGGTCCAATTGTGGGGACGGCTCCTGGAGTTGGAACGGGAACTATGAGGGCGCCCGGAGGGATAGCTAGAAGCCGCCAACTGATCGGTGATCTGGGAAGGCAGCCGTTCCAAAGTCTCCACCACAAACTGGTTAAGTTTGACCAGGTTATCAATGGCCTGGGTGAGAGTGACCACCCAATCCAGGGAAGGATGAACCGGAGAGGGTCCGGGAGGCTCCTAGACTGGCTGAGACGGAAGGCAGAGAGAGCAGATAGGCTCAGGCTGACCGCATGGTAACTTTTTGTTACAGCGGGCGCACGTATAAAACATGGCGGCATCGGAGGGGGCGAGGGACAAGTTGTCTCTTCACGGGAGGACATGGCGGAGTGGGCCTAAGGAAAACCCAGAAACCCAGGAGGGTAGCCTACCAGATCACTGGAAAGAATGACCGCTCACCAACTGCTGCAGGGAGGCTGTACAGAGAGGGATCCCCAGGTGCTGTGTCTCACAGGGAGCAGAAGAGGATGAGAGGACTAGGCCTAGCACCCAAAAAAAATCGGAATGCAGGAAGTGAAAGAGAAAAACTCTTTCTGAGGAGAAAAATAGCCCTCTCCCTGGGTTTCCCATGCTGATGGGGCTAGTGGGGACAGCCCCCTGGCCAATGGAAAGGGCTAGGAGGAGCCAGGAGACCAGGAAAGCCTGGGGAAGGGGCGGGACTAGTTGCGGCCTAGTCATTGGCGAAGCCTGGGCCTCGAGTAGAATCACGTCCAGCAGCGCTACACCGCCGGTGTGGGAAAGAAAACGGAAGCTCCGGCGGTGCCCGCGGGGGACGAGGAAGGTACCGGGGGCCCAGAAGGGGGGTTCACAGATTACCCTGAAAATTGGATGCCCACCCCCACAGATAGCCGCTCGGGGAGCGGAGCAAACAGGCCCCGGGAGCACCAAGACATGGGGCTCATCCACATAGAGGAGGCTCCCAGACGGCATAACCCCTTTAGCATTAAGGGGGGAATATGGAGGGAACTTGGGAAAAAGCTATTGTAGCCAGCATTGGACAGCCATGGGAGGGGGGGGGAGGAGGGAGAAGTAAGAATACTCTCCCATCTTCTAATCTTCCAATATTCACCTGTCTGGCATCTTCAGGCGTCGCAGGATCACCCCTTTGGTGGACCTCGCACGTGGGAGTGGGGGGTCACCAGATAATCTGGCCACTGATGTGGCAAGCAGTGAGTGGAGACTGGGTGATCGGCGATGTGCTCTAGAAGAGCGCTGCACCTGCAGGGCTGATTTGACTAGTGTGGCATACATACTGAAGACTCCCCTGCACCTTAAAGATAAAACAAATAAAAATGATGCAAAACAGAAAGACCTGAGTCAGGTTGTGTCTGCCTCCCTACGGACACTAGGTTTAAACTGGCTTAGCACACTGTTTGTGAGAGGGTATAGATTATGAGGTGGAGCCGACAGTTTTTCATTCTCCTAGTGTCAGCTCCTAGTGGTCGGGTCTATACCCATGGTGCTGTGTCCCCCAGTGAAATAACTGAGAAAAATGAATAAAGATACATTATATGTGTCCCAGAAAGGTGCCATTAAAGGGAGTCTATCATTAAAAAACACTTTTAAGCTAATGGCACATTGGAATGGCCATTAAAAAGGACATTCTTCTCCTACCTTTCATTGTTGTCTTCTCTAGGCCATTTCTGTAAAAATCCGTTTCTTCAATTATGGAAATGATCCTCACGGAGCACCCGGGGCGTTCCTCCGTGGCAGCAAGAACCCACTGCATCATCGCTTGTCACCGTCCATTAGTCTGTTGTGGTGACTCCCATCTTGGTCTTCTCTTCTACTTCCTCTGACGCAGCGCTGGACGGCAGCGACTGCCCATGACAGGCTGCCATTTTCCGGTGGTCCATACTGCGCCTCTTATGAAAGACTACCGGAAAATGGCGGCGGTCCAGCGCTGCGTCAGAGGAAGTAGAAGAAAGAAAATACAGAGAAGACCAAGATGGGACTCACCACAACAGACTAATGGGCAGTGAAAATTGATGACGCGATGGGTGCTCACTTCCATGGAGGAACACCCCGGGTGCTCCGTGAGCATCATTTTCATAATTGAAGAAACGGATTTTTACAGAAACGTCTGGGATATGACAACAATGAAAGGTAGGAGAAGAATTGCCTTTTTAAAGGCCATTACAATGTGCCATTAGCTTAAAAGTGTTTTTTTTTTAAATTATAGATTCCCTTTAAAAAATACAGCTCATCCAGCAAAAAAACAAAAAAAACAAAACAAGCCTTCATACAGCTACATTGGCACAAAAAGAAACATATTATGGTTTTTGAACTGTGGAGATAAAACAAACAAGCTGAGGCCCCACATTGCGGAAAAATAGTTTTCTTTGTTGCAGATTTTGCTGGGGGGTTTTTGAGTCAAGAGTGGATTGAAAAGGAATGGGAAATATATAGGAAGCATTTATACTTCTCCCTTCTGTTAAATCCACTCTCGGCTTTGGCTAAAAAAAAAAAAAAAATGCAGCAAAATCTGCAGCTTTTCTGCAACAAGGTGCTTTAGCCTAAAGGGGTTTTCCAGGAGTTAAAGGGAGTCTGTCAGCAGTAAATAGGTTATAAACCTAATCATACTACCTTGTAGAGGTGATTCTACAGTTTCTAAATATGCCTCTGTTGTTCAGCTTTGAAGCTCCATTGTCATGTAAATCACTGTTTCATTAATACATAAATTATGGGAACAGTGTTTTGGGGGCGTGTCTTAGCTTGCCTAGGCTTTGCTTTCAGCACTATATTTTAGGGCAAAATACTTTTACCCTCATTTGCATATGAATAAAATACCAAATTTATATAGCTTTTCTTATATTTTAACACTAAAAATTCCAAAACTTTGCAGAAATTATTTTTATTGCAGTCACCATATTCTGACGTCCATATAATTTTTTTTTCCATGTATGGGGCTGCATAAGGTGTCTCTTTCTTGCAGGGCCAGATGCTCTTTTCATTTATACGATTTTTGGGAAAGTCTGATGTTTAGATGTTTTTTTTACCGCTACGGAAGACATTTGCAGATGGGAGATGCATCATTTGTTTATCCTTGTTTTTGTTTATTTGAAATGTAGGTAATTTGAACATTTATTTAGTTTTTTTTAACAGTTATTATAGCCCCCCACCCCTTACTAGGGGACTTGAACTTATTCTTTGACAGGTCTGGGAGACTTCGTAAGGCTCCCGACTGTCATAGTAACAGAATGGCTCCCACAAACTCACCACTAGCTGTCCTGTCCTGGCACTGGGGACTCACAGCGGGGCCATTAAGAAAAATTAATGTCCACGATCACACATAATGTTTATACAGATGTATGCTGTCAGTTTTGAACACACGGATAGCACATGAATCAATTTTGTTTTATGTTTCTATTCAGATTTCCGATTTTTTTCACAGACCATCGGTGCCTTGAAAAAAAAACAAAGACCTGCTCAATTCTGGCCCAATTTGCAAACCATTCACCCTTACTGTAGTTTATGGGGGGAATTTATTATTCCCTGTACACAAAAAAAAGTGGCGTAGAGGGAAGATATTTAGGTGCATGTTTGGCACAACGCCCTGTCTTGCACCTAATGTGTGCCTTAAGTCCCAATCCGTGCCTCGCCTCAGGGCCGGCGTTAGGGGGGGGGCAAACTGGCCAAAGAGGCCCCCGGGATCCGGAGCCTGATGACTCCGGATCCCGGAGTCAGGCCCGGCCATATCAATAACTGAGGTGAGTAAAAATAACAAACATTTTTATTCACCTGTCCTTGCATCCGACGTCATCTTCTGGCGTTGCGGACATCACCGCTGAGGCCAGGCCTCAGCAGTAGCGATCACGTGGGGCGTGCTGACAGCTTGCCTCACGTAATCGCTGAGGCCCAATCACAGGCCTCAGCGGTGACGTCCACAACGCGTGACGTCAGCCGCAGAGAAGAGGAAGCGGTCGCCGGTGGGGATAGCGGAGCAGCGCGAGAAGGCCCAGCAGAGGTAAGGCAGGGTGAGTATAACTGTTTGTTATTTTCCCTTACCTTCCCCGGGCCTTCGATAATTATACTCTGGGGTCTGAAGAGACCTCACAGTATAATATAATAATAAAGGGAGTCTGTAGGGCCACTGGGGAGCATTATACTGCGGGGCCCCCTCTGGATAGAATATATATTGTTTTGGGCCACTGGGGAGCATTATACTGGGGAGGAGGCCCTCTGGAGAGCATGTTATATTCTGTGGGGCCTCTGTGGAGCATTATGCTCTCCAGAGGGGCCCCCCAGTATAATGCTCCAAAGTGGCCCCACAGAATATAACATGCTCTCCAGAGGACCCCCTCCCCAGTATAATGCTCCACACAGTATAATATGCTATCCAGAGGGGCCCCCCAGTATAATGCTCAACAGTGGCCCAAAACAGTATAATATGCACTCCAGAGGGGGCCCTCCAGTATATTATACTGTGTGGGGCCACCGTGGAGCATTATACTGGGGGGGGGGGCTCTGGAGAGCATATTATACTGTTTTGGGCCACTGTGGAGCATTATACTGGGGGGCCTCTGGAGAGCATATTATACTGTTTTGGGCCACTGTGGAGCATTATACTGGGGTAACCTCTCTGGGCAGTATATTATACTGTGTGGAGGCCATTCTGGAGTATGTTATACTAAGTGGGGTCACTGTGGAGTATTATTCTGGGGGGGCATTAGCAGAGCATATTGTATTGCGTGGCGCCACTGTGGAACATTATACTGGGGGGACACTCTGGGGAGCATAATATGTTGTGTGGGGCCACTGTGGAGCAAAATACTGGGGGGGGCACTGTGGAGCATTATACTAGCGGGGCCCTCTGGGGAGCATATTATACTATGGGGCACTCTGGAGCTTTATATTGGGGGAAAGGGGCAGTGTGAGGAGCCTGTTATACTGTGTGAGGTTACTGTGGAGTGTATTATATTGTGTGGGGCTTTTCGGTATTACTGTATATTATACTGTGTGGGGCCACTGTGGAGCATTATATACCATGTGGGGAAACTGTGGAGGGCTCAGGGGAGCATTTTATACTGTGGAGCATTATATACCATGTGGAGCATTATACTGTGGGGGCTCAAAATTCCTGCTGGCAGCCCTGTGTGCTATGTCTGCATCACAGCTCCCTCACTATAATCTTGCACATACGTGTAGTGCTCCATGGCCATATCATTCCCCCTTCAGTCCGACCCTGTATAACGGAGAACTATTATATATAAGGGTGGGTTACTATATATAATTGGGAAACTTAAATACGAGGGGGCTATTTTAAAAAGGGGAACTATTATTTATAAGACGGGCTATTATTTATAAGGGGGGAACTATTATATATAAGGCATCCATTACAGGGGGAGCTATTATTTATAAGAGGGGAACTATTTATAAGGGGGATATAATTGTTAAGTGGGCTTATTTATAAAGGGGGCTATTAGTGATAATGGGGACTATTATAAGGGTAACTTATTTATGAGGGGGTTATTATTTATAAGGGAGCAGTATTATTTTTATGGGGTGACTTACAGATAAGGGGGAATATTACTGATACAGGGCACTATTTATCATTTATAAGGGAGCTATTACTGATAAAGGTGTAATATTATTTATAAGCAGGGACTATTATTTATAAGGAGGCGCTATAATAACTGATGACTGGGTGCAAAAATCTATTACGCGGTACAAAGGTGCTCACTTGAATTGTGTGTGGTAAATGGGGCTTATTACTTTTTTGTTGGCAGAAAGGAGGCGTTATTATAGGGGTTGCCACTGGAAGACGATGGTGTTGTTTGCATATCAGGATTTGGGGCCCCACTTTTAATTTTGCCCAGGGCCCCACTTTGTCTAAAACCGGCCCTGCCTCGCCTGATTTACTAAACCTTACTTGAGTTTCCTGGTGTGAGTTAGAATGAAAATCTACACCAGTTCCTATCTGCCATAGATTTGCATTCTGGCGCCAGGACCTCCGACATATTTATGAAGAGAGTGCAGCCTCTCTCATAAATCTCTTTGTCTTTTTGCCAGTTCGGCCATTTATGGTGGATGTTGTGAAATCCTAACTTAATTTCCAATGGAATAAATACTGTATTATACAAATGATTACATGTTCTAGAGGGATTGCTAAAAATGTAAAAAAGAAAAAGTTAATAAAATGTTAGATTATTAAAAAGTGATAAAAATCACTCAAAGAAAACTGGCATTATTTCCCTAACACAGATTTATTATGTTAAAAAATAAAGTAATAATCAAACTTATAGATAATTGGTATTGCCAAGTTTGAAATGATCTGAACTAAAAAGTTAACATGATATTTCACCCACACGGTGAATGTTGTAGTAAAATAAAAATAAACACAAAAATTGCTGTTTCTGTTACTGGAATGAAAAGTGATCAAAAATTTGAGTGCACCCCAAAAGAGTACTGGTAAAATATTTGCCTTTAGATAGCTCAATGGTTATGGATCTTAGAATATGGTGGTACAGAAAAAAAAAGATTTATTTTCAAAAAACATTTTTATTGTTCAAAAGTAGTACTAAACGTAATAAAACTTTATAAATACGGTATTGCTGTAATTATATGGACCTTCAAAATAAAATTAACATGTCATTTATACAGCATGCTGAACAATATAAAAATGAAAAAACACAAAATTTAATAATTACTCATTTTTATTCTATCCCCCCTATATATATATATATATATATATATATATATATATATATATATTTAAATGCATTATATGAACTTCAGAATGGTTCCATTAAAAATACAATTTGTCTTAGCAAAATCCAGCTGTTGCATGGATATGCCAATGGAGAAATAAAAAAAGTTATGGCTCCAAGAAAAAAAGGGGATGAAAAAAAAAAGTGTGCCTTGTCCTGAAGGACAAAATAGGCTGTCATTAAAGGGTTAAATACACTCAGATCATAATACTGTGGTACACTATGGTGTCACTCTGTAAATCCACTAGGGTGACTGCGCATTCATCCGCTAACAAATTACATGTTGAAATCAGGGGGTTCCCAGGAATGTGGAAGTTATGCAGAGTCTGCAGGAAGAGCGGGACTTTTTTCTTGCCTTCTTCAGTGCTGGGCGGAGGGATACATTAGGCGGTGTTAGCAGATCTCTCTCTGGCTTGTTGTTTCCTCCTCCCTCCGCCTGGCTTTGCATGGTGGAGAGCGGAGGCTTCCCTTTCTCCTTCCTGCTCCAGACCCTGACAGCTCCAGGGGCAGGGCCCGGGGATCCGCTCCGGCGGCGGTAGCGGGAGGAGGAGGAGGAAGCAGTGCAGGCAAAGTGGAGGAGGAGGGGGGGATACCCAGCAACCCCAACATGTCCTCCTCCAGCAGCCAGCATAGCACCGAGCTGAAATCCGGTATGTCCCCCCTCCCTGTCCCCGCCACCAATAAACAATATGTGTGGATGTATAATCCAGTACGTGGAGATGTATATGCGTATACCCTCATCGTCTGTTTCTGTATCTTGCAGAGCTCTATTTCCTCATTGCCAGATTCCTAGAAGATGGACCCTGCCAGGAGGCAGCTCAGGTATAAGAGAAGCCACATGAAGGGGGTGGTTCCCCATCCATTCAGTGTACTTAGATACCAGCCCCCCAATATTTGTGCTGGGGGGCATAAGGATATGTAGTAGTAATTGTCTGCTCTCTCTTCCTCAGGTCCTAATCCGAGAAGTGGAAAAGAAGGAGGTGAGCAGGGCTGCGGATGGGGGGGTTCTGGGATGGGTCCCCCCCAAAAATACTGTCCCTTATACACTTTAATCCCCCGTTGTCACAACGTCGCCCCCCTAGAGATCATGTCGAGCGAATCCTCTCAAGACAACGAGAGAATAAATGCCTAAGACCTGAGTGTGCAGCACCCTCCTCCCCCTTCCTTGCCAGGCAGCATTTAGCAGGGGGCGTGGGGCGACGTGTTTATTATTGGGGATCAGCAGGGGGGCAGACTTCCTCTTTCATCCCCCTGCGAGGTTTTGGGGTGGTCACCTGCCGGGTGTAGCGCAGAACCCCCCAGGGAGAGCGCTGAAGAGAGGAGCTGTACTGAGGCATGAGGGGCACGGTTCAGCCAGAAAGCTCATTTATAAATGGATATAAATATAAGTAGTTTTTATAGAAGTTGACCAGGATGTGTGCAAATGTGAGCAGACCCCTCACTTTATCTCTTTCCATTGTAGCTGCTACCCAGGAGGGCGGACTGGACCGGCAAGGAGCACCCCAGGACTTATCAAAATTTGGTGAGTCTCCTACTACTGAGGAAAAGTTTTTATTACCTTATATTTTCGCACAGTGAAATAAAATTGAATTTCCCGCATTTTTTGGACTTGCCATTGATGTATAGTGCATGTTATAAGCGGTACAATAGGTGTGAGGGGACGGGACTGGGCTCGTTGCGCTTCTCGGGGAAGAGGGTCTCACGGACTGTCATTTGTGAGGTGACAGGGTCCTGTGTCTTGAGAAAGTCAGGTGAAATCCATTTTAATGTGTGAGAAATAAAAGAGACGTCATGGATGTTGTGCGGCGGCGAGCGGGAGGCGGGGCCTGCAGCCCTGGAAGCAGAAGCGCGAGAGGAGGGAAGGAGGGGGAGGGCTTTGTGCTGCGTGCAGAGAGCTGCCTCACACACTGTGCCTCAGGCACAACTCTCACAGCTCACATCAATGTCACCAAGTAGTTATTCAGCCCCAAAATGGGCTCAGCTGACCGAGAACTCGCCTTTCTTTAGGCTTGTCTTGTGACAGAGGCTGTGCTGTTAGCAGCCTACTTTTATGCACAGCACTTGAGTTGCTTTAGTGAGTTCCATAGTTTTGTTTCCTAAGCATTTCTCTCAGTAAATTGCTAGAAGTGATGTGGTATTTTATTTGGACTTCATTTTTTTTTTCTCGAGCTGTTGGAACTAAAACTAATTAATAGATTTTTTATTTTTTTTTTTATAGTTTTATCTATTTCTGGGGAAGCGTTGTCTGGGGACAACTTGCATGCCTGTTTCATGTCTCCTAGCTTGTAAGCCCTTGCGGGCAGGGCCCTCTATCCCACTGTGCCAGTTGGTCACTGTTAGTATGGTGCTTGTTTTGTATACACTCAAATGTAAAGCACCATGGAATTAATAGTGCTCTATAAATAAATAATAATGTAGCCTTCCCAGTGATCTGAATGGCAGTTCTTTGTCTAGGTATGCAGTGGTGCATTCTTTGAAATATGTCAAAGTGGACTGAGAGCTGTGTGACAACCTGCACTAAAGCTATAAGGGTTGCAGCAGTGGTTTTAACTCCTGCTTGCCTTGAAACAGTTTGAGGCTCCTGCCACACATAGTGTTTTGCTGTGGGATATCTGCAGCGTAACTGCCTGTGGTAAAAATGGTTTTTGCTGCAGGTTTAACACCTGTGGCTCGTGCAACTTGCAATGCAAAGGTTGAAAAATGCATCAGAATCCTGTATGTTTTTGCAACAGTGTGTGTGGATGAGTTTGTTGAAATCTCATCCACTTTACTACCATCATTCACAGTGGGCTATCTGCTGGCAGTTAGTCCACTGTAGTCTTGCAAAATGTGACTCTGGCCTTAGACGGGTTTGAGTAAACTGACTTTTCAGTTCTATTTGCTCACAATGTCCTGACACTGTGTGTCTATTAATTTAACATCCCACTGAAGTGGTTGGGTAGTGCAGGCACTTAGGGCAGCCGCACACGACCGTGTTTCACCCGTGAAACATGGTCCGTGTGTTAGCGAGATTTACTGGCTTGAACTTCATGCTGGGAGCGGGACTCTTAGTATTCTAGTTATCTATGATGCTAGGAGTCCCTGCCTTCCAGCGACATACTGTAACTGATACGGGACAGTATGTTGGGAGGCAGGGACTCCTAGCATGATAGATAACTATACTACTAGGAGTCCCGCTCCCAGCATGAAGTTTAAGCTGGTAAATCTCGCTAACACACGGATGGTGTTACACGGTCGTGTGCTGCTGCTCTCAGTTGTGTAATTGTGAATGATAGATGTGTTTTGTCTTTCATAATTGATTTGTGAAGGTGATTGTCACTTGTTAAAGTTGTTTTCCAGCCCCATATCAAATTTTTACACCTGGACCCAGCACAGATCAGTTGTTCTAGCATCCTCCAGGTGCCGAAAGCTGCTAGTGGATGGATGGCACATGCAGTACCGCTCCTATTCAAGTAGTTATGGCGAACTTCAGAGCTGCTCCTATTACGTGAAGTCCACTAGCAGATTCTGGAGGCTAGAACAGATGATCTGTGCAGGGTCTTGGTGTCTGACACCAACAGATCACTTACAGATGGCATGTCCTGTGGCTAGGTCATCAGTATGAAAATTGTTTGTGGCCTGGAAACCCCTTTTTGAAAATGACAAAATGCTAATCAAGCTCTGCTATGTTTTGTGAACTTATCTGGATTTCTTTTGGAAGGAGAGACTTACAAAGGCTGAAAATATCATGGCTTTCACCCACAGATATGCCTTCATGCATCATCTGTTGTGCTTTATGTTCCTGTGGGGGACCAACAGTTGGCAGAAAATGATCTAATCGGTCCATTTGGCTGTCCAAAATATTAACATTAGCGAAGATGCTTGCAAACATACCATAGATATAACCCATTCAACAAATTTTGAATTGAGTTATTGGTAGTGTTTTTGGTGGCTGGTCCTTTGATTGTCAGAATTGTTTGTCATTGAAGATAGTAGATCTGATATTGGTTTAAATGGTGTGCCCAAAATTAAAAAAAAAATAAAAATCCAGTCAGTCCTCCTCCTTATGCTTTGCTTGTCCTAGTCAGTCTATATTTGGCCTGACCAGAACACACGTTGCTAGTGCTACGGAGCGCAGCTTGCGTGGCCTAAATGTGCTACTATGGCCTTCAATGTCTCCCATCCATCATGTCTGGAACATCATTGGTTAAAAATTGTGAAGGAATCTGTCAGCAGCCAATCAAAATCAAGTGCATTCAGTGTGGCATAACATTCCTCAGACAAAATCATTAATAACCTTCCTGAAAGCATGCTAAGACTGTGATCACATCAGCCTTTGGTTCAGTTTTTGAAACAGTCTCCAAATCCTCAAAAGCTGATTTCAAACAGTTCGTTTTTACAAACCATTTATTTCAATGAGTTGTAAAAAAACATCCGCAGGTGAGCGTTTGAAGTATTTCCATCCGGTATCCGCTCTTTTGGGCGGAGAAAAAAGTCGGAGTTTGCAGGACTTTTTCTACGTTCAAAAAATACCAGATGGACAACAACAAATCCGTTTTTTTAACATTGAGGTCTATGGAAAGCGGATTACAAACGGATAGTAATCAGTTTGTGTCCATTTTGCAATCTGTTGTTCCCTCTGTACATGCTCAGAACGAAGGGGAATAAAAAAATAAAAAAAACGGGTTGGTCAAAAACGGACACAAGCTTTCTGTTTTTTTTTGAACGGACACCCATTGACTAATCTGTCTTTTTAGGGGGGGGGGTGTGTGTGTTGTTTTTTTTTTTTTTTTACGGTTTGCAAGCGGACAGATGCCAGGCGCAAGTGTGAACCTAGCGTCAGCTGTGTAAGTTCATGTATTTCTGTGCATGACTCACACTTGACACTGAATAAATTGAGATGTTTTGAATATTTTGTTTTCATTTTTTAATTTCTTTATCATTAACATGTTTATAATTTAAAGAGTTTGTCCAGGCTAAAATATTTTTTAATTAAGCTAGGGGAGGTGAAAAAAAAAAACAACAAAAAATG
This sequence comes from Leptodactylus fallax, assembly GCA_947044405.1. Taxonomy (NCBI): domain Eukaryota; kingdom Metazoa; phylum Chordata; class Amphibia; order Anura; family Leptodactylidae; genus Leptodactylus; species Leptodactylus fallax. The sequence goes on from CAMRHE010000424.1 coordinate 987,813, forward strand.
AAAAAGAAAAAAAAACATACTCGCCTGTCCCCGTTGCTTCGGTGTCCTCCAACCACGGTCCGGTCCTGCTGCTTGGCTGTCTTCTATTACAGAAGACAGGCTGTGACGTCCCGGGTCACTTCCGCTGATTGGCCTCAGCGGTCACAATGAAGCAGCAGGACCAGACTGTGACAGTTTTCTATATTTTAAAATATCTTCCTAGAACAGTTGGTAACAGTAGTTTGTTTACATGCATTTTGTTTTTTTGCTCTTAAAGCCAAAGTACTACTGATATGCGTGAACTTGGTCGAAGGGCTCATGCCCACCCCTATGTGGATATGAAGTGGCAAAACACAAATTTATATTGGAGTTTAAGTGTCATCTATATCACACTATGTAGTACAAAGAAACTTGTTAGAAATATTGTCCAATACATGGAATCTGACCATGTGTCTTTTTAGTTATGCATGTTAACTGGATTTCCTGGCCCAAACCCAGTCAGGAGACTGGGACACCCTGTATCATAGTCATCTGTGATGCTGGGAGACCCTGCCTGTCTGTGGCTTCATTGTCTTGTACTGCATATAGCACTGACAGTAGAGCCATGACAAGGCAGGGACTCCTAGCATTACTGTATAGATGCAAGGAGTCTCAATCTCCTGATTAGGATTGGGCAGAGAAATTAGGCTGATGGGTTTTCTGGCCTGGCTTCCCCTGTGTGTATAGGGCTTTTTCTGCCAAGTGACATGTTTTTTGTTTAATTTAATCAAGTTCTAGGACTAGATGTGTTGTGTGATTTCCACATTTCAGGTACCAGAGATTACCACACTAGGTTTGATTCCAGGGTGTAAATTTGACAGCTGGGAGGAGGTTGTGATGCTGAAGTCGCTGGCGAAGCTTAGATCGATTAGTATCAACACTGCCCACCCTACTCTCAAGGGACAGCACATCTCTTTCAGCGATAGCTTACGTTAACTATGCTGCAGCAGTGAAAGGTTCAGAAGGTCCTTCCTGTCAGCCCATTGCATACTTCAGCAGTGCGAACTAGGGGCTAGAAAAATGAAGGAACAGTTGTCCTCAAGTGGCACGCAGCTTGCTGCCTCTTTGTACTAAGCCACTGTTAGCAATTTCTCTACAGGGGTTAATTCAAATGTTAGTATGTATTGTATCCATTTGGTTGCAAGATTATACCTGGCTCCGGTTTCTCCCAGCCAGGTCTGCTCCTCCTGCTCTAGTGTTTTCTTCCGGTGGAAGTCCCAGCTGCATGTGACCGCTGAGGCCAATCAGCAGCCTTAGCGAAGAACATGGGGCATCACTACCTGTGACATCCTGTGTCCTTTCCTTAGGCCGCTGATTGTCGTCAGCGGTCATGTGGCCACTGACACACAGTACGGTGGGGATTACTGGCAAAACAAGACAGCGGACCAGCAGGACCGGACCGTTCTGGGAGACTCTGGAGTGTTGGGGACAGGTGAGGTTTTATTTATTTTTAACCTTCAAAAAAAAAAAAAAAATAAATAAATTCTATATATATATTATTCTGGACAATCTTTTTTAAGCCATACTTTTTCTGATAGTCCACACCCATGTGTACAGCAAGTCAAAAAATTGTAGCCCAAACGAAAGTTATCAGGTTGTGTCAAAGTGTCAGTATTGCCCATAGCAATCAGGTTCCAGCTTTTATTTTGAAAATTTATAGGGGTTTCTCACAAAGGATCTTTTGGATAGGTGATAAATGTCTGATCTCTAGGGCTACCAATCTGCTCATTCCTCCTCACCCTGTGACTGTCATGAGGAAGAATTTAAAAGTTCGCTCTGTTGCTGCATTCAAAGTCTATGTGGCTTGATGGTGATATATAGATTGTACAGTGCTGGCCAAAAGTATTGGCACCCCTGCAATTCTGTTAGTTAATACTCAATTTCTTCCAGAAAATGATTGCAATCACAAATGCTGTGGTAATAATATCTTCATTTATTTTGCTTGCAATGAAAAAACACAAAAGAGAATGAAAAAAAAGTCAAATCATTGATCATTTTACGCAAAACAAAAGTATTGGCACCCTCAGCCTAATACTTGGTAGCACAACCTTTAGACAAAATAACTGCGAACAACCGCTTCCGGTAATCATCAATGAGTTTCTTATAATGCTCTGCTGGAATTTTAGACCATTCTTTTTTGGCAAATTTCTCCAGGTCCCTGAGATTTGAAGGGTGCCTTCTCCAAACTGCCATTTTGAGATCTCTCCACAGGTGTTCTATGGGATTCAGGTCTGGACTCGTTGCTGGCCACTTTAGAAGTCTCCAGTGCTTTCTCTCAAACCATTTTCTAGTGCTTTTTGAAGTGTGTTTTGGGTCATTGTCCTGCTGCAAGACCCATGACCTCTGAGGGAGACCCAGCTTTCTCACGCTGGGCCCTACATTATGCTGCAAAATTTGTTGGTAGTCTTCAGATTTCATAATGCCATGCACACGGTCAAGCAGTCCAGTGCCAGAGGCAGCAAAGCAACCCCAAAACATCAGGGAACCTCCGCCATGTTTGACTGTAGGGACCGTGTTCTTTTCTTTGAAGGCCTCTTTTTTTTTTTTTTTTTTTCCTGTAAACTCTATGTTGATGCCTTTTCCCAAAAAGCTCTACTTTTGTCTCATCTGACCAGAGAACATTCTTCCAAAAAGTTTTTGGCTTTCTCAGGTAAGTTTTGGCAAACTACAGCCTGGCTTTTTTATGTCTCTGGGTCAGAAGTGGGGTCTTCCTGGGTATCCTACCATAGAGTCCCTTTTCATTCAGACGCCGACGGATAGTATGGGTTGACACTGTTGTACCCCCGGACTGCAGGGCAGCTAGAACTTGTTTGGATGTTAGTCGAGGTTCTTTAGCCACCATCCGCACAATCTTTCGTTGAAATCTCTCGTCAATTTTTCTTTTCCGTCCACATCTAGGGAGGTTAGCCACAGTGCCATGGGCTTTAAACTTCTTGATGACACTGCGCACGGTAGACACAGGAACATTCAGGTCTTTGGAGATGGACTTGTAGCCTTGAGATTGCTCATGCTTCCTCACAATTTTGCTTCTCAAGTCCTCAGACAGTTCTTTGGTCTTCTTTCTTTTCTCCATGCTCAATGTGGTACACACAAGGACACAGGACAGAGGTTGAGTCAACTTTAATCCATTTCAACTGGCTGCAAGTGTGATTTAGTTATTGCCATCACCTGTTATGTGCCACAGATAAGTAACAGGTGCTGTTAATTACACAAATTAGAGAAGCATCACATGATTTTTCAAAGGGTGCCAATACTTTTGTCCACCCCCTTTTTTATGTTTGGTGTGGAATTATATCCAATTTGGCTTTTTGACAATTCTTTTTGTGGTTTTCCATTGAAGACAAATTAAATGAAGATATTATTACCAAAGCATTTGTGATTGCAATCATTTTCTGAAAGAAATTGAGTATTATCTGACAGAATTGCAGGGGTTCCAATACTTTTGGCCAGCACTGTATGTGCTATGTTCGCAATCAGTAGTGTAGCTTCCAGTCTTTAAGAAGTAGGTGCTCCAGTATTGAAACTGTTTTTCTACAGCATGTGCTTCACCTTTAATTTTATAATAGTCACATGCAGTGTTGCTATTTGCAGTGAGCAGGGTTTTTTTTTACTGTGGCATGAGAAGATCACCTGGAACTGCAGAAAACTGACTCTAGCAACTGCTCTTTACTTTTCAGGATCAGCTGAGCTAAGCCAGATGTTTTCTGATACCTGGCATGTTGCATTGGCTGTACAGTTAAACATTAGGGCTATTTACTAGCAAAGTTGCTAGCAGTGGCGTAACTAGGAATGGCTGGGCCCCAAGGCGAATATTTGACATGGGCACCCCCCCCCCCCACACACACACAAACCGCATTCCTGCACACAGTAGTATGCCCCACAGCGGCCCCTGCACACAGTAGTATGCCCCACAGCGGCCCCTGCACACAGTAGTATGCCCCACAGCGGCCCCTGCACACAGTAGTATGCCCCACAGCGGCCCCTGCACACAGTAGTATGCCCCACAGTGGCCCCTGCACACAGTAGTATGCCCCACAGTGGCCCCTGCATGCTTTTCAGACCCCAGAGTATAATGATCGGAGACCCAGGGGAGGATACAATCATAAAAAACATGCTACTTACCTCTTCCTGACTCAGTTGCACTCCTGTGCGCTACTTCGGCCATCTTTAATGTTGGAGCAGATCTTGCGTGAGTGAGGCCGACGTCGTGACGCATAATGACGTCATCAAACAGGCCCGAAGCCTGCGGAGCATAGGAAAGGTGAGTTAGTGTTTTTTATGTTCCCTCACCTCCCCCGGGCCCCCCGATCGTTATATTCCAGGGTCTCAAAAGACCCCAGAGTATAACAATAGCAGTGTTTGTGGGGTTCGCGGTAGCTGCTACCCCGATATTTATGCCCCTGGTTGCTAGTCTTAAAGAGGTTTTCCAATCAAATTATTTCCAGAAAGAACAGTTAAAACCAATATTATTTATTTCTGTTACCAACTAAAACCATATAGTTTTTTTTAGTTGGTAAAGGATATAAAGACTATTGGTTCTAACCTTTCTTTCACATGATCATGGACTGATTTTTATCCACTGGAAGTAAACCATGAATGACAGCAAGCAGAGATCTAGAAAACCGTGAGGCATTAGTACAAAAAGTATGTTGGAAAATTATATAACTTTTTAATATGTTAACTATCATTTAACCTCAACCTCTTCCCTGCTGCAGGTATTTTTCGATTTTAATTTTCTACTGCTCGCCTTCCAAACCACATAACTTTATTTTTGCGTTTACAGAGCCATATGAGGGCTTAATGTTTGCAGTACAAATTGTGTTTTGCAATGGTACCTTTTACTACTCTCTGCAATGTACTGGGAAGCTGGACAAAAAAAAATTATGAATAGAATGAAAAACTGGAGTTGTGCAACTTTCTTTGGGCTTTGTTTGACTGTGTTCACTGTGCAGCCAAAAACTTTCACTAATCAGCTATTGAGGCTGGTCTAATTACTATTCAGCTCCCGTGATCTCGCCAAACGGGAGCGGTCCTGCAACTGCAAGGGTAGGACCGGCGCTCCCTTGAGTCGCTTTTTTTCACTTTGGAGGGTGTAACTTAATGCAGTGCCTGCAATCAGAGTGGATCCTGATCAGGGGCATTAGCTCTGGGTCTCCGCTGTACAATACCTGGTCAAGAAAAGGTAAATGTTAAAACAGGACAATCCCTAAATGCTGCTTCCATTGGAAAAGAGTGTGTAGAGTAATGTGTTGCCTTCTTTCTCACTAGCTGAGTGCGTTCTGTAGCCCCCAGGTCTCTGCTGTTTTACAGAAACATCTCTGTTTGCAGGCATTTAACGCCTGACGTGCCATAATCAGATTTGACCACAGGCATCTGAGGGGTTATTTATTTTCACTTTCCCTTGTGAGCTGGTCTGTTCCTATGGCAGCTGGAAGCCTTCTGAAAGCCCCCGTTTTTGTAGAATATAAGAATAAATTCAGACACCTTAGGTATTTGTGTCATAAAATTCTCAAACTATTAAATGCTAAAAATATTTCACAAACGGTGAACGCCATAGTGGGAAATAATCGAAATGTTGGAATTGGCTTTTTTTTTTTTTTTTTTTTTTTTTTTTGCTGTTTACTTTGTCCAAAAAGTAGTAAAATGTGCTCAAAATGTCTAACATTCCTCAAAATGGCGTCGTCAAAAACTATATTTTTGCTTTATGTGCGTAAGTGTAAAAGTTGTAAGAATATGCGTAGCAAAGAGATTCTTCTTTTTTCAAAGTTTTTAATGTTGTTTAACCCCTTCCCCCAAAATAATGTAATAGTACGCCATCGAAAGGTGTACCTTCCCACACCATGACATACTATTCTGACATCTGTACATTGGCAAATCAGCTGTGAAAAAGTGGCATGACGTCCAAAAAAACAAAATTTTGCTCCTAGCTGTATACCCAAACAGCAGTTTACACCCACATATGAAACTTTTTTTGTACCCAGGATAACCCACTTAATAGTTTTAGGAGTGCATGTCTCTGATGACACAAAGTGGGGTTCCGTTGTACTGATACTTCAGAGGCTCTGCAAATGCTACATGGCACTCAAAAACTATTCTATCAAAATCTGCCCTCTAAGATCCAAATAGCGATCTTTCCATTCCGAGCCCCGTCATGTACCCATACGCAGATTATGACCACATATGGGGTAATGCTGTGTTTATAAACAGTTGTTTAACAAACTGTGGGGTGCTTTTACTGCTTTAACCCCTTGTGAAAATGAAAACTTAATAATAAAGTGACGTCTTAGTAATATTTCATTTTCACATCTCAATGTTAATAAAATCTGTGAAACAGTTGTGAGGTCAAAATGCACACTATATCTCTTGATAAATTCCTTGAGGGGTGTAGTTTCCAAAATGGGGTCACTTTTGGATGGTTATCCATTGTATTGGTACGTTAGGGGCTCTGCAAATGAGACATGGCACCTGAAATCTATTCCAGAAACATCTGCTTTTCAAACACCCAGTGGCACTCCTTCCTTTCCGAGTGCTGCCGTGTACCAAGCAGCAGTTTACATCCACATGTGGGGTATTTCTGTGCTCGGGAGAAATTGCATAACAAGCTGAGATGCATTTTCTTGTGAGTGTTAATTTTAGAGCTAAATGAGTTTATCAGAAAAAAAAATGAAATGTCTAAATTTCACTTCCATATTTTTTTTTATTTCTGTGAAATGTTTAAAGGGTTAACAAACTTCCTAAATGCTGTTTTGAATTATTTGAGGTGTGCAGTTTTGAAAATGGGGTGATTTATGGGGTTTTTCTAATATATAAGCCTTTAAAATCCCTATTCAGAACTGAAGTGGGAAATTTTTCTTGTAAGCCTGAAAAATCACAGTTACAGTAAGCCTTCTAATGTCCAAAATAAATTAAAAATGTTAAAATTATGCTAATATAAAGCAGAGTTATGGTAGATAATTTTTAATGTATTTGGGTGGTAGAACTATGTTTAAAAAATCACAGAATTCCCCTTTTTTTTTTTTTTTTTAAAAAAAAATATTGATCAATGTTTACGACTAACCATGTAGTACAATATGTCATGATAAAACAATCTCAAAATCACATGGGTAAGTTAAACATTTCCCTACTAGGGGTCTCTAGGTATTTTGCATCTCTGGTAGCCAGAGCAATTTTCACAGTTTTGAGAGAGACAAATAGAGCCTAAATTGCAATTTAAAAAAAAAAACAAAAAAAAAACAAACATACTAACCCCCCCCCCCCATACCTACACTACCGTTCAAAAGTTTAGGGTCACTTAGAAATTTTCTTATTTTTGAAAGAAAAGCACAGTTTTTTTTCCAATGAAGATAACATTAAATGAATCGGAGATACACTCTACATTGTTAATGTGGTAAATGACTATTCTAGCTGCAAACGTCTGGTTTCTAATGCAATATCTACATAGGTGTTTAGAGGCCCATTTCCAGCAACCATCACTCCAGTGTTCTAATGGTACATTGTGTTTGCTAACTGTGTAAGGCTAATGGATGTTTAGAAAACCCTTCTGCAAGTATGTTAGCACAGCTGAAAACAGTTTTGCTGGTTAGAGAAAACTATAAAACTGACCTTCCTTTGAGCTAGTTGAGAATCTGGAACATTACATTTGTTGGTTGGATTAAACTCTCAAAATGGCCAGAAAAAGAGAACTTTCATGTGAAACTCGACAGTCTATTCTTGTTCTTAGAAATGAAGGCTATTCCATGTGAGAAATTGCCAAGAAACTGAAGATTTACCTACAGCGGTGTGTACAGTCATGGCCAAAAGTTTTGAGAATGACACAAATATTATATTTTCACATGATCTGCTGCCCTCTGATTTTTATGTGTTTGTCAGATGTTTTTATCACATACAGAAATATAATTGCATTCATATTATGAGTAACAGAAGCTTATATTGACAGTTAGAATGAGTTAATGCAGCAAGTCAATATTTGCAGTGTTGACCCTTCTTCTTCAGGACCTCTGCAATTCTCCCTGGCATGCTCTCAATCAACTTCTGGACCAAATCCTGACTGATAGCAGTCCATTCTTGCAGAATCAATGCTTTAATTTTGTCTGAATTTGTTGGTTTTTGTTTGTCCACCCGTCTCTTGATGATTGACCACAAGTTCTCAATGGGATTAAGATCTGGGGAGTTTCCAGGCCATGGACCCAAAATCTCTATGTTTTGTTCCCTGAGCCATTTAGTTATCACCTTTGCTTTATGGCAAGGTGCTCCATCATGCTGGAAAAGGCATTGTTGAGCGCCAAACTGCTCTTGGACGGTTGGGAGAAGTTGCTCTTGGAGGACATTTTGGTACCATTCTTTATTCATGGCTGTGTTTTTAGGCAAGACTGTGAGAGAGCCGATTCCCTTGGCTGAGAAGCAACCCCACACATGAATGGTTTCAGGATGCTTTACAGTTGGCATGAGACAAGACTGGTGGTAGGGCTCACCTCTTCTTCTCCGAATAAGCTGTTTTCCAGATGTTCCAAACAATCGAAAAGGGGATTCATCAGAGAAAATGACTTTACCCCAGTCCTCAGCAGTCCACTCCCTGTACCTTTTGCAGAATATCAGTCTGTCCCTGATGTTTTTTCTGGAGAGAAGTGGCTTCTTTGCTGCCCTCCTTGAGACCAGGCCTTGCTCCAAGAGTCTCCGCATCACAGTGCGTGCAGATGCACTCACACCTGCCTGCTGCCATTCCTCAGCAAGCTCTGCACTGCTGGTAGCCCGATCCCGCAGCTGAAACACTTTTAAGAGACGGTCCTGCCGCTTGCTGGTCTTTCTTGGGCGCCCTGGAGCCTTTTTGGCACCAATGGAACCTCTCTCCTTGAAGTTCTTGATGATGCGATAGATTGTTGACTGAGGTGCAATCTTTCTAGCTGCAATACTCTTCCCAGTGAGGCCATTTTTGTGCAGTGCAATGATGACTGCACGTGTTTCTTTAGAGATAACCATGGTTAACAGAAGAGAAACAATGATGGCAAGCACCAGCCTCCTTTTAAAGTGTCCAGTGGTGTCATTCTTACTTAATCATGACAGATTGATCTCCAGCCCTGTCCTCATCAACACCCACACCTGTGTTAATGGAGCAATCACTGAAACGATGTTAGGTGGTCCTTTTAAGGCAGGGCTGCAATGATGTTGAAATGTGTTTTGGGGGATAAAGTTCATTTTCTAGGCAAATATTGACTTTGCAAGTAATTGCTGTTAAGCTGATCACTCTTTATAACATTCTGGAGTATATGCAAATTGCCATTAGAAAAACTGAAGCAGTAGACTTTGTAAAAATTAATATTTGTATCATTCTCAAAACTTTTGGCCATGACTGTACTTCTCCCTTCAGAGGACAGCACAAACAGGCTCTAACCAGAGTAGAAAGAGAAGTGGGAGGCCCCGCTGAGGCTGCACAACTGAGCAACAAGACAAGTACATTAGAGTCTCTAGTTTGAGAAATCGACGCCTCACAGGTCCTCAACTGGCAGCTTCATTAAATAGTACCCGCAAAACGCCAGTGTCAACGTCTACAGTGAAGAGGCGACTCAGGGATGCTGGCCTTCAGGGCAGAGTGGCCAAGAAAAAGCCATATCTGAGACTGGCTAATAAAAGGAAAAGATTAATATGGGCAAAAGAACACAGACATTGGACAGAGGAAGATTGGAAAAAAGTGTTATGGACAGACAAATCGAAGTTTGAGGTGTTTGGATCACACAGAAGAACATTTGAAAGACGCAGAACAACTGAAAAGATGCTGGAAGAGTGCCTGACGCCATCTGTCAAGCATGGTGGAGGTAATGTGATGGTCTGGGGTTGCTTTGGTGTTGTACAAGGTAAAAGGAATTTTGAATAAGGAAGGCTATCACTCCATTTTGCAACACCATGCCATACCCTGTGGACAGTGCTTGATTGGAGCCAATTTCATCCTACAACAGGACAATGACCCAAAGCACACCTCCAAATTATGCAAGAACTATTTAGGGAAGAAGCAGGCAGCTGGTATTCTATCTGTAATGGAGTGGCCAGCGCAGTCACCAGATCTCAACCCCATTGAGCTGTTGTGGGAGCAGCTTGACCGTATGGTACGCAAAAGTGCCCATCAAGCCAATCCAACTTGTGGGAGGGGCTTCTGGAAGCATGGGGTGAAATTTCTCCAGATTACCTCAGCAAATTAACAGCTAGAATGCCAAAGGTCTGCAATACTGTAATTGCTGCAAATGGAGCATTCTTTGACGAAAGCAAAGTTTGATGGAGAAAATATTTCAAATAAAAATCATTATTTCTAACCTTGTCAATGTTTTGACTATATTTTCTATTCATTTTGCAACTCATTTAATAAATAACAATGAGTTTAATAATAATAATAGTCCCACAATGGGGAAATTCAGTGTGAGTTTTCTTGGAAAACCAAAATTGTCTGGGTGACCCCAAACTTTTGAACGGTAGTTTATATATTTTCTGAAAGTAGACAACTGCGGCATTGTCAAATTGCCACTTGGTACTGTATACAAACAGGCACCTTCATGCAATTTTGATTTAAAGTGTATGTTTTATAAAAAAAGAAAAAATGCAAATAAATGTATATTAGTTGCTAAAAGTGTAAACCAAACAAAGTTATATGCACCAAACCTCCTAACAATAAGTGTCCAACATGTGCAAAGCTCATTCATATAACTACACCATAAAATCACCAGAACTGGAAGGAACATAAATCTGCTTTGAAGCTGGAAATGTTAAAAAAGTATCATCCTATGAAAGGTAGGGATTATACTCCATGAAAAGAGTGCACCCTTAAACCCTATAATATTTCTTGAAAGTAGACAACCTGAAAATTTACAAGTCTCAGTGGGTTCTCAATAGCCATGTCCACCTTCATGTGACTTTGTGACAAACCCAAATTAATTTTTTGAAAAAATGCATTAAAAAATATATTTGCACCTAAAACTCCTATTCAATCGTATATTCACACAGAAAACACACACAAAATAATAGATCAAGGTGTACAAAATTGTATATATACCGCAGACAATCTACAACAAGCGCTCGTACTCTCAACACTGATACACAAGACGAGCAATATTTTGCTGTTCACTAATATGTTAATCTTTATTGCACATAGCAAAATGACTGATGCCAAAATCTTGTATTTTTTTTTTTTTTAATTGCACAGCATACCCTATATAAACACACAATTTCATATATACAACCACCTTCATGTAACTCTGCCGCAGATTACAAGCAAAAATTGCACAAAAATTCAAATTTGCCAACATAGTGCATGTTCAAGCAATCCCTTTCCGCAATCAAAATGTACTTTCCAAAAAACTGCAAGATGTGAGGAATTCATGCATAATATATATATTTCTTTGCAAATATTAAAGAAACGCCAGAAATTGCAGAAATACAGAAACCAATTTTGTGTATGCAAATTAAATAGGGGCTTACATAAAAATATAATTTTCTATCCCCCTATAAAAAAAATTGTATCTCTAATGAATAATTATAATCTCTCTACCTAATTATAACTAGGGCTGGTTTCAGATTTGCGTAACATGGCTGCTTTATTGCTCACATATTATGGATACAACCTCTGAATTTCCTGCGGTTCATCATTACTGGTGTTAGCCATAATTCTAGATCTGACTACTGGAAGTCTAGGTGTTTTGTTGTACTGTGGGTGCAAAATAAAAAAAAACACAAAAAAAAAACACTCTTATACCCATCTGAAAGCTGCCAAAAACTGGTATTTTATATGGTGACATTCAATGGGTGAAAATGTGTTATCTGACTCACTTTTCCGCTTTTCAGAAGTGTTTTATACGTTCATCTCTAGTGATAATTGTTATTGCTGCTATTTTAGTGTTTAAAAGGATATCGCTAGAGAGGCGGTCTGCGTATTTTACTCTATAAAGATCAGTTAAAGACAGGATAGGGACAGGGTCAAATGTAAATTTTATTGATGACTTTGTGTAAGTGTTTGGTGCAACTCATTTGGTGCTTCCTGGTTATGTTCAGAGGGGTATTACATAAAAATACCCCTCTGATTAGGCTTAGAGGGGTATTACATTAGAGAGCAAAAGTATAGTAAGCCCTCTGATTGGGGTCACATACAGGCCGTGCACAGACAATGATGATTCATCATTGTCTCTGCAGTCTGCAGCTTTACTCCTTCCTTCTCCATCCTCCTTCAGCAGCTCTAAGGTGTTACCTGAGGCAGGAGACAATTTAAAATGATACCAAGATCATCATGATAGCCCTTACAGATTTGAAGCCATTTGCTATTAAATGCTGTCAGGAATTGAGATCTGCAATGGGATTTCAGTGCCGAATAGCGTTTTCACCAGCGGATCGCTCTGGATCTGTAAGGGCTATCATGATGATTGTGGTATCATTTTAAAGATGACATACTCTTTCTGAGATCTCGGCATTAGTAGTAAGGACAAATTACATATGTCCTCTGCTACAAAAGTGCCATCCTGGGCAGACGTATAAATACATGGGTGGCAGGGAAAGGGTTAAAGCATCTCAGCGTTATTACCACATAAAGTGATACATGTCAGTTTTGAAAAATGGGGTTATAGGTACTAAAATATAACATAACAATTTCTTTACGGCTTCCCTGGAATATTAAATATCCATAAGGAAGGACAATTTGTCTAGCAAAAAACAAGCCTATAACTCTGTGAACAGAAAAAATAAGACTTTTGGGAGACAGTAAAAAACACAAACAAATTTAATTATCTTGGCCACTATGGTGTTGTGTTGATCCGTGGAATACGTACAGGTCAATACCTACAGGTCAGCATTACAGAGCCTCTAGTTTGTGAGAGAATGGAAATCACTGGAGACAACGTATTGCTCCCATGACACAAGCAGATACAAGTGACAGTGAATAAAGGAGTATATTTTGCTACAGCGAAGATACTAGTAAATGGTAGACACAATTTTAACTTGGCATAATAAATAGAAAAATCCATTAACAGTAGATCTTGTTTTATGGATTAACCACAAAATGGGGTTTACTTGTAATGATTCACACTAGCGTTGAATGTCCGTTCTGATGGTGTCCATTTAAAAAAACAAAAAAAAAAAAACACCTATCATGGCAAACACTAAATTATGTTAATGGGAGAGTTAAAAAAAAAAAAAAACGGACACATTAACATCAGTTAGTGTCCGTTTTTATAATATCTGGTTTTTTTTTTGTTTTTTTTTTCTGCTTTTTGAGCATGCGCAGAAAAAAAAACAGATAGTAATAACTGACAGTATAACAGACACACTTCTGTTAATGTTCGTTACCCATAAGTTAATGTTAAAAAAATAACGGACGCTTGACGCCCGTCATGAAACTGTTATTTGTCACGGACACACGTCCTGCATGCAGGATTTTTTGTTCGTGAAAAATAACGGGCATGTGACGGATTTGGTGTAAATGAACACTAACTGTAACTAACGGACACCAGATAAAATCAATTGAATTTTTAACGGATTTGTGACGGTTCTGCTAAAATCTTGTAACGGACAATAGCAACGGACATTACTGACGATCATCAGCGGTAGTGTGAACAACCCCTTACAATATTTTACCCTCGGCATTTATACCTTCATCACATATGTTATAACACAAGACTTTATATGATTTATTAACCTATTTCAATATGCTTAACCAGTTTAATTTCTGTGGCAACAATGTAGCTGGCAACAATGATAGATGGTTGGAAAATGAAAGATGTAGTGTAGAAGTGTAATTTCTGATCCAACTCTTATACCACTGCCCCCCCCCCCTATAACTGTAAAGTAGTAAAAACAATATTGCCTTCTGCTGTTAACGACGTCCATTATATTTCTGTTGTGTTGCCACTAATATTATTTCACTTTCTCTTTGACTAGTTTGACCTTTTTACCTTCCTTTCATTGATAAAAATACATATTTTGATCTCCACCAAGCGTCCTAGGATGCAGCAGATTTCTTCGTTGTAGTCAAAAATGTGTCTAACCTTAGCTTTAGATGTATTTTGAAGATCTAAAAACATTCCTTACATTCTTTGCTGCATATGCTGCATCTGCTAGACTCCCTTACTTTTCCTGAAAGTACTAATAATGCAAACATCATTGTGAAAACCAGTGTTTTAGAGGAACTGTCTCCAGTGTGGGATATTTAGAGATTTAGGCATGAGACTGGTATATGTATTATTTGGGTTAACATTTCATTGAATGGAGAGGCGGGAGTAATTCTCACATTACTTATTCTCTAACTCTCCTGTTCTGATGCTGCCCAGGTCCTCCACTGGTCTCTGGTCTCTGCTTTCTGGTCTCACTTGACGCACAGTAAATATCCACAACCAGAAAGCAGAGACCAAAGGGAAGTCAGGCAATTATTGCTACTATGCAAATGTTGAAATCCTGGGAAAGGAGCCTCAGAGAAAGCTGCAGGTGACCTTCAGCAAGTGTCACACTATTTTAAGGTAGGTTTCTACTATGGCAACTTGAAGAAGAACACACTGCAAAATTTTGCTACGTTTTCATATCATCTGACCTTAAAGTCTGTCAGCACAAAATTGAGCTATAAATTAATCACATTGCCTTGTAGGACTGTCAGCATAGTTTAGCATGATATACACATGTGGACAAAATTGTCCAAACTACATGTTGACAAGCCACAAAACTTCTGTGAGAATGTCCTTTGGACAGATGAGACAAAAAACAAAATTTTTGACAAGGCACATCAGCTCTATGTTTACAGATGGAAAAATGAAGCATATCTTGAAAAGAACACTGTCCCTTCTGTGAAACGTGGAGGAGGCTCTGTTATGTTCTGGAGCTGCTTGGCAGCATCTGGCACAGGGTGTCTTGAATCTGTGCAGGGTACAATGAAATCTCAAGACTATCAAGGGATTCTAGAGAGAAATGTGCTGCTCCGTGTTAGAAAGCTTGGTCTCAGTCACAGGTCATGGGTCTTGCAACAGGATAATGACCCAAAACACACAGCTAAAAACACCCAAGAATGGCTAAGAGGAAAACATTGGACTATTCTGAAGTGGCCTTCTATGAGCCCTGACCTAAATCCTATTGAGCATCTTTGGAAGGAGCTGAAACATGCCGTCTGAAAAAGGCACCCTTCAAACCCGAGACAACTGGAGCAGTTTGCTTATGAAGAGTGGGCCAAAATACCTGTTGAGAGGTGCAGAAGTCTCATTGACAGTTACAGGAATCATGTGATTGCCACAAAAGGTTGTGCAACAAAATATTAAGTTAAGGGTACCATCATTTCTGTCCAGGCCTGTTTCATGAGTTTTCTTTTTTAAAAAATTCTGTTGAAGCATGGTTGAAAAGCAATGTCTGACTTTCATTTGTTCATTTTCCTAGAATATTTATATTATTACTTTTGTCAGATTCAAGTTATTTGTGTGGCCGTTGTGGGTTTTTCTTTCATTAAACGAGGGATACCAACAATTTTGTCCACGTGTGTTTCTTATTCAGGACTGCTGCTCAGTTCTAGTAAAAAATTGTCCTTTTATCCTATGCAAATGAGCAGAAAATCGCTTTAAGGCCATTGTTTTCCATCAATGGGCTTTATGATCTGCTTCTTTCACTTCCGGATGCAGTGTGTCATCATTAGATATGCACTTCACAGTTAGTGGGCGGAGCTGAGCAGCAGATGGTTGATGGCAATCAACGCCCCTAAAGCCATTTTCTGCTCATTTGAATAGGGATAAAAGGAGGATTTTTACAAGGATGGAGTAGCAGTCCTGAATCAGAAACTATGCTGACAACCTTACAAAGTACTGTGATTAGTTTTTCTCAATTTTGTGCTGACAGACTTGCTTTAAGTTAAAGGGAGTCTACCATTGCATATATCGTTTTTAACTGACACCACTTTGGAATACGGGTTTTCCATTTATGTAAATGATGCTCAGAAAGCACAGGGAGCGTTCCCCCTGTGCTCCGAGCACAGTTTAGTCATCCCCTGCAACGCCGCCTCTTGTGTTTTATTCTTGACAGCCCCTGCATCTTTCCCCTGCCTCTTCTCTGCGTCAGTAGCTGATATTCTTACAGTGAAGGAAATAAGTATTTGATTCCTTGCTGATTTTGTAAGTTTGCCTACTGTCAAAGACATGAACAGCCTATAATTTTAAGGGTAGGTTAATTTTAACAGTGAGATATAGAATATCAAAAATAAAATCCAGAAAATCACATTGTATATATTTTATAAATTGATTTGCATTTTACAGAGAGAAATAAGTATTTGATCCCTCTGGCAAACAAGACTTAATACTTGGTGGCAAAACCCTTGTTGGCAAGCACAGCAGTCAGATGTTTTTTTGTAGTTGATGATGTTTGCGCACATGTCAGGAGGAATTTTGGTCCACTCCTCTTTGCAAATCATCTCTAAGTCATTAAGATTTTGAGGCTGTCGCTTGGCAACTCTTGTCACTCAGGATTTTACGGTACATGGCTCCATCCATTCTCCCATTGATGCGGTGAAGTAGTCCTGTGCCCTTAGCAGAGGAACACCCCCCAAAACATAATGTTTCCACCTCCATGCTTGACAGCGGGGACGGTGTTTTTTGGGTCATAGGCAGCATTTATCTTCCTCCAAATACGGCGAGTTGAGTTAATGCCAAAGAGCTCAATTTTCGTCTCATCTGACCACAGCACCTTCTTCCATTCACTCACAGAATCATCCAGGTGTTCATTGGCAACCTTCAGATGGGCCTGCACATGGGCCTTCTTGAGCAGGGGGACCTTGCGGGCACTGCAGGATTTTTAAACCATTATGGTGTAATGTGTTACCAATGGTTTTCTTGGTGACTGTGGTCCCAGCTGCCTTGAGATCATTAACAAGTTCCCCCTGTGTAGTTTTAGGCTGATCTGTCACCTTCCTCATGATCATGGATACCCCATGAGGTGAGATTTTGCATGGAGCCCCAGATCGATGTCAATTGAGTCATTTTGTTTTTCTACCATTTACTTACTATTGCAACAACAGTTGTCTCCTTCTCACCCAGCGTCTTACTTAAAGTTTTGTAGCCCACTCCAGCCTTGTGCAGGTCTATGGCCCGGTTCACATCTGCGTTTGGCCATTCCGTTCGCAAATCAGTATTTGAAATCTTCAAAAACTGATTACATACTGATAGCAATCAGTTTGTGTCCGTTTCTGACCAATTGTGTTTTTTTTTTTTTTTTTTTTCTCCACCTTCACCCTTCTTCATTCTGAGCATGCACAGAGGAAAAAACAGAATGCAAAACGGACACAAACTGATTGCTATCAGTATGTAATCCGTCTTCCGTAGACCTCATTGTTAAAAAAAACAAAAAAACGGATTGGTTGCTGTCCGTCTGGAATCCTTATTTTCAGTACGGAGAGAAAGAACTGCAAGTTCTACTTTTCGCTCCGCACGAAAAAGCGGAAACCAGACAGGGCACATACGGATTGCTTTGAAAACCCATTCAACTCAATGGGTTGTCATCCGGACCGCACAAAATCAGTTTTTGAAGATTTCAAATACTGATTGTGAACGGAATGGCCGAACGCAGATGTGAACTGGGCCTTAGATCTTGTCTCTGACATCCTTAGAAAGCTCTTTGGTCTTTCCCATGTTGTAGAGGTTAGAGTCTGACTGAGTCTGTGGACAGGAGTCTTTTATACAGGTGACAATTTAAGAGAGCTGTCTATTTAATGCAGGTAATGAGTTGATTAAGAGCGTCTAACTGGTCTGTAGGAGCCAGAACTCTTAATGGATTGTAGGGGATCAAATACTTATTTCTCTCTGAAAAATGCTAATTTTCTGGATTTTATTTTTGATATTCTATGTCTCTCTGTTAAAATTAACCTACCCTTAAAATTATAGACTGTTCATGTCTTTGTCAGTGGGCAAACTTACAAAATTAGCAAGGGATCAAATGCTTATTTCCTTCACTGTATCGAAATCCCGCACATACACAATCGGCTCTGCTACTTTGGGTTCGGGCAGAGCCGACTGCGCATGCTCTGCCCGCCACGTTGATTCGATTACTACAAAAGCGTACTGCGCAGGGAAAAGAAGCAGAGGACGTCAAAAATAAAACACACAGGCGACGTTTGGCATTGCAGGGATGACGAAGCTGTACTCGGAGCACAGGGGGAATGCCTCCTGTTCTCTCTGAGCATCATTTATATAAGTGGAAAACCTGTAAAAACTTAAACGGCGGCGAGGATGTGAGAAATAAAGGTAGGAGATTAATCCTTTATAAAGGCTGTTCCAACATGGTGTCAGTTAAAAAGCGATATATGCAATAATAGACTGCATTTAAACGGAATCTGTCAGGGCAATTTGGGACCCTAAACCCCTGTTCCATAAGGATCTGTGGGATGTTTAAAGTCCAAAATTTCCCTGTAATAATGCCATCCATGCATGCAATAAAAATAGTATAAAAAAAAGCTTTATACTCCAGTGTATTCCATGCAGCGGCGCGGTTCATCGCTGAAGTTAGAGGAGTTCACTTTATCTTCAGTGCTCATGCCCCATACCTCCTGCACTTGCGCAGTGAAGCCTGGGAGTATGTACTCTGCTTCACTGAAGAACTGCGCAGGCGCTGGGAGCATCGGACTCATCTCTAGGTGTAAGTATAAAGGTTTATTTATTTATTTATTTTATTGTAGAAACTGATGGATTGAAAACATGGCGATTTGCGACACTAAACTCCCGGTCTATAAGTACCTGTGGTTGCTTTAATGTCCCAAATCGACCTGACAGGTTCTCTTTAATGGGAACAAGTCACCATGAAAATGATGTATAATCTTAAAACAGCATGTTGTAGAGCAGGAAGACTTGTTTATAGTTCTCTAGGAAAAAATTCTGAATAACTTGTATTTTATCCATTTATTGTTCTGTCAGGACCGCCCACTGGACTCAATTACTTCTTCAAAGCAAAGGGCGAACAGAGAAGTAAATGTCAATCATTCTATACAAAGCCATATATTAATCTGCTTAGCTCTTCCTGCTCTATAACTTGATGCCTGCAGATTGCAGTACATTTTCATGGTGACAGGTTCCCTTTTAAAATGTTTCCTTTTACATGATATGACTGATCACATGATCACTTAGCTTTGTATCCTTGTTTCATTGTACCCAGATTGTGGTTTGTATTTTGAGAGGGGATTACAGTTCGTTTTCTCACGTAAGGCATACGAAGTGTTGGCTGCAAGAATTACAGAAATCAATGAAATGCAGTGAGGGAATTGTTTTTGTATCTGACATGAAAACTGGTACAAAGACTAGGGTGGTTACTGTGTGAACTGTAAAAAAAAAAACACTGGATTTGCATTTTCTCCTGTTTAATAGCTATAGTTTAGTTCAAGCCATAATATAACTCTGTGTTGACATACTTTGCTGATGCAAATCTTTTAGCAATTTGTAGCTTATCTGAATCTGTTAAAGAGGACCTTTCACATCCTCATTAATATGCGGTTTTACATACTGCTAGAAAGCTGACAGCGCGCTAAATTCAGCGCACTGCCGGCTTTCCCGTTATATGCCCCGGGGCTGGAGATATCGGAGGTCTAAATTTCACCATTCACTGTCAGAAGGGCGTTCCTGACAGTCTAGCTGCGCTGTGAGGAGTGCCCTCCATGACAGTACTAGTCCATAGACTAGTACTAGTCCATAGACTAGTACTTGGGAAGGGGGGGTCGCCTTCCTTACAGCTCAGCGTCATCACTGGACTGTAAGGAACGCCCCCTCTGACAGTACTCGGCTATGGATGAGGACAGAGAGAGGGGGTGTTCCCTACCGCCCAGTGATGACGCTGGGCTGTGAGGAATGCTCCCCCAGTACAGTGCTAAGGAGGAATACTTTTGGAGGGCGTTCCTCACAGCGCAGCTAGACTGTCAGGAACACCGACAGTGAACGGTGAAATTTAGACCCCTGATATCTCCAGCCCCGGGGCATATAACGGGAAAGCCGGCAGTGCGCTGAATTCAGCGCGCTGTCAGCTTTCTAGCAGTATGTAAAACAGCATATACATGAGGACGTGAAAGGTCCTCTTTAATTAAAGGCAATCTGTTATTGGGCATTTTCCGTAATTTTTTTTTCTATTTGTTATTGCTGCCTAGTTGCCAGTTATGTCTGTATAGATTTGTGTACATGATATAATTTTGTCAGCTGTATGAGAATGGAAGCTATTTTAATGAAATAGTTTGAGTTCTGCATGCATATGGCTTGTCTCAGCTATTTTTGAGTATTAAACCCTTCCTGGTGTCCCCTATTACAATGACTGGATCAAAGCAATCACTTTACCTTTTTGAGTTATTGTAACATTTCATCATTCATTTGAAAAAGTAAAGGTATCCTACAAGATCTTCCTAACTTCTCTTCTTTATTCATGCCATTTGTAATATTTCTGTTTGGACAGTAATGGGGTGTGTGTTTCCATATTCAGATTTCTTGCTGCAGTTTTTGAAGCCAAAACCCAGTGTGAATCATATAGGAAAAGAAAATATAATTGATAAATGGTTTTGGTTTCGGCTTCAAAAACTGCATTAGAAAACCTAAATGTGCAAACCCAGCTGTATTGTGCCTGTTTGTTTTGTTATCACAGCTTATCTCCTTGTATGTTTTGTCATGCTTTAGACCAGGGGTAGGCAACCTTTTTTTTTTTTTTGTTCGACGTGCCAATTTTGATTAAAAGAATCAAAGATGAGGTACTCGGAGTGCCGGTCACTAATTGTAAATCTGACGACCCCTAAACTAAAGTCATATACCACAAACCATAACACAGAAGTGCTGCCACCAAATGCTTTAGGACGCATCCGTTTACTGCTATTTCCTGGGGCGCACCTGTACTTTCCAATTAGAAGCAATAAAAGTACATGTGCAGCCCCCAAGTAGTGGTAAATGTGTCCAGGAGCACAGTATGGCGGCATCCTTATTGTGAAAACACACTATGTATCTGGATACAGCTATATTCTTAGGCCACTGGAACTTTTACTTCGATGTAAAATTGTGTTCACATGGTGCATTTTTGCACAAAAAAAAATGCCTGAGTTTTCTGTGCAAAAACACATCCTTAATACAGAAAACACACCGTTATACAGAATAATGTCCCATAGCAGCCCCTGCTCACGGTATTAGGTCCCATAGCGCCCCCTGCATGCGGTATTAGGTCCCATAGCGGCCCCTGCACACAGTATAATATTCTAACTTTTATAATATTCCAATTTTCGCCGCTCACTAGCGCTTATTATACTCTGGGGTCTCTTCAGACCCCAGAGTATAATAAGCGGAGGCCCAGGAGAGGTGACAAGCATAAAAAAAAAAAAAACACTGTTACTCACCTTCCCTGCGCTCTGCAGCGGCTCTGTTCTCTTCAGCACTTCTGCCTGAAGTCAGTGAGCGCTGATTGGGTCTCAGGGGTCACGTTGCGTCATAATGCGTAATGACGCCGGAAGTGGCCCCTGAGGTACTGTCAGCGGTCTCTTAGGTCAGGCAGAAGCGCCTGCAGAGCACACAGCCGCCGCGGAGCGCAAGGAAGGTGAGTTAACATTATTTTTTATGTTTGATCACGTCCCTGGGGGCTCTGCTTATTATACTCTGGGGTCTGAGGAGACCCCAGAGTATAATAACAGCAGTTTCGTTTTGGCCGTGTTTGGTCCGATCAAAACTGCTGGGTGAGGACTCCGCTGCCGTGCCAGGGAAATATGACTTGGCACGTGTGCCGGGGGTTGCCGATCACTGCTTTAGACAATTAAAAACCCCTTTTTTAAATTTCATACCTTTTTTGAAGGGCAAGGTGACTTAATGAAGTCTGTCACCAGATCTCAGCATATCAGTCCAACCACAGCTTTGGAGGAATGAGGGTGTGGCAGTGACAGCAGCACCCTCATTGTTTTAAAGAACTATTTTGCATATAACTATTTTATGAAAATTTGATAGCAGTTATCTCTTACATTTCACAATTTTAAAATTGTGTGAACTTTTTTTTTTTTTTTTTTTTTAATCAATGCAAATAATTTTTTATTTTTTGACTGATCTGGCTGTTGGAATAGGTAGCGCTTGTTCATACTATCATACTATGAAAGTTGAAGAGGAATTTGAAGTAAACATATATGCCTCAAATTAAGTTGAACACTTCTACATAGACAAGTTATCTCTTCCTGACACACCTGCCATATAATGTGAATAAACTTTACTAGTGCTGTTCTAAAAATCAGTCTCTTAAGGAACTTTGATATGTCAGATCTGATAAAGGAGGCTTATTGTTTGTTTGCACATGGTAGAGGCATCTATGGCCAGAGTTCTGTAATTAACATCTCAGTATGTAAAGATTGTCAAAACATCTGCTGACAGAGGTAGTTGTGGTCGCAAATCAAAGCTTGACATGAGGGACAGTACAGTCATGGCCAAAAGTTTTGAGAATGACACAAATATTATATTTTCACATGATCTGCTGCCCTCTGGTTTTTATGTGTGTTTGTCAGATGTTTTTATCACATACAGAAATATAATTGCATTCATATTATGAGTAACAGAAGCTTATATTGACAGAATGAGTTAATGCAGCAAGTCAATATTTGCAGTGTTGACCCTTCTTCTTCAGGACCTCTGCAATTCTCCCTGGCATGCTCTCAATCAACTTCTGGACCAAATCCTGACTGATAGCAGTCCATTCTTGCAGAATCAATGCTTTAATTTTGTCTGAATTTGTTGGTTTTTGTTTGTCCACCCGTCTCTTGATGATTGACCACAAGTTCTCAATGGGATTAAGATCTGGGGAGTTTCCAGGCCATGGACCCAAAATCTCTATGTTTTGTTCCCTGAGCCATTTAGTTATCACCTTTGCTTTATGGCAAGGTGCTCCATCATGCTGGAAAAGGCATTGTTGAGCGCCAAACTGCTCTTGGACGGTTGGGAGAAGTTGCTCTTGGAGGACATTCTGGTACCATTCTTTATTCATGGCTGTGTTTTTAGGCAAGACTGTGAGAGAGCCGATTCCCTTGGCTGAGAAGCAACCCCACACATGAATGGTTTCAGGATGCTTTACAGTTGGCATGAGACAAGACTGGTGGCAGCGCTCACCTCTTCTTCTCCGAATAAGCTGTTTTCCAGATGTTCCAAACAATCGAAAAGGGGATTCATCAGAGAAAATGACTTTACCCCAGTCCTCAGCAGTCCACTCCCTGTACCTTTTGCAGAATATCAGTCTGTCCCTGATGTTTTTTCTGAAGAGAAGTGGCTTCTTTGCTGCCCTCCTTGAGACCAGGCCTTGCTCCAAGAGTCTCCGCCTCACAGTGCGTGCAGATGCACTCACACCTGCCTGCTGCCATTCCTCAGCAAGCTCTGCACTGCTGGTAGCCCGATCCCGCAGCTGAAACACTTTTAAGAGACGGTCCTGCCGCTTGCTGGTCTTTCTTGGGCGCCCTGGAGCCTTTTTGGCACCAATGGAACCTCTCTCCTTGAAGTTCTTGATGATGCGATAGATTGTTGACTGAGGTGCAATCTTTCTAGCTGCAATACTCTTCCCAGTGAGGCCATTTTTGTGCAGTGCAATGATGACTGCACGTGTTTCTTTAGAGATAACCATGGTTAACAGAAGAGAAACAATGATGGCAAGCACCAGCCTCCTTTTAAAGTGTCCAGTGGTGTCATTCTTACTTAATCATGACAGATTGATCTCCAGCCCTGTCCTCATCAACACCCACACCTGTGTTAATGGAGCAATCACTGAAACGATGATAGGTGGTCCTTTTAAGGCAGGGCTGCAATGATGATGAAATGTGTTTTGGGGGATAAAGTTCATTTTCTAGGCAAATATTGACTTTGCAAGTAATTGCTGTTAAGCTGATCACTCTTTGTAACATTCTGGAGTATATGCAAATTGCCATTAGAAAAACTGAAGCAGTAGACTTTGTAAAAATTAATATTTGTATCATTCTCAAAACTTTTGGCCATGACTGTACTTGATAAAATTGCAGCCTAAAAAAAACAAAACTAGGGCTCCTCAAAGTCTGTGTTTTGCATCAGTGATTGTGAGTCAAAACGAGGAATGTGGAGGCAACACAAATTTAAGGAATAATGTAAAGACTTGTGCCTGTTCTGTGTTTTTGACTGCCCCTGATTTAAATGATCACTAAATTTTAGACAACGTAATCTCATTCAGTGGTCCAAAATGTAATGCTTTTTATTTAAAAATGTGGTTGCTTTCTGCTTGAAAAACATTCCTAAAATTCCTGCCACTAGTTGTCTGCCTTCTAGCTAATTTGCAGTTAACTCCCTGTTGCTAGTCCGTCCTTAAGTGAGTGAAGAGGGAGGTTCTGTCTTCACACAGTGAATGCAGTTGGAGGGCCTGGTTCTCCTTGCACATCTGCAAACTGTTGCTCTGTGCAAAGGACTGATCATTCTGTAAATCTCACAGCTTGCAATGTAGGAAAAGTATTCTATGTACTTGTATCTACAGTGGGTACGGAAAGTATTCGGACCCCTTTAAATTTTTCACAGTTTCATTGCAGCCATTTGCTAAAAGCAAAAAAGTTCATTTTATTAATGTACACTCAGCACCCCATCTTGACAGAAAAAAAAAGAAATGTAGATATTTTTGCAAATTTATTAAAAAAGAAAAACTGAAATATCACATGGTCATAAGTATTCAGACCCTTTACTCAGTATTGAGTAGAAACCCCTTTTGAGCTAGTACAGTCATGAGTCTTCTTGGGAATGATGCAACAAGTTTCTCACATCTGAATTTTGGGCTCCCCTGCCATTCTTCCTTGCAGATCCTTTACAGTTCCGTCAAAGTTGGATGGTGAACGTTGGTTTACAGCCATTTTCAGTCTCTCCAGAGATGCTCAATTGGGTTAAGGTCAGGGCTCTGGCTGGGCCAGTCAAGATTGGTCACAGAGTTGTTCCGAAGCCACTCCTTTGTTATTTTAGCTGTGTGCTTAGGGTCATTGTCTTGCTGGAAGGTGAACCTTCGGCCCAGTCTGAGGTCCAGAGCACTCTGGAAGAGGTTTTCTTCCAGGATATCTCTGTACTTGGCCACATTCATCTTTCCTTCAATTGCAACCAGTCGTCCTGTACCTGCAGCTGAAAAACACCCCCATAGCATGATGCTGCCACCACCATGTTTCTCTGTTGGGATTGTATTGGGCAGGTGATGAGCAGTGCCTGGATTTCTCCACACATACCGCTTAGAATTAACGCCAAAAAGTTCAATCTTCGTCTCATCAGACCAAAGAATCTTATTTCTCATAGTGTGGGAGTCCTTCATGTGTTTTTTGGCTAACTCTATCCAGGCTTTCATATGTCTTGCACTGAGGAGAGGCTTCCTTCAGACCACTCTGCCATAAAGCCCCGATTGGTGGAGGGCTGCAGTGATAGTTGACTTTGTGGAACTTTCTCCCATCTCCCTACTGCATCTCTGGAGCTCAACCACAGTGATATTTGGGTGGTTCTTTACCTCTCTCACCAAGGCTCTTCTCCCACAATTGTTCAGTTTGGCTAGACGGCCAGGTCTAGGAAGAGTTCTGGTCATCCCAAACTTCTTCCATTTAAGGATTATGGAGGCCACTGTGCTCTTAGGAACCTTGAGTGCTGCAGAAATTCTTTTGTAACCTTGTCCAGATCTGTGCCTTGCCACAATTCTGTCTGAGCTCTTTGGGTAGTTCCTTTGACCTCATGATTCTCATTTGCTCTGACATGCACTGTGAGCTGTGAAGTCTTATATAGGCAGGTGTGTGCCTATCCTAATCAAGTCCAATCAGTTTAATTAAACACAGTTGGACTCCAGTGAAGGAGTAGAACCATCTCAAGGAGGATCAGAAGGAAATGGACAGCATGTGAATTATATATGAATGTCACAGCAAAGGGTCTGAATAGTTATGACCATGTGATATTTCAGTTTTTCTTAATAAATTTGCAAAAATATCTACATTTCTGTTTTTTTCTGTCAAGATGGGGTGCTGAGTATGTACAATAATGAGAAATAAAATGAACTTTTTTGCTTTTAGCAAATGGCTGCAATGAAACAGTGAAAAATTTAAAGGGGTCTGAATACTTTTCGTACCCACTGTACTTTTTGCTGCTTGTGTGATTTACAGATGGGATATTATTCACAGACAACAAGCAGCTTCGTGTGTTTTAGCTGCTTGGTTGTATGCATTTGTCCTATATTTGAAGTCCAGTTTTCCTGGATCTCCTAAACTATGGCTACTTGGGACAGCTATTTATTTGCTATTGTACAGTTACACCTGGCAGAATTACATATAAAGAAACCAGATGTATCAGTAATGGATAGGTGAGGAGGTCAGATTGCTGTACACGCCCACAGCCTGAGTCAAATGCAAAATGTGGTATAGCCATAATGTGGTTATTGGCAGCAGAATAACTGATAGGACATCATGTAATGTGGCTTATACAGTCATAGAACAGACTTCCTAGCAAGACCCTGCACATATTTAAACTTTTCATGAAAATTCTGGTACCTTTTTAAATTACTAACTAAAACACGGATTAGACTTCAGGTTACCAGCATCAGTGAAAACCGTTAGTTAACTTGCCAAGATGATATCCATGGGGGAATCAAATCAAATTTAACCTTTGCCTTTTAAACACAGCTGCTTCTGTCTGCAAAGGTTTTGCCAGATTTGCACAGGTGATGGCTGGTGTGTCAGGAAGACTTTTTAACTTGACTATGTAAAAAAAAAAATAGGGTGTTCAAGTTATTTTGTCCAAACCCTGTATGTTCATCATAGGGATTAAGGAGACTCCGTATCCACTAGATCTAGTTCTGAGATAATGTTTTGTTTTTATGAAAACTCTCTAACCTGTCTGTTCTCTTTACAGATTTAAAAGATACTTGAGTCTTCATCAAAAGTTGAACTGTGTGCAATGTTTTCCCGGGCGAATAAGCCTTCATATGTGGTGTTCAGTCAATTTTTCTGCTGCTAATATCCCCATTATAGCTGCACTGCGTTTTACATTTGTTTGAGATGGGTATGTGTATAGTACAGAGCAGAGCCTCCCTACCCTATGCGTTATAACTACTTCTGTACTAGTAACTGGTTTATTTACATGTATTTCTGTGAATTCTTTCTGTGAAAAGCGCTGCAGGATAAATTGCAATGCGTTGCCACCGTGGTTTTTCTTGCATTGCTTTTTTGCTTTGGCCTGCTATGTGGGGCCTTAACCAACCTTAGAGAGGTTTTTGCAAGCAGAAAACAGCAATACTTGGCCTTAATTATAAGGCCCCACGTTGTGGAAATGCAGTTGTGTTTTTTTTTTTTTTTTGTTGCAGAAGGTGGTAACGAGTAGACACTGGCCTAAATGTGACACATCTTTGGTATATCTAGTTTGGACTGAAATTTTTCGACTAAGGATGGATTCACACTTGCGCTTGAGTCCGTCCGCTGCCAATCCAAGTGAAAATCTCGGGAAACTGGATAGGCACCGGATAGCGACAGGTTAGCAACGCATTGCTTAAAAACCCATTCAAAGTTGGATATGCAGGACTTTGTTTCCAGCGAAAAAAAAAAAAAAAACTGGATTCGCAGTGCAGAGGGTGTAAGCGCACACCCGCGCATTGCTTTAAAAACCCATTCAAATGAATGGGTTTTTAAGCAATGCGTCGCTAACCTGTTGCTATCCGGTGCCTATCCAGTTTCCTGAGATTTTCACTCGGATTGGCAGCGGAAGGACTCAAGCACAACTGTGAACCCACCCTTACTAGACATGTGGACTCTCAGAAAAAGGTGTGGCTCAAGGTTTTGGCTGAAAATAAGAAAATTAAAAGGTCATATACATGTAGACTAGACAATGTAATGATATGCCAGATTTATCATCCAGTAACAGCCACTGTCTGGCATATTTTCATACTGTGTTTGCATTGTCTGTGTAATAGTAAATCTGTGCCAGTGAATATGGGTATACAGACAACGCTTAGAGCATTGCTAGAGAGAATGTTGGAGCTATTTTTCTATAAAGTAAAATAGGTTAATAAAGTATATTTTCTTGATCAAAGTCAAGAATAAAAAACTATAAAATCATAAAAATGTGCAGTTAATGTTTTGCTTTGGACTTGCACATACTACTTCCTACCGATTTTAGAAACCAGTGTATTCATTATTCCTATGTAAACATCTTGCTATTCCCTTGGAAGCAGCTATTTCATTTTTTTTTTCTATCATGGCTGCTGCACCGCAAACAAGCCCCTTAGGACCAATGGGAAATAAAGCACCTGCGACTTTATTTTGTTAAATAATAAACTGTTCAAACACTTGTGTGATCAATGAGGGGAATATGATAGATAGTTCATATTCCCTTCATTTTAGATTGTCCTGACTCCAGAATATGTTCTCATGTAGTGGCAGCAAGCAATTTCAACACCTCATGATGTGTCTGTATAACCAGGCAAAATGAGCCAGTGTGCACATTGAAGCAAATTACCAAAGTGAGACATTTGATGAACATTTCACTCTGGTAAAAGTCAGTCTGAAGCTGCTCAGTGACCTGATCCTGCAACCTGAATGAAAAACAGAAAACTTGAGGGGTTGTGATCATAGCAGATCTTGTTCACAGTTGGATAATAGGAGGAAACCTTTTTTCTTGACTTTAGGGAATAATAGCTATGCTTTACTCAGCCATGCTGCTGATACTTTGAACACAATCTATTAGAATCTGTCATTTGTTAACAAAACAAATCTTATCTGTCGACATGTCATTAAGATCACCACTATCAGTTTCAACTGCTTCCATGTGTCCTATGTGGATGGTGATGGACTTCAGTGGTCAGAGGCATGGATAAAAGGAAATAGTTGTTTATAGTTGTGTAGTATACTTAAATGTTCTGAGAAGCAATACCATTTCCCAGTATTAGTATTTATCACAAGTATTCTTAAGCTGTGTAATGTCAGAAGGGCGCTGTCAGGCAGGGGTGTGTGATTCAGAACTCCAACCAGAGGCAGCCAGCGTCAAAGCTCAGAATCTCACCACTTGCCTGTTCCAACCTGACACCTCCCTCCTGACAGTACAGAGCCTAAATAGCATATCGAGCACTAAAACTAACAACATTGATTGCTCAGTAACAGTGGAGGGCTACAGAAAAAAATTCCAACTGTGCAGGAACTAGTGGAGCAGCATCTAATCATCGATGCTAAGAACTAGAGGACCAGCTAATTTCCCTGGTTAGAGACCACAAACATTTTCGGGTTTTAAAATTGATTTTGTGGGATATAACTTCCCCCCCCCCCCTTGGGTTATTTTAAATTAATTTTTGCATCTTTTTTCACTGAGTTTTTATTTTCATGTGTGTTTTTTATTTTTTTTTTCTTAATAACAACCAAAATATGAACAACCAGAACAAACCACACAAACCGGCCTCCATTGAAATAGGAGCCTGAAAACAACCTGGAATACAGAGACAATCTGCATATGAAGGTTAGAGACATGATAGTTCAGGGGTAGGCAACCTTTTTTGCTCGGCGTGCCGATTTTAATTAAAAAATCAAAGATGAGGTACTCGGAGTGCCGGTCACTAATTGTAAGTCTGACGACCCCTAAACTAAAGTCATATACCACAAACCATAACACAGAAGTGCTGCCACCAAATGCAGAAAACACACAGTTAAACAGAATAATGTCCCATAGTGGCCCCTGCACAAGTTATTATATCCCATAACAGCCTCTGCACACAGTATTAGGTCCCGTAGCGGCCCCTGCACGCGGTATTAGGTCCCGTAGCGGCCCCTGCACGCGGTATTAGGTCCCGTAGCGGCCCCTGCACGCGGTATTAGGTCCCGTAGCGGCCCCTGCACGCGGTATTAGGTCCCGTAGCGGCCCCTGCACGCGGTATTAGGTCCCGTAGCGGCCCCTGCACGCGGTATTAGGTCCCGTAGCGGCCCCTGCACGCGGTATTAGGTCCCGTAGCGGCCCCTGCACGCGGTATTAGGTCCCGTAGCGGCCCCTGCACGCGGTATTAGGTCCCGTAGCGGCCCCTGCACGCGGTATTAGGTCCCGTAGCGGCCCCTGCACACGGTATTATGTTCCATAGCTCTCTTCAGACCCCCGAGTATAATAAGTCCAAAAGAGGTGACAAACATAAAAAAAAAAAAAAAACAATGCTACTCACCTTTTTCCAAGCTCCGTAGCCGCTCTGTTCTCTTCGGCGCTTCTGCCTGTAGTCAGCGACCGCTGATTGGGTGTCTGGGGTCACGTCGTTTCATTATGCATAATGACGTCAGACGCAGACGTGACCTCTGAGGCCCTGTCAGCTGTCCAAAGCGCTTGCAGATCGCACAACAGCCGCATAGCACAGGGAGCAAGGTGAGTATCATTGTTTTTTATGTTCCATCACTTCTCCTGAGTCTCTGCTTATTATACTCTGGGGTCTGAAGAGACCCCACAGTATAATAGCAGTTTCATTTCGGCCATGTTTGGTCCGATCGAAGCTGCTGGGTGAGGACTCCACCGCCGTTCCAGGGAAATAAGCCTCTGGCACGCGTGCTGGGGGGTTGCCGACCCCTGTGATAGTTAAGTGCATACAGAAGGTAGAGTGAGCAGGAGGGCGGAGGTACAAAGAAACAAATACAAAAAATAAATAAATAAAAAAAACAACCCCCCCATCAAAGCTAGTCTAGGAGCTGAGCAACACTAGCAGTGAGTCAACTCACTAAAGCAGGTCTCAGGAGCAGTGTACTACCAGAGAGCCACCGAATAACTACTGGGAGAGAGGCAGAACCACAAGGAGGAGCTACCCTTTCCCCAAGCATATCCAAAATACAACAGAGTTTGGGTCGGAGACATGGAGTAGTGCTGAATCAGCGTGGGAGTAGAGTCATTGCAAACAATGAGGAGATTGGAGACAAAAGCAACCCTTGGAACCGTGATGATCCCAGAGAGTCTTTAGCAAAAAGCACAGAAAAAAAAACTCCAAGTGTGGGGAGCACATAATCAAAGAGGGCCTTGGAAAGGCAAAATGACAAAACAGGAGAGGGTTCTCTCATTGGCTGAGACCCACGCAGACCGAGATCCGCGGGAGGCTACACCAAGGCACAGGAACTTGGGAGTCAGCACACAGAGAAACCGGACAAGTCAGGCCTAGTAGTACAGTAGAGAAACATGCTTATAAACCGTGAGCCAGGAAGAGTCGAGAGAGAGAGAGAGCCAGTTGAGAATGGGTGTGGCTGAAAAATATTGCAAGGACAGTCCAGTAACGTGGAAAGGGGCTGGAGAGTCTTCATAGCAGATGAATAAATAGAATCTCAAGTAGGAGCAGCTGATAAAGGATTCAATCACTCAAGAAGGACACAAAATGGATTCTTCCAGACAACCATCGTGGATGAGGACGGTTGCCAGTCAGCAGAGGTGGACATAAGAGGAAACGCCAGCCAGTCAGGGAGGCCGCCTGATCAGGAGTGTGGAGAGCAAACATCGCTCTGTTGTTGCGAATCTGGAGGTGGAAGGGATGTCCCCAACTGTAGGTGGCACCAGCATCCGTGATGAGTTGGAGGACCGGCTTGAGAACTCGTCTCATCGCCAGTGTGTGTTGGGAGACGTCAGGAAGAAGCTGAACATTAGTGTCCATGAATGGGATCGGACCCTTCTGCCAGGCAGCCTGAAGGATATCCTCTTTTTCTCTGAAGTGAACCCGGCATAGAACATCCCGCGGTTCCATAGAGTCAGTGTGTCTAGGACCCAGACCCCGATGCACCCTGTCAATGTTAACTTCAGTATCGGCTGGGCGAGAAAGGACAGTGTTGAAGATGGATGTCACCGCAGATTCTAGCTCGGCAGGTGGGACGTTGTCAGGGATTACACTCTGATTATGTTGGCCTCTGTTTTCTTGGTCATCAACTTGCAGAAGGAGAGACCTGTTGAGCTGATCAAGCAAAGTAGACTGTTGATGTTGAGTAGTAATCTGCACAGACAGGTAGGTGATTTCAGACTTGAATTTGGAGATGATGTGTTCTTGCCTGGTCTCAACCCTGCGTGCAATAGTTTCCAAGTCCATTTTCGTGGGGAGGGAGTTCCAAATGTCTGCCGTTTTATTCCGCTTGGACAGACTACTAACCAAGGCAGAGTCTGCCAGAGAAGAATCAGAGGAGTCTGAGGATGGCGTTGTGTGAAGGGCAGCCGGTGTAGAGAAGAATGCACTAGCAGGGAGATCTGAGACCATATCAGTGACCCGTGGAGGAGGAGAATGGCGACCAGTAAGAGCGTTAGCCGGAGCAGGGCCAGCAGGCTGGGTAGAGGTAGAGTGGGTTCCCTGTTGCAATGGCCTGTGAAGGCCAGTGTCAATGAGGTGCGCATCAGCAGGGGCCTGCAGAGGGAGTCAGGGACCCCACAGGCCCAGCAGGAGGTGGATAGAGGGGTGAGCCTTGAGCAGTCAAGGGAGGCTGGAGAGGCGGCTGTGCGAGGGCTGCGCCCAATGTAGAGGTTCCTTGTGGTGGGTTGTGGACTTCCAGGGAGGGCTGTGGCAGGGGAGAGCCAGGCAGGATATGTCCCAATAAGACTGTCCTCTGGGTTGGTGCAGGGGACACCGGCCTGGAGGTCTCCAAGATGTCAGGGCCACCATCTTGTTTTTTCCCTGTCAGACGAGCAGGCGGCTGTGGGAGACCAGGAACCATCAGCTTGTCGTGAGCAGGTCCCAAGGAGACCTGGGAAAGAAGGGAGGGTTGTATCTGTGCTCCGGGTGCCAAGAGGAGGAGCGGAGGAGGCTCTGGCACAGTAGGCATGGGAACCGGCAGATGTAGCACACGCTGGCGCCATCTTGGAGCTTCTGGCTGGCAGTGAAGTGGGGGCCGCAGATAACGGGAGATATGCGGCTACGTGATCAGGGAGGAGGATGCCTTTCTCCCTACTCGACAGACCATGGCCACGAGAGGCTAGTGGACCCGCTCCGGCCCACTGGTAAGTTGTAAGAAAAACTCGGTGTTTGGAAGCTGCTGCGAGTTGTGTCTAACAAGGATACATGTTTTTTAATGTCGATGTGTACACAGCAGTCGTTAAAAGGGATGTCCTGGCTAAAATTTTATTTAATTAGGTGGGGGGAGCTAAAAAAAAAAAAAAAAAAAAAAAACATTCTCGCTTGTTCCCGCTGCCTCCCAGTGCGGTCTGGTCCTGCATTTCCTTTGCTTTTGTCCAGTGGTCAAGTCCCTGCAGCACGTGACTGCTGAGGGAAATCAGTGGCCTCAACCAAAGACCCAGGACGTCACTACCTGTGATGTCTCTGGGTCCCTTCCTTAGGCCACTGAGGTTGCTGATTACCCTCAGTGCTCATGTGATCGCTGAGTCCAATCAGAAGCTTCGGCGGAAGGAACCAGGGACATCACAGTCAGTGAGGAATTCCACTGCAAGAAGACAGCCGAACAGCAGGACTGGACCTCGCTGGGAGGATACCGAAGCATCAGGGACAGGTGAGTTTTTATTCACCTCCCCTGGCCTAATGTTTACACTCCACGAGCCATGCTGCTCAATCGTCATGCATGGTGTAGTGCTGAGTGTAGGCACTGCAGCGCTGCTCCATAGACTACCTACACTCATCTCTATGTTTGCACGGCAAGTGAACAGCGCAGCTTGCATATGTAAAGGATAGGCCGGCCAACCAGCATATCTCAGGAAGAGACCCGTCAAGACGCTCAACAACAGTAAAGGCTAGGCAAAGCATCACAATGGAGGAAACCCAGTGTTTACTATCGATGGGTTCCAGACTTCAGATAGTCATTCAGTCATCACTGAAAAAGATTCTCCACAAAGTATTAAAATTACTTTGTCCAAAGCATCTGGTATGGAAGTGGTTAAAGAGGACCTTTCATGTGTATTATATACCACTGAATTGAGTGCACTGTCCCCGGTGGTGGAGATATCTCCCCATTGTCAGAAGGGTGGGTTTTATAGCCTAGCGCCATCGCTGGGCTGGGAGGAACGCCCCCTCTTACTGCACATTGAGGACATGAAAGGTCCTCGTGAATATAGATGGATACCAGATGAAGGAGGATCCATCTGCATTCTACAGTTAATCAGGTAATGTCTCTCTCTCATGCTATGATAAGTCCAACAGACGTGCGATCATGCACTAACAGAGGAACATGTTTAGGTGTGCCTTCCATTTGCTCAGAAATACAAATTTTCCAATTTTGTGCATTTTGTTTATTATTTACAGTGGGAATGTGACTGCATGTCTGCATTGTTGGAAACTCAGGCATTGTGAAGGAAGGCGTTGTATACGGAAAATTAGTTTTTTTTTTGGCATTTTAGAAATAGAATATTTATAGATTACTTGTTCAGTTTGGAATTTTTTTTTTCTACTGTAGGATGAGCACATCTAAAACATCTATCTTTCTTTTTTTTTTTTTTTTTCCCCTCCCTAGGTAAAATATTACAGACACTTGGCCCCTGACCATTTACTTCAAGTATGTCAAAGAGTTGGACCGCTCCTCGAGAAAGAGATTCCTCAGAGTGTTTCTGGAGTCTTAACACTATTGGGAGCTGGCCGCCAGTCTCTGCTGCGCACAAACAAAAGTATGACCGTACTGTAAATATTTCTCACTCATTGGAATTAAATGTATCTTTGTTGGTGAGATAATTTTACCATTTCTGTTCATTCATAGGCTGCAAACATGTTGTGTGGAAAGGATCTGCTCTTGCAGCTTTACACTGTGGAAGGCCACCAGAGTCTCCAGTAAATTATGGAAGCCCACCAAATTTAGGTGAGTGAAGTGGATGAAAAAAACATTGTTCAATAAAACAATAAAGCATAAAACAGAGCTACAGTAATATACTTTTTTTTTTTTTTTTTGTACCAGCTGCATTGTGTAGTTGCAAATGGTTAGAATAAGTGCTTTGCTCAGGTCAAAGATAAGTCTTCTATGCAAGCTTCCTGGCTGTTTTAAAGAGTTTGTGATAAGAAATGTATAATAATGACTGTATAATTTTTCATAGTTTTGCTGTCCATTAAAATTTATATAAAAAGCGCTCAAAACAATCCCCAAAATGGTATAAATAAAAGGTACATCTGGCCCTGCAAAAAAATCCCCCAAAAAACTCCTTATGCAGCCACATATACACAATATAAAAAAGTTATGTCAGAATATACAAGATTATTTTTTTTTCCTTAAAAGGTGTTAAAACATAACCAACGCTATATAACTTTGGTATTTACATAATAATGCCGCGCCTCACAGTGAACACCATAAATACAGAACCTTTAAGAAAGTGGCACAAATGCAGTTTTTCAGTTGTTCTACCTCATTCTGAATTTCTTTTTTTTTCCAGCTACCCAGAACATCGTAGGGAATATTGAATGATACCATTACGAACTACAGTTTGGGCCAGAAAAAAATAAGCCCTCTTACGGCTCTGTGAATAGAAAAAAATAAGGCTTTTGTAAGGAAATAAAAAATGAAAAGCAGAAAATGGCTGCTGCTGGAAGGGGTTAAATAATAATAATGAGAATAATAATATGATGATGATGAACTGGACAACCCTTTAAGTCATGACCCCCTTCTGATGATAACCACTCATCTCTAGTGCAAGACACAGAAACTGTCAAAGTGTATAAAGCAGTTATTAAAAGTGGTGTAAAGCATGTACGTCCAGTTTTTGTGCAAATTACGCCACGCCAGAATTCTGGTGCATTTTCATTTGTCTATCTGACAAATGTCTATCTAAATATTAACCTCTTATTTTTATTTTTTGCCCCTGTCAATGCGTTTTACCTACTGCTTAAAGAGTGCCCATCTGACAATTCAAGGCTATGGAAGATTAGTGTTAGAGGGACATTCCTAACAGTCCAGCGATGTTGCAAGGCCCGCCTTTCTGACAGTGGAGAGATATCTGTGCCGAAATTAACGGCACTGATATCTCCAGCAGCACGTAGCATACTAGCAAAGCTAACAGTGCTTTGTAGGGGTATATAAAACCGCAAATCTCTGACGACATGAGGTTGGGTTTATACGTGAGTAGTTAGAATTGAAAAAGGACATCTAAATGTTTTTATGTTCAAATGTAATAGTAATCTTGGAATTTATCTTACAGCAAGTACGCTTTTTGCAAGAAAGCTAAATGGAAAGTACAAATTTCAGTCGTTGGTGCCGACCGCTGTCTATCAGCACATGAAGATGCATAAGCGAATTTTAGGACATCTCTCTTCTGTTTACTGTGTAACATTTGATCGGACTGGCAGAAGGATATTTA
The DNA here is from genome assembly GCA_947044405.1 of Leptodactylus fallax. Taxonomy (NCBI): domain Eukaryota; kingdom Metazoa; phylum Chordata; class Amphibia; order Anura; family Leptodactylidae; genus Leptodactylus; species Leptodactylus fallax. The sequence continues at coordinate 1,024,010 of CAMRHE010000424.1, forward strand.
CAGTAAGTTGATGTAGGGCTGGACAATTAATCGAAAAATAACCAAAAGTGACCATCAATGTGGATAACTGCAGGCAAGTGCTTGCAAATAATAATCTGAGTGTGCAAAATCACGGTTATTTCGTTATTTGCGAGCAATTGGCTGCAGTTTTGTTTGGACTGAAAATGTCTGAACTGGAACTGCTATTATTATACTCTGAGGTCTCTTTAGACCCCAGAGAATAATTAATGCTGGCCCATGGGAGGTAGTATTCACATTCCCTGGGCTCTGGAGCTGGTCTTCATTGTGTTCTTGACTCCTGAATAGCGTCAGGGGTCGCTGAGGCCTGTGATTGGGCCTCAGTGGTCCCTTGGTGTCATGACACAAAAACACAAGCGTGACTGTCTGTCATGCTTGCTTTTTGCTTCACAATGCCATGTATGATGTCATGGTCTCTTACGTCATTCATCAAGCTTGAAGAGGACCAGGTGCAGTGCAGAAGCCCAGGGGAGGTGAGTAACACTTTTTTTTTTTTTTTTTGTGTTTACTCACACCCCCATGGGTCTCCACCTATTTTACTCTGGGGTTTGAAGAGACCCCAGAATATAGCAGTTCTTGTTCGGACTTGTTAGAACTAAATTCCGGGGCGAACTCTTGCGAGGTTCTCCCAACACATACTCATACCTAAAAAGGAGCATGGCCTAAATATTCGCCACTAATCATAATTGAGGTAAAATGCCAGATTAATCACAAATATTTGATTTATGTCATAATCACACATCCCTAAATTGATGTGTGTTTTTTTTTTTTTTTTAATTGATTTGCTGTGCTAGCTCTTGGTACTTACAGTGGGGAAAAAAAGTATTTAGTCAGCCACCAATTGTGCAAGTTCTCCCACTTAAAAAGATGAGAGGTCTGTAATTAAAATCATATGTAGACCTCAACTATGAGAGACAAAATGAGAAAACAAATCCAGAAATCACATTCTGACTTTTTTTTTTTTTTTTTTTTTTTTTAAGAATTTATTTGAAAATTATGGTGGAAAATAAGTATTTGGTCACCTACAAACAAGCAAGATTTCTGGCTCTCACAGACCTGTAACTTCTTCTTTAAGAAGCTCCTCTGTCCTCCACTCATTACCTGTAGTAATGGCACCTGTTTGAGGTTGTGGACAGGTGTCTTTTATACTGATAACAATTTCAAACAGTCACACTCCAAACTCCACTATGGTGAAGACCAAAGAGCTGTGAAAGGGCACCAGAAACACAATTGTAGACCTGTACCAGGCTGGGAAGACTGAATCTGCAATAGGCAAGCAGCTTGGTGTGAAGAAATCAACTGTGGGAGCAATAATTAGAAAATGGAAGACCTACAAGACCACTGATAATCTCCCTCGATCAGGGGCTTCACGCAAGATCTCACCCCGTGGGATCAAAATGATCACAAGAACGGTGAGCAAAAATCCCAGAACCAAACGGTGGGGACCTAGTGAATGACCTGCAGAAAGCTGTGGCTACCGTCAGTAACACACTACGCCGCCAGGGACTCAGATCTTGCAGTGCCAGACATGTCCCCCTGCTTAAGCCAGTATATATCTGGGCCCGTCTGAAGTTTGCTAGAGAGCATTTGGATATTCCAGAAGAGTATTGGGAGAATGTCATATGGTCAGATGAATCCAAAGTAGAATTGTTTGGTAGAAACACAACTCGTCGTGTTTGGAGGAGAGTGAATGCTGAGTTGCATCCAAAGAACACCATACCTACTGTGAAGAATGGGGGTGGCAACATCATGCTTTGGGGCTGTTTCTCTTCAAAGGGACCAGGGCGACTAATCCGTGTACATGAAAGAATGAATGGGGTCATGTATCGTGAGATTTTGAGTGCAAAGCTCCTTCCATCAGCAAGGGCATTGAAGATGAAACGTGGCTGGGTCTTTCAGCATGACAATGATCCCAAGCACACAGCCAGGGTAACGAAGGAGTGGCTTCGTAAGAAGCATTTCAAGGTCCTGGAGTGGCCTAGCCAGTCTCCAGATCTCAACCCCATAGAAAACCTTTGGAGGGAGTTGAAAGTCCTTGTTCCCCAGCGACAGCCCCAAAACATCACTGCTCTAGAGGAGATCTGCATGGAGGAATGGGCCAACATACCAGCAACAGTGTGTGCCAACCTTGTGAAGACTTACAGAAATCGTTTGACCTCTTGTCATTGCCAAAAAAGGATATATAACAAAGTATTGAGATGAATTTTTGTTATTGACCAAATACTTATTTTCCACCATAATTTGCAAATAAATTCTTTAAAAATCAGACAATGTGATTTTCTGGATTTGTTTTCTCATTTTGTCTCTCATAGTTGAGGTCTACCTATGATGTCAATTACAGGCCGGCCTCATCTTTTTAAATGGGAGAACTTGCACAATTGGTGGCTGACTAAATACTTTTTTCTCCCCACTGCAGCTGACAAACTTGACATAAGACATCAGACATCACTGTGTGGAGCAAGTGCACTGTACTGTTTTATTTTTTTAACACTGTATGTATTGTTATAGGGCTCTGATGACTGCCTTGTGAAAATATGGGCAACAGATGATGGTCGTCTTCTTGCCACATTGAGAGGACATGCTGCAGAAATATCTGATATGGCTGTGAATTATGAAAACACAATGATTGCTGCTGGTAGCTGTGACAAAATGATCAGAATATGGTGTTTAAGGACATGTGCACCACTGGCCATTCTACAGGGTCACAGTGCATCTATTACATCACTACAGGTAATGGAGTACTTCTGTGCTATGCTGTGTGTTGAACCGTATGCTCAGAACAGCTGATTTGTACGAGGTCTGGATGTCAGACCCCAACTAATCTCAAATTAATGCATACCCCAATCATAAGTCATTTAGTTTTTGGTCTTCAATAAACCATTTTAAGATTTATCTAGTAGGGTTAACTGCAATGTACACTGGCTTTTAAGATGTTTTTGTTCTCAAATGTTGTAGTTCTCACCCCTGTGCAGTGGGTCTAAGAGATATCTATCTTCAACTGGAGCAGATGGAACTATTTGCTTCTGGCTTTGGGATGCAGGAAGTCTAAAGTTTAAGTAAGTATTCTGTGTTACTTTCTTTGGGGTGTTGGTGTATTATTTTATTAACTGGTCTTGATAAGTAAGCATTTAAGAGAGACATGCTACTGTTGAGAGATCACTGTACACAGTCACCAGTGTGATTAAAAACCATGACAGTACACTGCTAGGAATAGTGGCTCATTCAGAATATGAATTGTGGACAAAAATTTTATTTTTTTTCATTTTTTTATTTTTTTTTATTCTTTACTCTTCTAGCCCTCGACCTACAAAGTACACAGAGCGACCTCGCCCTGGAGTTCAGATGATTTGTTCCTCATTTAGCTCTGGTAAAAAAAAAAAAAGTTTTTAATTTCAATGCATGCTATAGATTTCCATTTGCTTCTTAATATCATATGAAGTGTTCATTTACTTTAAAGTGAAAATATCATCTTGCAGATTTACTGCAAATTATGGATACTCTGTTATATTGCATGAGTGCACACTGTTTTCGGAAGCCATACTGGCAAATAAAACCATTCCGTTCCTATCTTCGACAACCATGACGTATTAGTATTAAACGCTATGCGTGTCTGTTAAATTAGAGTCCCAGGAACTGAAACCTACACCTGGTAACAAATGAAGATCCCCCTACTCCCCTTTTTTGGCTTTTCAATGCAAGTTGTAAATTGGCTATTATGTAGGGGGGTGTGACCTTCGCTTTATTATTAAAGGGAGTCTACCACCACAAAAATTACTTATAAACCACTTCTATGCTGTTTTATGGCAGATTAGTATCTTAGTGACCATAACATGCTTGTGTCAAAGTTCAATCTTCTTGCTGAGAAATTCATCTTTTATTCCATATGGAAATTACCTGTTTGGTGCACTTAGGTGATTAGGTGGAGCATACCTGACGGAACACCGATTTTCTTTGGTCACCCAGTACTCCTTCCATAATGGACTCTCATGTCCCATGGACAGTGATTTGCAACCTCAAAAGAAGATGGTGCTCCAGCTGGTGTCCCCCATCCTGCCTTCATCATAGTTATATAGTAGATGAGGTTGGATGAAGACATCAGTCCATCAAGTCCAACCTGTAACCCTACAGTGTTGATCCAGAGGAAGGCAAAAAACCCCATGAGGCCTATGCCAATTGCCCCATTTCATGGGGAAAAAAATTCATTCCCGACTCCAATCTGGCAATCAGTATAAAACCCTGGATCAACATGCCCTAAAAATCTAGAACCCGTAATATTGTTCTGTTCAAGATAGACATTTAAGCCCTTTTTGAATTTGTTCAATGAATCCACCATCACCACTTCCTGGGGCAGAGAGTTCCATAGCCTCGCTGTTCTTACTGTAAAGAATCCCCTTCTATGTTGCTGGTGAAACTTTCTCTTCTCCAGTCGTAGAGGATGTCTCCCACTGTCACTGACCTAGGAGTAAAAAGATCATTCGAAAGTTCTTTGTGCTGTCCCTTCATGTATTGGTACATTGCTATTAGATCTCTCCGTAGCCGTCTTTTCTCTAAACTGAATAACCCCAAGTTTGTTAATCTATTGTTGTACTCCAATCCACCCATTCCCCTAATAATTTTGGTTGCCCTTCTTTGCACTCTTTCTAGTTCGATTATGTCTGTCTTGTATACTGGGGCCCAAAATTGTGAACAATAGTCCAAGTGTGGCCGTACCAGTGATTTGTATAGAGGCATAACTATGTTCTTGTCGTGAGAATCTATACCTCTTTTGATGCATCCCATAATTTTATTTGCCTTGGCAGCAGCTGCCTGGCACTGGTCACTAAAGGTAAGCTTACTGTTCACCACAATCCCCAAGTCTTTTTCATTGGAAGTCTTACCCCAGTAATTTACTATTAAGTACATAATCATGCATTTTATTTTGTCGACCAAAATGTACACTATAACCTTACATTTTTCAACATTGAACTTCATTTGCCAAGTCTCAGCCCACGCTTCTAGCTTCCTCAGATCCCCTTGTAATATTCTATTATCCTCCTCATTTTTGCTTACCTTACAAAGTTTAGTATCATCTGCAAATATTGACACCCTGCTTTATAAACAGTCTACCAGGTCATTAATAAAGATATTAAACAGGAGAGGACCCAATACTGACCTCTGTGGCACCCCACTGGTCAAGGGACAGTTAAATTACATACACACATGGACAAAATTGTTGGTACCCCTCGTTTAATGAGAGAAAAACCCACAATAGTCACAGAAGTAACTTGAATCTGACAAAAGTAATAATATATAAAAATTCTATGAAAATGAACAAATGAAAGTCAGACATTGCTTTTCAACCATGCTTCAACAGAATTTTTTTAAAAAGAAAACTCATGAAACAGGCCTGGATAGAAATGATGGTACCCCTGAAAATAATGTGACCAAAGGGACATGTTAAATCAAGGTGTGTCCACTAATTAGCATCACAGGTGTCTACAATCTTGTAATCAGTCAGTGGGCCTGTATATAGGGCTACAGATACTCACTGTGCTGTTTGGTGACACTGTGAGTACCACACTCAACATGGACCAGAGGAAGCGAAGGAAAGAGTTGTCTCAGGAGCTTAGAAAGAAAATTATAGAGAAGGTTATAATTATAGGTAAAGGTTATAAGACCATCTCCAAGCAGCTTGAGGTTACTGTCACTACAGTTGCACATATTATTCAGAAATTTAAGATCCATGGGACTGTAGCCAACCTCCCTGGACTTGGCGCAGGAGGAAAATTGATGACAAATCAAAGATAAGGATAATACGAATGGTAACAAAAGAGCCCAGAAAAACTTCTAAAGAGATTAAAGGTGAACTTCAAGCTCAAGGAACATCAGTGTCAGATTGCACCATCCTTCGTGGTTTTGAGCCAAAGTAGACTTCATGGGAGACGACCAAGGAGGACACCATTGTTGAAAACAAATCATAAAAAAAGCCAGAATTGGAATTTGCCAAACTGCATGTTGACAAGCCACAAAACTTCTGTGAGAATGTCCTATGGACAGATGAGAGAAAAACCGAAATTTTTGGCAAGGCACATCAGCTCTATGTTCACAGATGGGAAAATGAAGCATATCTTGAAAAGAACACTGTCCCTTCTGTGAAACATGGAGGAGGCTCTGTTATGTTCTGGGGCTGCTTGGCTGCATCTGACACAGGGTGTCTTGAATCTGTGCAGGGTACAATGAAATCTCAAGACTATCAAGGGATTCTAGAGAGAAAAGTACTGCCCATTGTCAGAAGGCTTGGTCTCAGTCGCAGGTCATGGGTCTTGCAACAGGATAATGACCCAAAACACACAGCTAAAAACACCCAAGAATTGCCAAGAGGAAAACATTGGACTATTCTGAAGTGGCCTTCTATGAGACCTGACCTAAATCCTATTGAGTATCTTTAGAAGGACCTGAAACATGTCGTCTGGAAAAGGCACCCTTCAAACCCGAGACAACTGGAGCAGTTTGCTCATGAGGAGTGCGCCTAAATACCTGTTGAGAGGTGCAGAAGTCTCATTGGCAGTTACAGGAATCGTTTGATTGCAGTGATTGCCTCAAAAGGTTGTGCAACAAAATATTAAGTTAAGGGTACCATCATTTCTGTCCAGGCCTGTTTCATAAGTTTTCTTTTTTAAAAAATTCTGTTGAAGCATGGTTGAAAAGCAATGTCTGACTTTCATTTGCTCATTTTCATAGAATTTTTATATATTACTTTTGTCAGATTCAAGTTATTTGTGTGGCCATTGTGGGTTTTTATTTCATTAAACGAGGGGTACCAACAATTTTGTCCACTTGTGCATGAAATAAAAGTTGAATTTCCCCTTCGTCAACACCAGCTCCCCATGGGAGACCGCCTCCTTCCTCAAACAGGAACTGGGAGTTCTTTAACACCTTAACACTGTTTCACATACACATGTTCGTCAGGGAATGTGGTTAGTTACCACATAAAACACTTTATTTCTTGCCGTTCAAGGGGAGTGATCTATAAGATCACCTGCCAGTGTAAGTTGAAATATGTTGGAAAAACTAATCGAGAGTTGAGGAAAAGAATTGGTGAGCATCTTGGGGATATACAGAACGAATGGGATACCCCAGTGGCGAGACATGTTAATTCTTGCCACGGGGGGAATGTAAACTGCCTGCGATTTACTGGTATTGACTTGGTAAAACCTCATCCAAGAGGGGGTGATTGGCATAAGATTACATTACAGTGTGAGGCTAAGTGGATATTTAAATTAAAAACTGAGATTCTAAATGGACTTAATGAGCGATTAAATTTTTGCTGTTTCATTTGACTCCCCCTTTCTCCCCTTTTTCCCTTCTTTCCTCCTCTTTCTTCCCATTGAATAAGATAGATTAAACCCTTGGGTGATTCTTTGAAAGGATGCGGCATTTTGATAGTGCATATATAAAAAATTCCTGTTTAAAACTTTTTCTATTTTTGTATAATGAGAGATCTTTCAGTATATATACCTCGGGGTAATTGTCAGTTTTTGCGATTTTAGTGGTATTTTTCGTTTGATGTACATGTTTAGTTCAATTGGTGTCTTTATTTGACCGGTTAGCCCTTTGAACTTTAGGAAATCTCTATTATGTATTTATTCTGGGTTGTTTTTTTTCTGATCCAATTGAGTCTCTAATGTTCTGGAGCTTATTGACCAGGATGGTAGGCTGATTGGGCCTCTCCAAGTGTTTTCCAGTTTAATATCTGTGAGCGTTTTGTTGCCTATCAAGCGGGTGACTATAGGACGGGACTCTGGTTTAAGCGCTAGTGCTAGGGGAAGGTAATTGAACATTCCCCGTAGCTGACATGCATACGTGGGGCGTGTTTAGAAGTTTACCTCACTGCGCATACTCGTTCTCAGTGTGCTACGATTGGCCGTAGATCAGTAGAATATGTGCATGCGCGATATCTTCATTTCGAGCATGCGCATCGTGATGTGTATCGCTCCTAGTATAATAGAGATGACGTGGTCCCGTGAATGACGTCATCAGTGCGCGCTGTTTTTAGAGCGATTTTCGATCATTTATGTGAGTTTGGGCACACCTGGCTTGGTGGGTGGAGTCCATATAAGTCTCCCTGGGATGCTAGGATCTTGCTTACCATTGTCACTACATGGAGTCAGCGTTTTTCCTCCACTGTGGGGTTTCATTTGTTTTTCTTTATCACTGTAGGCAGCATTTATATATACTTTCTCTGACCAAGAATTTTGGAATTTATGAGTAGTCTAAGTTCCCTGATGACTGGTGCGTCACTGTACCAGGAAACGCTTAGGGACTAGGGATATATAGGGTCATTTTTAGGGACAGCTTGGTACTACCCTTGTTAGGGCGGGAGTCATTTAAAGAAGACCGCGGCATCCAAGGGGTTCCACCAAGCCAAATGTCGTCCTCGAACCACCCCCCTCCCCGCACTCACATGCGGTGAGATCAGGGGTTGCCTATATGTATTTTCTTAAGCCTTGGGGGGTCTGGCCAGTGACTCCAGGCTGCCTGGAGCCCCCACTACCATCACTGCATAGGCTTACTTCCTCTGTAGATTGCAATACACATGTATTGCATGCAGTCTATAGTGCTGAATTGGCGATCAGAGCATTGCTGGTTCAGGTGTCCTAGTGGGACATAACTAAAAAGTTGGGAAAAAAAACTGTATGAAAAAATAAATAAAGCAAGGAAAAGATGATTTTTCACCATCTCAACTTAAAAAAAAAATGCTATAAAAATGATCAAAAAGTCATATGTACCCCAAAACAGTAGCAGTAAAAAGGACAGATTGTCCTGCAAAAAATAAGCCCTCAACCAACTGCAAAAAAAAAATTGCTACACATCTCAGATGACGATGCAAAAATTGATTTCTTTCCCCAAATGGGTTTTTGTTCTACAAAACTAGTAACGCATAAAAAAACAATATAAATGAGGTATAGCCGTAATCGTACCGACCCGGGGAATAAAGGTAACATGTTATTTAAGCTGTATGCTGTGCAGAAAAAAAAATAAAAGGTAATACCAGAATTGATTGATTTTTATTTATTTATTTATTTATTTATTTATTTATTTATTTTAAATCCACCAAGAAAAAGTTAAGAAAATTTATTCTATAAGTTATAGGCACCCAGAAATGTTGTCGTAACAAAATATCTCACCCTGCAAACAACAAGCCCTCATATGGCTACATCACCAGAATAATAAAGAAAAAAATAGTTTGTACAATGTGAATACAAAAACCCCCAAAAACGCCAAATCATTAGAACAAAATTGGCTGTGGCAGGAAGGCAATGTATAAGTTGTTCGAGCGTATATTAGGGGATGCCCCAAATTTAGAGCTTACAAGGGAAAAGACACCAGTAGTGATCACCCTCCCCCCCCAAATCATAGGAGCTACTGGGGATATAGTAGGGAATTTAGTGTACCCACTAAGGGGTCACTCCTTAGGGGATTCCACTTTACTGGTACTTTAGAGGCTCTGCAAACATGACATGGCGTCCAGATACCAAAAATCTAAATATATACTTCAAAAGCCAAATAGAGCTTCTTCCCTTCTGCGCCCTGCTGTGCGCCCAAACTGCAGGTGTACCCAGGATAACGTACTTAATGTCATATGTGGTATAAACTGCTGTTTGGGCAAAGAAGGGAAGGAGCACTATTTTGATTTTTGGAGCACAGATTTAGATACTGGTTTTTGGACGCCATTACTCTTTTGCAGAACCCTGAGACGCCAGTAAAGTGGAATCCCTTGACATGTGACTCCATTATGGAAACTACATCCTTGAATTTATCCAGGGATGCAGTGAGCATTTTTAACCCCCAAGTGTTGCATTAATTAACTTTCCAGAAATGAATACGCAGCTGATGGTGAAAGGTGAAAATGACAATTTTTCCAGGAATACGTCATTTCAGCGCATATGTTGTGCCTGGCTTGTATCAGAGATGAATGGTCCAAAGGCTGTTGTGCCCGGGATCCCTGCTTAACAGATTTTGGAGTGTGTGTCTCTGCTGACACAAGTTGGACACAACATATCTGGCACGTATCTCTGGAAAAATTTTCACTTTTTCATTATTAGCTGCACATACCTTTATGAAAATTAAATTAATGCAACACTCAAGGGTTAAAAATGCTCGCTACCCCATTTTCCAAAGTGGGGTGATGTGTCTGCAGGTTCCACTTTACTAATTCAGGGGCTCTGCAAAAGTGGCATGACGTCCAAAAACTAAACTGTGCTCCAAAAACCAAAATAGCGCTCCTTTCCTTCTTCCACATATGGCGTTGTTAAGTACATTATCCTGGGTACACCATTGTCATTCATGTGGGCATAAACTACCATTTCGGCACACGAGGGTGCAGATGTAAAGGAGCGTTATGTGTTTTGGAGCGCAGATTTAGATTGTTGGTTTTTGGACGCCATGTCACATTTGTAGAGACTCTAAAATTGCCTCTACAAAATGGGGTCTTTTCTTGGGGGAATTCCAATTTATTGGCACCTCCAGGGCACCGCAAAAACATGGCGTCCAGAAAATCCCTCTAAATCTATACTTCAAAAGCTAAAAAGCACACTGCTCCTTCCCTTCTGAGCCCTGATGTGTGCCCAAGCAGCAGTTTACATCCACGTACACTACAGACCAAAAGTTTGAACACACCTTCTCATTCCAAGAGTTTTCTGTATTTTCATGACTAGAAAAACTGTAGATTCACACTGAAGGCATCAAAACTATGAATTAACACATGTGGAATTATATACTTAACAAAAAAGAGTGAAACAACTGAAAATATGTCTTATATTCTAGGTTCTTCAAAGTAGCCACCTTTTGCTTTGATTATTGCTTTGCACACTCTTGGCATTCTCTTGATGAGCTTCATGAGGTAGTCACCTGAAATGGTTTTCACTTCACAGGTATGCCCTGTCAGGTTTAATAAGTGGGATTTCTTGCCTTCTAAATGGGGTTGGGACCATCAGTTGTGTTGTTCAGAAGTCAGGTGGATACACAGCTGATAGTCCTACTGAATGGAGTGTTAGAATTTGTATTATGGCAAGAAAAAAGCAGCTAAGTAAAGAAAAACGAGTGACCATCATTACTTTAAGAAATGAAGGTCAGTCAGTCCGAAAAATTGGGAAAACTTTGAAAGTATCCCCAAGTGCAGTGGCCAAAACCATCAAGCGCTACAATGTTATAATATCCACAGCATCTTGCAGCGGCATGCTATTCCATCTGGTTTGCGTTTAGTTGGACCATCATTTATTTTTCAACAGGACAATGACCCCAAACACACCTCCAGACTGTGTAAGGGCTATTTGACCAAGAAGGAGAGTGATGGGGTGCTACGCCAGATGACCTGGCCTCCACAGTCACCAGACCTGAACCCAATCGAGATGGTTTGGGGTGAGCTGGACCGCAGAGCGAAGGCAAAAGGGCCAACAAGTGCTAAGCATCTCTGGGAACTCCTTCAAGACTGTTGGAAGACCATTTCAGGTGACTACCTCTTGAAGCTCATCAAGAGAATGCCAAGAGTGTGCAAAGCAGTAATCAGAGCAAAAGGTGGCTACTTTGAAGAACCTAGAATATAAGACATATTTTCAGTTGTTTCACACTTTTTTGTTAAGTATATAATTCCACATGTGATTAATTCATAGTTTTGATGCCTTCAGTGTGAATCTACAATTTTTATAGTCATGAAAATACAGAAAACTCTTGGAATGAGGGGTGTCCAAACTTTTGGTCTTTACTGTATACAACTTTTCTACCCGGGATAGCCACTTAATAGCTTTAGGAGTTCATGTCTCTGACGCAATCTGGGCGCAACGTATTGGCCACCGAAATGGCATATTTCTTTAAAGATTTAAATTTTCACTTTGTACTTTATTTTCTGGAAGCACTCCTGGGATCAAAATGATAACTTTTGAGAGGTGTAGTTTCTAAAACGGGTCACTTTTTGGGGGTTCCCATTGTATTGGTACTTTAGGGGTTATGCTAATACGACATTGCACCTGAAACCTATTCCAGCAAAATCTGCCCTCCAAAAGCCAAATAGCGCTCTTTCCATTCTGAGCCCCACCATGTACCCATACAGCAGTTTACAACCACATGGGGGGGGGGGGTATTGCAGTGTTCAGGAGAAATTGTGTAACAAACTTTGGAGAGCTTTTTCTTCTTTATCCTTTTGTGAAAATAAAACAATTGGGACTATATTGACGGTTTATTGGAGAAAAAGTACTTTTTCATATTCACGTCCCAATGTTAATAAAATCTGTGAAACAGCTGTAGGGTCAAACTTCTCATTGTATCCCTTGATATGCTCTGTAAGGGGTGTAGTTTCCAAAATGGGGTCACATGTCTGTGGATTTCCATTGTACTGGTACTCTAGGGGCTCTGCAAATGCGACACGGGACCCGAAATCTAATGCAGCAAAATCTGCCCTCCTAAAGCCAAATAGCGTTCTTTCCATTCCGAGCCCCGCCATGTACCCATACAGCCGATTATGACCACATATGGGGTATTGCCGTGTTTAGGAGAAATTGTGTAACAAACTGTGGGGTGCTTTTTCTCCTTTAATCCCTTGTGAAAATGACAACTTTGGGGATAAAGTGACATTTTAGTAGTTTTTCATTTACACATCCCAATGCTAATAAAATCTGTGAAAAGGCTGTTGGTTCAAAATGCTCACTATTCCCCTTGATAAATTCTGATAAATTCCTTTGTATTGATACTCTAGGGCAGGGGTCTCAAACTCAGTTTACCCGGGGGCCGCTGGAGGTAGAGTCTGGGTGAGGCTGGGCCGCATCAGGTTTTCCACACCGGTAATATACTCCATATTGGCCCCTGCACATGCTATTATGCTCCCTAGTGGTCCCTGCACACGGTATTATGCTCCATAGTGGCCCCTGCACACGTTATTATGCTTCCTAGTGGCCCCTGTACTTGTATTATGCTCCATTGTGGCCCCTGCACACAGTATTATGCCCCATAGTGGCCCCTGCACTGGTATTAGGCTCCATAGTGGCCCCTGAACACTGTATTGTGCCCCATAGTTGTCCACCCACAAACTATTCTTATACTCTGGGTTCTTTTCAAAACCCAGAGTATAATGATCGGAGACCCAGGGGAGGTGACAAACATTTAAAACCAATGTTACTTACCTATCCTGGAAACCGGAGCACTCCCAGCAGCTTTCGGCCCTGTCTCGTTGTGCACAGACGTCACGTGATGAGACCAGCGACGCGACCTGATGACGTCACCAGAGCGCCCAAGCCTGCTCGGAGTGACAGCGGATTGCAGGATTGGTGAGTAGCATTGGTTTTTATGTTCCTTCACCTCCCCTGGGTCTCCGATTATTATACTCCGGGGTCTTTAGACCCCGGAGTGTAATAGTAGTATTTGTGGCCCGCGGCCTCACTTACCTATGCCCGCGGCTGCTCACAGCGGCATCCACTTCCTCTTCTGCGTCCCATAGCAGAAGGGGGAAGCGGGGGCGGCCACGAGTAGACGCCGGATAGGGAAATAAATAGGCCGTCACCTGCCGGGGATACCCAGCAGGTAACGGCCTATTTATATAATTAAAAAAACTTATCCTCACCTACCTGCGATGCCTTGATGCAGCCGCCGACTCCTCCTCCTCTTGTCCGAGACGTCTGTGTCTCAGCGTAGGAGGCGCGATGACGTCATTATATCACTGCCTGCGCTGTGATGCGGACGTCTCGTAAGCCAGCCCAGGACATGCCCCGCTCAGCGTTGTGTGTTTTTTTTTTTTTTTTTTTTTTTTTTTTAGTGGCCTGTCCTGGGCTGGTTTACATTAGATAGTAAAAAAAAATGCTGCCCCCCCCAGACAGTGACAGACAGTGTCGCCTGAGGCGGCCGCCTCACTTCGCCTCATTAGCGGTGCGCCCCTGGTGCCATTCGTGTCAAACTCGGGCCGCACTAACATTAAGCTTTGATATTGAGGTGGGGGCCGCAAACTTTTGTCCTGAGGGCCGCAGTTGGGCCGCGAGCTTGAGACCCCTGCTCTAGGGGGTCTGCAAATGAGACATGGCACCTGTGATGAACAGATCCTCAGTTACATATCTGTCTTTGAAATGTATCATTCCTGATTCATAGTAGTCGTACCTACTTTTAGGAATGCCGTGTCTAAGTTGTGCTTACATTGGTGGTCACTACCTTCAGTGGTGTTGTGTGCATACCATGGGGGATGGTCTCTCTAGCCAGCCAGTTTTTATTACCCTTGGACAGCAGATGCCATGGGGGAGGGCGAGCCCCCCCCCCCCCCCCCCAAGCTCAACCCCAGACACACATCTTTCTCTAAGCAAAAATCACCCTTTTCTTAGGTCCTGCAGGGTGTGGGGAGAAGGGGGGATGCCTGGGGAAGGTGGGCTGGACACTCGGTTTATACTCCAAGGAGAGGCGAGGCTCTTTTGTCTTCTCAGTCTGGCTAGCATGTAGGAGAGATATGATTTTGTAACTTGCTGAAGAAAGAACCCTGAAGCCTACCACATGGGCTCAGAGAAACTGACTACAAACTTGTGCTGGTATTTTTCTGTTTCCCTTTTTATTTGATGTGCTGTATTTTACTTTTATCCGTATTTTTGCTTGGTAATTGATACATATTCCTGTATATGTTAATGCTTAGTACCGACCCACTTGGGTTAATAAATATATAAAATTTAAAAAGCTTGTTTCGTATTATCCTATGACCCGGTCCACTCACTTTGTGTGAGTGGGAGTTAAAGAAGATTGCTCACAGGTGTGCCAAACGGCTTGGCAAAGTGAGATCTTTCACAGTACCCGAAAACTATTCCAGCAAAATCTACTTTTCAAATGTAGTTTCGCTCCTTCCGTACCGTGTGCTGTCTTGTGCCCAAATATCAGTTTACACCCACATGTGGAGTATTTCTGTGCTCGGGAGAAATTGCATAACAATCTGTGAGATGCATTTTCTGCTTTTAGCCCTTTTGTGAGTGTGTTAATTTTAGGGTTAAATGAATGTATTGTTGAAAAAAAATGAAATTTCACCTCCATATTGTTTCAATTTCCATGAAATGCTTTAAAGGGTTGACAAACTTCCCAAATGCTGCTTTGAATTATTTGAGGGATGCAGTTTTGAAAATGGGGCGATTCATGGAGGTTTCTAATATATAGGCCTTTATAATCCCTTTCAGAACTGAAGTGGTCCCTAAAAAATTAGTTTGTGAAATTTTCTTGTAAATCTGTAAAATCACTTTTACAATTGTAAGCTTTATAATGTCCAAACTACATTAAAGGACGATTAAAAGATGATGCCGATATAAAGCACAGATATGGTAGATAATATTAATGTATTTTTGATATGACCAGACCATTTCACATTTTGAAAATTGCGATTTTTTTTTTTTTATTATTTATTTATTTTTCTCTCCCCTCCCCCATCAAGTTTCGTATTTTTTTTTTTCTATAAATAAATACAAAAATATTGATTAGCGTTTACCACTAACATATGAAGTACAATGTGTCATGAAAAAACAATCTCAAAATCACTTCTGTAAGTTAAAGCGTCTCAAAGTTATTGCCATATAAAGTTATTGCCATATAAAGTGACACATGTCAGTTTTGAAAAACGAGGCCTGGTCCTTACCCACTTCCATACAGCCCATAGACCATATACGTCCAGAAGGAATTCAGCAACTGCACAAAATCGTGCAGCTGCTGAAACGGGGTGCCGGCTATAACTTCAGCCGGAGATCCCATAGGGAAGGTTTATTACCTCCCCTGCCATCCCGATCGCTGTGTATACAGCGCTCAATGTGCTCTGTATACAGCGCTATGGACGCCGCCATCTTGCCGCTCCCCTCCGACCCGGCGGTCATGTGATCTGCCGGGATCAGCATCTGTTAGAGCTGCTGGGTCCTACAGGACCCAGATCAGCTCTATAGTTATGTGAAAGCAACGTGCAGGAGGCTGCATTCCTCCTGCAACTGGGGCTAAATGTACCAGCCCCAGTTACAGGGGAAATCAGCCTCCCCAACAAAAAAAAGTAAAAATGTATAGGAAAAAAAAAATGTAAATAAAAAAAATAAAATAATACACCAATAAAACGCCCTTATTACAGGTTATAGCCCCACCTCCGACGACACCATAAAAAATAAAAATTACCGTAACGGAGAGGAAATACTATTTTATAAAGTTTTTTTAGTAGCACTTTGTGTTATTAAATAAAAAAAAAAAAATAAAAAAAATGAAAAGTGAAAATCAGACACGTTTTCCCTCCTCTTTTGTTTATATTTTCCCGGATATAAAAAAAAAAAATTTAACACATGCAAAATTAAAAACATAAAAATAAAGCCCTATGTGTCACTGAAAAAAGACGCAGAAATTAGTTGAATAACACAAATGATATAAATGTTACAGCCCTCCAAAACCGCACATACAAAAAACTTGAAAATGTGCCTGGTATGGAAGTGGTTAAAGGGATTCTATCATTGGGGAAACGTGTTTTTAAGTGAAGCAATGTTGAAATAGCTTTTATAAAGGCTATTCTACTCATACCTTTACTTTTCTTCTCCTCGCTGCCGTTTGTCCAAAAAAACATTTTATTCTCATATGTAAATTATGCTCAGGGAGCACCGGGGGCGTTCCCCTTGTGCTCCGAACACTCCCTCCGCATAATCGTCGCAACCTGCCTTCAGTGCTGCTTTTTCACAACCTGCATCATCTTCTGTTCATCCTGCATCTGCTTTCTCCCTCGGCCATTTTTCTGAAGTACACTGGTTTAAGAAACTAAACAAAAATGGCCGACTGAGCATGCTCTGTCGGCTCTGCCTGAACTCAAAGTGGCTCTGGTGGCCATTTTTGTTTAGTTTTTTACACCAGCGTACTCCAGAAAAATGGCCGACGGAGCAAAAAGCAGATGCAAGATGAACAGAAGATGATGCGGGGGGGTGAAAAAACAGCGCTGGAGGCGAGTTGCGTCGATGATGCGGAGTGTTCGGAGCGCAGTGGGAACGCCCCCGTTGCTCCCTGAGCATAATTTACATATGAGAATAAATTGGTTTTTTTGGACAAACTGCAGCGAGGAGAAGTAAAGTAAAGGTAGGAGTAGAATAGCCTTTATAAAGGCTATTCCAACACTGCTTCAGTTAAAAACATGTTTCCCCAATGATAGAATCCCTTTAACACACTTTTGTGCTGTGTCCTTAAGGGGTTAAAGGGGTTTTCCCATCTCCCCCTCTCAGCAGTTTGCCTGCTGTCTCCTCTTCTCACTTCATGTATTCTTCCACAAGCTGGTGTGCGGCTATGATTGTTTGATGGACAGTATACTATGAAGTAGCTCACTAGATATAGACATTGTCTTTACCATGGCATATTTATGATTACTAGTAATCTAATATAAATGCTAATCAAATAATATGCACAGTAAATGTATATTATGTTGCACAGGTTTGTAAAGAAGGCTTACACGCAGAATGTACTTGTATTAAACTCAATGTTATCTGTGTTTTACATAGAAAGATAACAGGCACTATCTGAGCATTTATCAGGAAACTGCAATTAGATGAATTGATTGTCCAGACTGTTGAGCTGTACATAACAGCAAGAGAACTTAGTCTCCCCAAGGAAATTCTTTTTAAACAATGGGAGGAATAATCTAACAAAAGAGGCAAATGATGCAGCATTGCTAAAGCAATGTATTTATGAAAACCTGGTGGCCACCCTCTACCTCCAGTTTAGATTCCTGTCCTACGGAAGGAAGATACACAAATTCTCCTGGATTGCTGTTGGACAGGCCCAGAGGGGCGTTAAGTTCCCAGTGCAGTGTAAGTCTCTTTTGGAGAGCTGCTGTGCAAGTCTGGTGTTCCATGGTGTGGGGGCAGTAGTTCTCCTGCATCTTTGGGCTTGGGGGAGCCTTGCGGTAATGCTCTACTTGAGGTGGCTTTCTGGCCCTGATTCTTAGCTGGGTGACAGGTGATGTGGGGCTCTCTCTCCTTTCCGCCACCTGAAGTGGGGCATCTGGGCTTCCGGTTACTCCGATGCTCCAACTGAAGTAGGGTGTTGCAAATAAAATATTCCTGCGGGTTTATGAAGGCTGGAGGCCATACCCACGTGGATCAGAGGGAGATTACAATGTGCGCTTGTGGAGGAGGAGCCAGCCAGTCTTACAATAAGACAACACCTGCTCCTTGGCCAGCAGAGGCTGTGGAGATCCTGTGTTGTGACCACAGCAGAGCTTTTTGAGATGGAATCAGCGCAGCAAACAGATTATAGAATCCAGAAAACTTAACCCAGTACCTGGTTGGGTAAGAGGGGTTGTATGCCCCCATGTGGTTATATGCTCTCTTTGCTGCTGATGTTTTTTAATATGTTCAGTTTAAGGGGCTCAAACATAAAGAGACATTAAAGAAAGATCTAGCTAACGAGTAGGGCAAGAGTCCGCCTAAATCTAAACACAGTGTGTGCTGTTTGCATAAGAAAACATCCAGGTTTTTTTTTTTTTTTTTTTTTTTTAAACAAAGTTGTAGTCAGTCCTGTCTGGATAAAGTTTTGCAGGAGGAATCCCAGTCTGTTAGAATGCATTAGGGGCTTAGTTAAAACAGAGGTGGACAGGTTTTTAAGGTCACAACTGCAGGAAAGCGCTTTCCCTTCTTGCAGCAGTAAAATTTTGCTTGATTTCTGGAAAAGAGAATTTGGTTCAGCCCCGGTGGAGGAAGGCGAAATTTAAGGGGAAGACAATGCTACTTCTTCGGAAATTCCTTGTTTTCGGTAGAGAATGTTGACTGCATCTTCTGGTTCTGTGTTTTCCTACAATTACCATGATGCCTTGGGCTTCACTCAGAGCTGACTTCCTCCACCTCCATTTCTTACTCCCACCCCGGAAAAGGAAAATGTGGCTGGGGCAGTCACATGACCGCCCTGGCGATCTAGGTAAATATAGATTTTTGGTGCACTAAGTAATTTAGAAGGTAGGTGGTGGAGGGGGGGATGTTTTAGCTTAGATTATAAAGATCAATTTTATCCTCAACCAACCCCTTTTAAAGAAGGTACCTCTAGGGAACATCTGTTAGCCCCCCATCCTACTCTTTCAGGGTAGTCAATGTTATTTTTATTTTTTGCAAGTTACCTCTGCTGAATGCACTCTAATTCTGCCCCCAGGGCTTTATGGCTTAAGGGGTGGAATAGGGGGAATATGGGTTCTAAGTCTAAATTGTGTGCCCTTCACTGTGTTAAATGAGGTTCTTGAGAGAGTCTCTGATGGAAAAAGACATTTCACCCGCCTCTCTGTTAAATTGGATTTTCTCTTTTCGCCTCTGCTAGGAGAGTGGGGGAAATTATTGCCTTCTCTACTCGTCAACATTTTACTACTATTCTGGATAACAGAGCTATTATTTCCCCTGATCCTGCCTTCCTCCTAAGAGTATTGCCGTCCTTTTGCTCAAATCCTAGCTCTGAGGGTGAAAAGATTTTTCATATTCTTGATGTGAGGAGTTGTCTTTTGTGTTACCTTGAAGTTTCTGAACTTTGGAGGTAGTCCTCTCAGCTCTTGGTACAGGTTATTGGGTGAGGCTGGTTCCTCTCAAACAGTGGCTAGGTGGATTAAGAAAGCAATTTCTTTGGTCTATTCCTCGGCAGCTCGTGAGGTTCCTTCTGCATTTGGGGCTCATTTCACTAGATGCAGATCAGTTTCATGGGCAGAAAAAGCAAACCTTAGAACAGATCTGTAGGGCAGGGTAGCTGGTCTTCTCCACATATATTTTTCAAGCATTATAGACTTTAGTTGCCATCCAATGATGTTCTGTCATTTTGTAGAAAGTCCTGCAGGCTGTGGTCACTCCCTAAATATTATTTCTAGTCTATTTTTTCCAGGGGTACTGTCATGGAGGGGTAAAGCAGTGATTAATTACTGGTAATCTCTTTTCCCTGAATCAGTGACAGCACCAGTAGTATTTTAGCCCTGTTCTGTTTACTCTTAGTTTAGTTTGTAATTGGTGTGTTAGCAGTTTAAAAAAAAAAAAAAAAAAAAAAGTAAAATGGAAATTTGTTGGATCTTGCTGAACAGGAGATAGAGAATGGCCACCCAAAATAAAGAACTCATGTTTCCTGTCAGAGGAATGAGGCAGTCTCTCCAGGGGTGCTGTCATCCACTCAAGGTAAAGAGATTACCGATAAGTAATCATTGGCTTTCTCAGCGGAAAGATTGCACGGTGTATGGTATGGTCAATAACTACTCACAACAACAGCATATATGTGGTTTAATGGTAGATTCACACTGGTTAACACTGCAGTTTTTTGAGCCATAACTAAAAGCAGATGGCATGAGAAGGAGAACTATAAATTCTTCCTCCTTATTTCCTATTCCTGTTGAATCCTCTTCTGACTTTAGCTCAAAAAAACTTAAGAGAACACTGCTACACAAACTGGCACTTTCAAAACAAAACCAAAACCGACATATGTGAAACTATCCCAAAAGTGGTTTTAGTGGCGTGAGCTGCTAAAATACAATTAAGCTCTGGGAATTAGTGGAGTTTTTCATATCGCAGCCTCTTTGCCTGAAGCCCAGAGGAGGAAGAGAAGTCTGTATCTTCCCAATCTCTAGTTTAGAAAGGCTGTTGGCAGATGTACATGCCACCCACTACTTCACTACTAAGTAATCGCATCTAATAAAAATATTATAATTTACAGTGTATCTCTCTTGTGACTTGGTTTATCTTAAATTAACAAAGTTCATTTAAGTAACTCTCTTCTGCAGTACCCAACAAATTGTAAATCTGTTTTTGTAGAAAGTAACTCTGCTTTGATTGTTTTTGCATTCTGAAAAATTTTCTACAGTGGCTTCTAAAAGTATTCATACCCTTTTGAACTTTTTGACATTTTTTTCACCATACAACCACAAACTTAAATGTATTTTATTGTGATTTTAAGTGATGGACCAACACAAAGTAGCAGATTAATTGTGAAGTGGAACGAAAATGATACATAGTTTTCAAAATTTTAATCAAATATTTGATGACATGCAAACATATTCAGCCCCCATATCAATAGTTTGTAGAGCCACCTTTCGCTGCAATTACAGCTACAAGTCTTTTGGGGTATGTCTCTACCAGCTTTGCACATCTAGAGACTGAAATTTTTGCCCATTCTTCTTTTCAAAATAGCTCAAGTTCAGCCAGATTGGATGGAGAGCGTCTGTGGACAGCAATTTTCATGTCTTGCCACAGATGCTCAATGGGATTTAGGTCTGGCTTGTGACTGGGCCATTCTAACGCATGACTATTCTTTGATCTAAACCGTTCCACTTTACAGGTACATCTTAATAAACTAGAACATCTTTGAAAAGTTTATTTCAGTAGTTAAATTAAAAAAGTGACCTCCTATATTTTCTAGATTCTTTACACACAAAGTGTTATATTTCAAGTGTTTTATTTCTGTAAATGTTGATTATGGATTACAGGTAATGAAAACCCAAATCTAAGAAAATTTGAATATTGTAAAAAAGTTCAGTACTGTAAATTCACTTTGTCACCTGCCAAGGTTTCCTAAGCCTTTAAATGGTCCCTCAGTCTGGTTCAGTAGGACACACAATCATGATAGACTGCTGATTATGAATTGAATTACTGAAATGAATGAACGTTTCAAAGACATTCTAATTTATTGAGATGCACTTGTAGATCTGGCTGTATGTTTAGGGTCATTGTCTTGCTGGAAGGTGAATCTCCTTCCCAAACTCAAGTTTTTTGCAGCCTCCAACAAGTGTTCTTCCAGTATTGCCCTGTATTTAGCTCCATCCATCTTCTCATGAACTCTGACCATCTTCCCTGTCGCGACTGAAGAAAAGCATCCCCACAGCATGATACTGCCAACACTATGTTTCACAGATGGTGTATTCAGGGTGATGAGCAGTGTTACTTTTCCGGCTCACACAGCGCTTTGCATTTAGGCCAAAAAGTTCAACTTTGGTCTCATCTGACCAGAGCACCTTCTTCCACATGTTTGCTGTGTCCTCTATATGGCTTGTGGAAAACTGCAAACGGCACTTCTTATGTCTTTGTCAATAATGATTTTCTTCTTGCCACTCCTGTCAGAGCTTCTCTGACCAGTGCTCTCGTTGCTCAATCTGTCAGTTTAGGTGGACAGCCATATCTTGGTAGGTTTGCAGTTGTAGAATGCTTTAACATTTTTGGATGATGGATTGAACAGTGCTCCTTCAGATGCTCAAAGCTTGGGATATGTTTTAATAACTCAACCCTGCTTTAAACTTCTCCACAACTTTATCTCTGACCTGTCTGGTGAGTTCCTTGGTCTTCATGGTGCTGTTTATTCACTGTTGTTCTCTAACAAGCCACTGAGGCCTTCACAGAACAGGTGTATTTATATTGATACTAAATTACACACAGCTGGACTCTAACTGACTTCTGAAGGCAATTCTTTGCAATGGATTTTATTTAGGGGTATCAGAGTAAAGGGGCTGAACACTTTTCAGATTTGTATTTGATTAAAATTTTGAAAACCATGTATCATTTTTGTTCCACTTCAAAATTACGTGCTACTTTTGTATTGGTCTATTTTTGTTGTTCTTTGTATGACAATACTGTGCTTCAGTTATAAGAAATGTTGTAACCGGGTTTGTGCTGCTGTATCACGAATATATGGCAGTAGTGATAATACTAAAGAAATTACTTCATCAGCTGCAGCAGGAGTCTTCTCAATGATGCTTTACAGCTTTCTTTCTACAGTATATTGTGCATAGGGAGAAAGCTGTCAATACATGGAATGAGGCCAGGGGGAGCGTTTCCCGCACTCATGAATTTAAGGACTTAGTCCTTGCCTACTGTTGCAGTGTGTTTTTTTTTTTTTTTTTTTTGAAAACTACTGAAAGACTCACAATAAAATGATACTGCGCTGTATTCAGGGCAGCATAAACCCAGTGACAGATTCCCTTATAAGTTTTGTTTAAAACAAAATATATTTTTGTATTTCCCATTTGAATTCTTACTTCTTTATTTTGCTTTTAGGTGGAATGTTTCTTGCAACTGGGAGTACTGACCACATCATTAGGGTTTATTACTTTGGCTCAGGTCAACCAGAAAAGTTATCTGAACTGGAGTTTCACACAGTGAGTATTTGTGGCTTGAAATCCATATTTTGGTTTGTTCTGTGATATCAATAACCAGTAACTTTTTGAATTGTATCAACGCAGTCAGCACTAAAATAAATGTTGTAGGTATGCTAAGTAACATTTAAAGTTTATCTAATCTTTCAGACAACTTCAGATTTTCTGGCAATATTTGTATAATTAAAAAATTAGGTAATATACTTTATTAAAAAATGTTGTCTTCTTTCTCTGAAATCCTGCATTTCTTTATTCTTCCCTTGTTTTCGCTATTGAGATCTGTACACTGGGAGCATGGGGGCTGGGCAATTGTGTAATTCATGTAAAATGAGGATGGGGATGGTCACTTCAGTTATATCTTGGGCCTTCTGAAATATAGAAACAGGTGTTGGATATTAAAGATCAGATTTTTTATTTTTTTTTTTTTTATATGACACATGACACTAAGGTTGCAGTTCTACCTGTATTATTTCCAGAGATATCGTTAGCTGAAAACAGTTGGGTTTAGGGTATTTATAGGCAGTTGAAGCTGCTCCCAATCTTATCTGTGTTTTCAACTAATGATATTTCTGGAAATAATACAAGTTGAACTGAGAACCTTGGTGTTATATGAAAGATGAGAATCGCATTTCTATATTTTATAATGCCCAAAATATCATAGTTTGAAGTGACCCCTTTCCACACACACAATCACCAATCCTTGCATTACACATATGCTCGTACACTATGAGAAGCAGTGTACAGTACTCAATAGAGAAACAAGGGAAAGAATAAAGAAAAAATTATAAAATGAGTTTCTCAAAGATGCTGACTGTCCAAACATGTATAATCAGTGGGCAGGCGGCATCAGGTTAACTTTTTTTTGTACCAAGGACTACTTTCATTCAAGTCAATTTTCCCATGGCCCAGTGGGGTTTTCGGGGGGCAGGGTTGGGTGATTTGGGCAGCTCATAAGCAAAATCAATAAAATGCTTATTTAATTATTACATTTATACATTTCCCTATACTTTATTAAAGAAGATTTCTCTGCATATCGTGCATAACTTATCGGTGGTATTAACAGATCCCTTAAAAGTATGTATAGTGCGGGGACCCTCACTCAATTAGAGGTGATATGGAGAGAGCTCCCTTAATAAAGAATAGGTAGGGCAGGGAGGACTATCACTCGGGAAGGGGGTCGCTATTACTGTATTAGTGCCCCCTATAGGCTATATTACCTGTGTGTGGTGGACTATTAGCTTTGGGGGACACTACTAGGGCACTATTACAATATTGGTGCCCCCCACAGTTAATAACATTACCTGTGTGTGGAGGGGACTGTTATTAACTGTGAGGGGGGCATTATAACTGTAGTAGTGCCCTAATAGTGCACCTCTACAAGTAGTAGTCTGCCCCCCACCCACCCAGGTAGTGTTGTTAACTGGGGGGCACTATTACTCTGTGTGTGGGGGGCGCTATTACCTGTGGGGGGGGCATGACTAGGGTTTTATTAAAGTAATAGTGCCCACCCAGTTATTATTACTGTAATAGAGCCCTAGTAGTGCCCCCCACAGGTAATGTTACCTGTGTGTGTAAGTCCCCCCTCCCTCCCACATATTGTTACTATAATTACAATTACGTTATACTTACCTGGTTACTAATGCAGCTCCTGGGACCTGTTCTTGCAGACAACTTTTGTTTCAGAATAGATCCTAGGAGCTGCATTAGTAAGTGGAAAGTGACACATTTATTACAACTTTGAAGTTGTCTCTCTCAGGCTCCATTCAGATCATATTTTTAAAAATCCGTTCAGCACATTTGTAAAACGGATGCAAACAGATGGTCATCAGTTGACATATACATCAATGTGTTAACTCTTTCCACCGCTATCCCCGGAAACATGCTGAAACTTAAAGTACATGTGACATGTCATTTTGGCTGCAGAGTGAGCTCCATATAAATGAAGCCTGTAAGAAAGTTGTACAAGTTCACTTTTTCTTCAAATCATTCTGAATTTTTTTCACAGCTTCCCAGTACATTGTACAGAATAATAAATGGTACCATTATGAATAACAATTTATCCAGCAAACATTAAGCCCTCATATGGCTTTGAAAACGGAAAAATAAAGTTGTGGGGAGTTGAAAACGAAAATCGAAAAAATGTCACCGGTGGGAAGGGGGTTAATTTTTTATTTATTTATTTTTTTCTTCTTCTTCTTTAAAGGGAGTCTATCATTAGAAAATCACCTTTTGAACTAACGGCACGTTGGAATAGCCTTTAAAAAGGCTATTCTACTCCTACCTTCCATTCTCTTGTTCTCCCTGCCGTTTCTGTTAAAATCCGTTTAGTTCAAAAGGTGATTTTCTAATGATAGACTCCCTTTAACCCTTTCCCTGCCAGCCACGTATTTATACCTCCTCCCAGGGTGGCACTTCTGTAGCCAAGCACGTATCTAATACGTCCTTACTTCTACTGCTGATATCTCGGGATCTGTTAGGACTGTTAATAAGTTCTGGGATTCATTTTAAAGATGATACCAAGATCTTAATGATAGCCCTTACAATTCCGGGTCGATTCACTATTGAAAACGCGATTCGGCATTGAGATCCCATTGCAGATCTCAATTTCCGACAGCGTTTTTAAC
Source organism: Leptodactylus fallax (assembly GCA_947044405.1). Lineage (NCBI taxonomy): Eukaryota > Metazoa > Chordata > Amphibia > Anura > Leptodactylidae > Leptodactylus > Leptodactylus fallax. Next base: position 1,049,738 of record CAMRHE010000424.1, read on the forward strand.
AGCAATTCGCTTCGAATTTGTAAGGGCTATCATGAAGATCTTGGTATCATTTTAAAGATGGGATTTTCATCTTTAAAATGAATCCAATCTTAATTCTCCTAACGATCCTGAGATATGGGGCTCTAAAATGTACCCCCCCCCCCCCCCCCTCTTGTCTCAGGAGGCATTTTAAGAGCTGCGGTAGGAGGAGGAGGGGGGAGGAGCCACCCTGCAGACCGCAAAGAGATGAGAAATCCTCATCCTCATCTGTGCATAACCTGTATGTGACCCGGGAGGGGGGGGAATAGCAGCAACTTCTTTCCATGTTGTCCCCTCTCCTATCAATCAGAGAGCATACTATACTTTTGCTCTTTGATTGTCACATAGAGGGATAATGTAATATCCCTCTGAGCCTTACTAGAGGGGTATTCTTACAGTGGGGAAAAAAAGTATTTAGTCAGTCACCAATTGTGCAAGTTCTCCCACTTAAAAAGATGAGGCCTGTAATTGACATCATAGGTAGACCTCAACTATGAGAGACAAAATGAGAAAACATATCTAGAAAATCACATTGTCAGATTTTTTTTTTTTAAGATTTTATTTGCAAATTATGGTGGAAAATAAGTATTTGGTCACCTGCAAACAAGCAAGATTTCTGGCTCTCACAGACCTGTAACTTCTTCTTTAAGAGGCTCCTCTATCCTCCACTCATTACCTGTAGTAACGGCACCTGTTTGAAATTGTTATCAGTATAAAAGACACCTATCCACAACCTCAAACAGTCACACTCCAAACTCCACTATGGTGAAGACCAAAGAGCTGTGGAAGGACACCAGAAACAAAACTGTAGACCTGCACCAGGCTGGGAAGACTGAATCTGCAATAGGCAAGCAGCTTGGTGTGAAGAAATCAACTGTGGGAGCAATAATTAGAAAATGGAAGACATACAAGACCACTGATAATCTCCCTCGATCAGGGGCTCCACGCAAGATCTCATCCTGTGGGTCAAAATGATCACAAGAACGGTGAGCAAAAATCCCAGAACCACACGGGTTGACCTAGTGAATGACCTGCAGAAAGCTGGGACTAACGTATCAAAGGGTACTGTCAGTAACACACTACACCGCCAGGGACTCAGATCCTGCAGTGCCAGACGTGTCCCCCTGCTTAAGCCAGTACATATCTGGGCCCGTCTGAAGTTTACTAGAGAGCATTTGGATGTTCCAGAAGAGTATTGGGAGAATGTCATATGGTCAGATGAAACCAAAGTAGAACTGTTTGGTAGAAACAGAACTCGTCGTGTTTGGAGGAGAGTGAATGCTGAGTTGCATCCAAAGAACACCACACCTACTGTGAAGCATGGGGGTAGCAACATCATGCTTTGGGGCTGTTTCTCTGCAAAGGGATCAGGACGACTGATCCGTGTACATGAAAGAATGAATGGGGCCATGTATCGTGAGATTTTGAGTGCAAACCTCCTTCCATCAGCAAGGGCATTGAAGATGAAACGTGGCTGCGTCTTTCAGCATGACAGTGATCCCAAGCACACCACCAGGGTAACGAAGGAGTGGCTTCGTAAGAAGCATTTCAAGGTCCTGGAGTGGCCTAGCCAGTCTCCAGATCTCAACCCCATAGAAAACCTTTGGAGGGAGTTGAAAGTCTGTGTTGCCCAGCGACAGCCCCAAAACATCACTGCTGTAGAGGAGATCTGCATGGAGGAATGGGCCAACATACCAGAAACAGTGTGTGCCAACCTTGTGAAGACTTACAGAAAACGTTTGACCTCTGTCATTGCCAACAAAGGATATATAACAAAGTATTGAGATGAACTTGACCAAATACTTATTTTCCACCATAATTTGCAAATAAATTCGTTAAAAATCATACAGTTTGATTTTCTGGATTTGTTAAATCATTTTGTCTCTCAAAGTTGAGGTCTACCTATGATGTCAATTACAGGCCTCTCTCATCTTTTTAAGTGGGAGAACTTGTACAATTGGTGGCTGACTAAATAAATACTTTTTTTCCCCACTGTATATAATACCCTTCTGAACATAACTAGGAAGTTTTCTGGCACTGTGACCCAGATGTTTAACATTGTGCATGTGTTGTGTATTTGGTGCAACTCTTTTGGCGCTGCGACCATGACAAAGTCATCAATAAACTTTACCAATCCCTGTGCTGTCCATACCTGATCTTTAGAGTAAAATACGCCTCTAGCGATATCCGTTACACGTTAAAATAATAGCAATAATGATTATCACTAGAGATGAAAGTATAAATTGCTACAATTTTTATAGGGGGGATAGAAAATTATATCTTTACGTAAACTCCTATTTATTTTGCATGCACAAAATTGGTCTGCGATTTTGGTGTTTCTTTAACACCTGCACCTGTTAAAAAAAAAAAAAAAAAAAAAAAAAAATAGGATATATATATATATATCTATGTATGGCGTGTATGAATTCCTCACATATTGCAGTTTTTTGGAAAGTGCATTTTGTTTGCAGAAAGGGACTGCTTGAGCATGGACTTTAGTGGCAAATTTTGAATTTTGGTGCAATTTTTGCTTACAATCTCTGTTTGCTGCAAAGTTGCATGACGGTGGTTGTATATATGAAATATTAAGTTTGTTTTTATATACTGTATGCTGTGCAATCTCAAAAAAGTTAGATTTTGGTATCAGTCACAGTTTGCTAGGTGCAGTATAGATTTTTAATATATTAGTGAATAACAACAAAATCTTGCTTGTCTTCTGTATTAGTGTTTTTGAGAATACGAGCTCTTGTTGTAGCTGATGTTTGTGGTATACAGTCATATGAAAAAGTTTGGGCACCCCTATTAATCTTAATCATTTTTAGTTCTAAATATTTGGGTGTTTGCAACAGCCATTTCAATTTGATATATCTAATAACTGATGGACACAGTAATATTTCAGGATTGAAATGAGGTTTATTGTACTAACAGAAAATGTGCAATATGCATTAAACCAAAATTTGACCGGTGCAAAAATTTGGGTACCCTTATCATTTTATTGATTTGAATACTCCTAACTACTTTTTACTGACTTATTGAAGCACAAAATTGTTTTTGTAACCTCACTGAGCTTTGAACTTCATAGCCAGGTGTATCCAATCATGAGAAAAGGTATTTAAGGTGGCCAATTGCAAGTTGTTCTCCTATTTGAATCTCCTCTGAAGAGTGGCATCATGGGCTCCTCAAAACAACTCTCAAATGATCTGAAAACAAAGATTGTTCAACATAGTTGTTCAGGGGAAGGATACAAAAAGTTGTCTCAGAGATTTAACCTGTCAGTTTCCACTGTGAGGAACATAGTAAGGAAATGGAAGACCACAGGGACAGTTCTTGTTAAGCCCAGAAGTGGCAGGCCAAGAAAAATATCAGAAAGGCAGAGAAGAAGAATGGTGAGAACAGTCAAGGACAATCCACAGACCACCTCCAAAGAGCTGCAGCATCATCTTGCTGCAAATGGTGTCACTGTGCATCGGTCAACAATACAGCACACTTTGCACAAGGAGAAGCTGTATGGGAGAGTGATGCGAAAGAAGCCGTTTCTGAAAGCACGCCACAAACAGAGTCGCCTGAGGTATGCAAAAGCACATTTGGACAAGCCAGCTTCATTTTGGAAGAAGGTCCTGTGGACTGATGAAACAAAGATTGAGTTGTTTGGTCATACAAAAAGGCGTTATGCATGGCGTCCAAAAAACACAGCATTCCAAGAAAAACACTTTCTACCCACTGTAAAATTTGGTGGAGGTTCCATCATGCTTTGGGGCTGTGTGGCCAATGCCGGCACCGGGAATCTTGTTAAAGTTGAGGGTCGCATGGATTCAACTCAGTATCAGCAGATTGTTGAGAATAATGTACAAGAATCAGTGACGAATTTGAAGTTACTCCGGGGATGGATATTTCAGCAAGACAATGATCCAAAACACAGCTCCAAATCTACTCAGGCATTCATGCAGAGGAACAATTACAATGTTCTGGAATGGCCATCCCAGTCCCCAGACCTGAATATCATTGAACATCTGTGGGATAATTTGAAGCGGGCTGTCCATGCTTGGCGACCATCAAACTTAACTGAACTGGAATTGTTTTGTAAAGAGGAATGGTCAAAAATACCTTCATCCAGGATCCAGGAACTGATTAAAAGCTACAGGAAGCGACTAGAGGCTGTTATTTTTGCAAAAGGAGGATCTACTAAATATTAATGTCACTTTTCTGTTGAGGTGCCCATACTTTTGCACCGGTCAAATTTTGGTTTAATGCATATTGCACATTTTCTGTTAGTACAATAAACCTAATTTCAATCCTGAAATATTACTGTGCACATCAGTTATTAGATATATCAAATTGAAATGGCTGTTGCAAACACCCAAATATTTAGAACTAAAAATGATTTAAGATTAATAGGGGTGCCCAAACTTTTTCATATGACTGTATATAAATTGTGTAAACCTTGATCTTTTATTTCAAATGTATTTTGTGTGTGAACGTAAGATTGAATAGGAGTTTTAAGTGCAAATATATGCTTTAGTGCATTTTTTCAAAAAATTATTTTTGTCACAAAGTTACAGGAAGGTGGATGTGGCTATTGATAACCCATTGAGACACATGTAATCTTCAGGTTGTCTACTTTCTAAAAATATATAAGGTTTAGTGGTGCACTTGCTCTCCGCGGTGTGTAATCTCTACATTTTATAGGATGATACTTTTTTTAACATTTTCAACTTCAAAGCAGGTTTTTGTTCTTTCCAGTTCTGGTGATTTTCTGAAGATATGTGCATGCAGGTTTAGGCCTTAGTGATATGAATGAACTCTGCACATGTTGATCTCTTATTTTTAGGAGGTTTGGTGCATATAACTTTTGGTTTCCACTTTTAACAACTAATATACATTTATTTGCTTTTTTTTTTTTTTTTTTTTAAATAAAACATTCACTTTAAATAAAAATTGCATGAAGGTGCTTGTCCGCATACAGTACCAAGTGGCATTCTGACAATGCTGCAGGTGTCTACTTTAACAAAATATATACAGTGGGTACGGAAAGTATTCAGACCCTTTTAAATTTTTCACTCTGTTTCATTGCAGCCATTTGCTAAAAGCAAAAAAGTTCATTTTATTTCTCATGTACACTCAGCACCCCATCTTGACAGAAAAAAAAACAAATGTAGATATTTTTGCAAATTTATTAAAAAAGAAAAACTGAAATATCACATGGTCATAAGTATTCAGACCCTTTTCTGTGACACTGATATTTAACTCACACGCTGTCCATTTCTTTCTGATCCTCCTTCATTGGAGTCCAGCTGTGTTTAATTAAACTGATTGGACTTGATTAGGAAAGGCACACACCTGTCTATATAAGACCTCAAAGAAACTGCCCAAGGAGCTCAGAGACAGAATTGTGGCAAGGCACAGATCTGGACAAGGTTACAAAAGAATTTCTGCAGCACTCAAGGTTCCTAAGAGCACAGTGGCCTCCATAATCCTTAAATGGAAGAAGTTTGGGATGACCAGAACTCTTCCTAGACCTGGCCGTCTAGCCAAACTGAGCAATTGTGGGAGAAGAGCCTTGGTGAGAGAGGTAAAGAACCACCCAAATATCACTGTGGTTGAGCTCCAGAGATGCAGTAGGGAGATGGGAGAAAGTTCCACAAAGTCAATGATCACTGCAGCCCTCCAACAATCGGGGCTTTATGGCAGAGTGGCTCGAAGGAAGCCTCTCCTCAGTGTAAGACATATGAAAGCCTGCATAGAGTTAGCCAAAAAACACATGAAGGACTCCCAGACTATGAGAAATAAGATTCTCTGGTCTGATGAGAAGAAGATTGAACTTTTGGGCGTTAATTCTTTTTTTTTTTTTCAACTGTTTATTTTAAAAGTTTTTGTCATATAAAAAGAATAACAATATACAAGAAAAATAAGATAACTGAAGGTAACAAACATAGGACAGACGGGGATTACTCAGCATTCTCAATAAATTACAAGGCAGGGCGTTAATTCTAAGCGGTATGTGTGGAGAAAACCAGGCACTGCTCATCACCTGTCCAATACAATCCCAACAGTGAAACATGGTGGTGGCAGCATCATGCTATGGGGGTGTTTTTCAGCTGCAGGGACAGTACGACTGGTTGCAATTGAAGGAAAGATGAATATGGCCGAGTACAGAGATATCCTGGAAGAAAATCTCTTCCAGAGTGCTCTGGACCTCAGACTAGGCCGAAGGTTCACCTTCCAACAAGACAGTGACCCTAAGCACACAGCTAAAATAACAAAGGAGTGGCTTCGGAACAACTCTGTGACCATTCTTGACTGGCCCAGCCAGAGACCTGACCTCAACCTAATTGAGCTTCTCTGGAGAGATCTGAAAATGGCTGTCCACCAACGTTCACTATACAACCTGACGGAACTGGAGAGGATCTGCAAAGAAGAATGGCAGACGATTCCCAAATCCAGATGTGAAAAACTTGTTGTATCATTCCCAAGAAGACTCATGGCTGTACTAGCTCAAAAGGGTGCTTCTACTCAATACTGAGCAAAGGGTCTGAATACTTATGACCATGTGATATGTGTTTCTTTTTTAATAAATTTGCAAAAATCTCTACATTTGTGTCTTTTTTCTGTCAAGATGGGGTGCTGAGTGTACATTAATGAGAAATAAAATGAACTTTTTTTTGCTTTTAGCAAATGACTGCAATGAAACAGAGTGAAAAATTTAAAGGGGTCTGCATACTTTCCATACCCACTAAGTATGGGGGGTTGGATGATTTTTTTAATGTTGTAATTTAGATTTGATTTGTCCATCTCAAAACTGTGAAAATTGCTCTGGCTACTGGAGGTGCAAAATTTGCAGAGACCCCTGGCAGTGAAAGGGTTAAAGGATGTAAAAATCTGAATGGAGCCTTAAACTGTTGTGTGCCTTTTGTCTTGAGGAGCAATAATTGCTTAAATGTCTGATTTGCATAAAGGCTTTAATATGTAAAATAGAGCACAGTTTTCTTTAGAGTATATGTCACCACGAAACTGTGTATGTTAGGGAACACTTTGCTGAACACCCTCATACGTTTAAATAGTCCAATAGAAGAACCATTTTCCTTTGAAAAATGCCATTTTAGAAATATGCAAATGAGGCTCAAACGCAATGGGAGTGTGTCCAAGGTTCTAAAGATTAGGTCTCCATCTTTCAATTACCACCCCGTGTAGTTGATTAACAGACTCTTCCTATCCCACAGCTGTGATGCTGCTTGCTGAATTCTTGCACATGTCTGGTTTCCTGGATGCGAACTCTGACACGTCCCCTCCCCCCCCCCCCAATTTGCACTTGAGGGTCACTTGAATATTTCTAAAAACAGTGGTTTCTCAAACTGTGGGTCGTGACACCATGGGGGTTGTGTGAAGACTGCCAGAGGTTTGAGCCATCAGTAGTAATTTGGCTGTCTTGAGCTGTGCTACAGTTCCAATATAGCTGCTGTATCGGTAGCAGAGCCCTGCACAGCCTTGTGGCAGTCATTCCCACATAAATTAAGCCACAGGGATATGTAGCATAGTAAATGACAGCCTGTGTGTTACAAGTAATGCAAAATTTTGAAGTTCCTGACTTCCTCGGAGTCACAGAAACTAGTCGATCTTACCATGTTACAACACATGCTGCATTTTCCGCAAGGATACGATCTCCACCTTAGGCCTTTGCTTCCAAACACATTCACCGAACCATACGGGACATAATGACTGGTAGTCAGAGTGTCCCGAAGTTTCCGAGACTGCCTCCAGGTAACACAAGGATACTTAGTCAAAAAAGTGGCAATAGCCCCATCTGTTAACAGCACTGACCAATGTTTGCTTAGTACTCTTCGGATGGCTCTAACCTCATGTGGTTCACCCATTGCTATTAATGAAGGCATTATTATTGTGTGGGGGTCACTGTGAAGTATTATACAGTGTGGAAACTCTGTGGAGCCTTTTACATTTTGTAGGGCATTATACTGTGTGGGGAACACTGGGGAAAATTATACTGTATTAGGGCCACAGGACAGGAAACTGTAAGATACATCAGGTAGGAGGGGGCCCACAAATTTTACCAGTATGGGGCCCTAAAATTCCTGATGGCAGAATAGAAAAAAGGCACAGTACAGTTCTAAAAGGCATAATAAAAGGAGGAATACAGTGGAACAAGAGGCAGAATACAGGTAGGAACATTTATTTTTCGAATGCGACTAAGTATGGTAGAGGGGGTCCCTGACAGAATTCTCGTCCAAAAGTGGATTCTGCCTTCAAAAAGTCTTGGAACCACTGGTCTAACGGAATGATGATGATTAGCATAGTGTTCCCTACACTGCACTGTGGCTGGTTTGATATTGAGTTTCCTGTTGATAGGCTCCCATTAATTGAAGCTATTTAGATATAGATATATATATAGATATATAGATATATATACTGTCCTGACTTCTTTTTTTTTTTTTTTTTCCGTCTAGGATAAAGTTGACAGCATTCAGTTTTCAAACAACAGTAGTCGGTAAGTAATGGAAATGGGCAGAAGCTTGTAGAATGTAGGATTTTAAATGTGAAAATCTTCTTGCTAACAGGCCTATTACTGTGCTTTGTAACTTACTGAGAACAATCTTAGAATGTGCCTATTCTTTATATAATAGTCAATGGTAAAGTCATGATGTAGTGCCAGATCTTTCATTTAGTGTCTGACTGATCTTTGACTTATAGTCTGGTTAGGTTGTTCTGGTTGGAGAAATGGCATACAACACTGGTCTTTACATTGACCCTTATGGAATTTGCGTTGAAGGTTCTCTAATGCAAATGTGAGCACAGCCTTAGTTACCATTAAATGGTTTCATTTTTGCTTATACTGGCTTTAATTTTTATATCCTTACAGATTTGTAAGTGGAAGTCGTGATGGGACTGCTCGTATTTGGCAATTTAAGAAAAGAGAGTGGAGAAGCATTTTACTAGACATGGCAACTCGTCCATCCAGGTAAGTCTTAAGTTACTGGTTTTAAAATCTGTCTCAATTTGTGGAGGTAATTTGAACAGTACCATTATAATATATATTTTCTGAAGGTACAGTGTACTGTCACACGCCCAATAACATTTTATCAACCTGTTTTCTTGTCTACTCTTTTGGAACAGTACTCAAGGTGTAGAGGACAAGATCACAAAGCTAAAAGTCACTATGGTGGCTTGGGATCGTCACGATACCTGTGTAATCACTGCAGTCAATAACATGACGTTAAAAGTCTGGAACTCTTACACTGGACAACTCATTCACATCCTTATGGTAAAAAGTTGAACTTTGAAGTTATTTCAGTTTGACAGTTTGTCCAGAAAAGCCACAATTTGATTATGAAACTATAGAAGTAATAGGGTCTTAAAGAGTTTGTACGTTGTTTTGTAGTGGTTCTTAAAGAACTGAACAACCCCTTTAGCACAGATTTCAGCACTTAAAAACTTTGGTGAGAATTTATTAAGACTGGCATTTCCTCCGCCTGTCTTAATAAAGCCCCTGACTGGTGCGAGTAATTCCTGAAAAATGAAAAGGCTCTGACAGAAAGCATCATTTTCTGTTTGTGTAGGTAGAGTAGGTCATACAGAGGCTGTATCAGATGGATAGCAGTGCAGGAAAGAAGTTGTGCTATTACTTGGAAATACAGTATATTTAAAAAAAAAAAAAAAAAAAAAAGCTACAAAGCGGCACTCCATTCTTTCCAAATGATGAAGGCATTCATTCATGGTCCTCAATTATGCAACGTTTCAAAATTACAATGGAGTCATTTTTAACTTGAAAATGACTCCATTGTGTGGTTGATGTATTGCATTTGTCTAGAAGGCCTTCATCTTTTGCGTTTTTGAGTGCCACTTCGCTTGCTTGCTGCTTTTCGATATGAGACACAGCATAGGTCACTAAGAATAAAGTATGAAACTAAGCATTTTCCCAAGCTGCATTTCAGAGGGTCTGGAAATAAATGAGCAAAATAAATTGCAGACTTAGTGATATATTTTTATTTTTTATTTTTTTCAAACGTAAAATGTATGCTTTTCTTTGTTTTTAAGCTAATCCTAAAGTTCTGCAATTGTTATAACCACCAATTTTTTTTTCTTTCATTTTACTACTTAATAAAGCAGTTTATGTACTAAATGTTTGCAGGGACACGAGGATGAAGTTTTTGTGCTTGAATCTCATCCATTTGATCCACGAGTGTTGTTTTCGGCAGGCCATGATGGAAATGTCATAGTCTGGGATCTAGCCCGTGGGGTCAAGATCCGGTCTTACTTTAACATGGTAAACCAAACTGTTAAAATAGATGCTAAAATTGTTGTTGTTCTCAACACAAAGTCTTGATCTTTAGATTTTACTATCTTGCTTCTACTTATTTGTTTATATTTCTGCTGTGCATTATATATATGGATTTACTTGAATGCAATAGACCACATTATTAGAATATATTCACAGTGGCTCAGTGGCTATCTCTTTTTTGCTTTGCAGCACTGGTGTTTTTAATATTTGCTTCCCCTGGGTTCTATTGTGGATGAAACATGGGTTTCTGGGATGGCTCCTACCCTGGATCACCCAAACCAGCACCCGGCCACCAAGTCTCGGCGCCTCTTCCTTCCTCTCCAGTGTTCACTTCTAGTTACCTGTACTATGGTGACTGGCTGAATACATCATTATAATAGTACAACCACCCTCATAATACAGATAACTAACACTGGAGAGGAGGTATGAGGCAGAGCAGCTTGGGATCCGAGTGTTGGTTAAAGGCTGGGGTCAGATCCAGCCTTTAATGGTTTATCCATAATAGAACCCGGGGAAAGTAAGTATTTAAATCCTCTCTGAAGAACCTTTTTAAACATCTCATAACTATCCATTGTGTCTGTGTACCACTGTGTTTGTTTTTTTTTTTTTTTTTATCTGAGGTCTATTCAGGGGTGCTCATATGTCAGCATCTTGTTCTTACTGTCATAATTTGTCATCAGACAAAGCTGTGGTTTAAAATCCTTACATATTTGTGTATCCCCCGCCACCACCACGAAGTTACACATATTACCCTTTTCTCACCAAGAAGTTTCAGTGGCTTGCAAAAGTATTCATACCCCATGAACATTTTGTCACCTTACAACCACAAACTTAAATGTATTTTATCGAACTTTTAAATGATAGACCAAGATAAAGTAGCACACAATTGTGAAATGGAACAAAAATAATACATGGTTTTCAAAATTTTAATCAAATAAAAATCTGGAAAGTGTGACGCGCAAAAGTATTCAGCCCCATGTACTCTGATACCCCTAAATAAAATTCAGTGCAATCAATTGCCTTCAAAAGTCACTTAATTAGTTAATAGAAGCCAGCTGTGTGTAATTTAGTCTCAGTATAAATACACCTGTTCTGTGAAGGCCTCAGTGGATTGTTAGAGAACACTAGTGAACAAACAGCATGATGAAGACCAAGGAACTCACCAGACAGGTCAGAGATAAAGTTGTGGAGAAGTTTAAAGCAGGGTTAGGTTATTAAAACATATCCCAAGCTTTGAGCATCCTAAGGAGCACTGTTCAATCCATCATCCAAAAATGGAAAAAGTATTCTACAACTGCAAACCTACCAAGACATGGCTGTCCACCTAAACTGACAGACCGAGCAAGGAGGTCACTGGTCAGAGAGCCCATGGTCACTCTGGAGGAGCTGCAGAAATCCAAAACTCAGGTGGGAGGCCCTGTCCACAGGACAGCTATAAGTCGTGCACTCCACAAATCTGACCTTTATGGAAGAGTGGCAAGAAGAAAACCATTGTTGAAAGAAAGACATAAGAAGTGCTGTTTGCAGTTTTCCACAAGCCATATAGAGGACACAGCAAACATGTGGAAGAAGGTGCTCTGGTCAGATGAGACCAAAGTTGAACTTTTTGGCCTAAATGCAAAGCGCTATGTGAGGCGGAAAAGTAACACTGCTCATCACCCTGAATACACCATCTGTCAAACATATTGGTGGCAGCATCATGCTGTGGGGATGCTTTTCTTCAGCAGGGACAGGGAAGCTGGTCAGAGTTGATGGGAAGATGGATGGAGCTAAATACAGGGCAGTCCTGAAAGAAACCCTGTTGGAGGCTGCAAAAGACTTTTAGATTAGGAAGGAGATTCACCTTCCAGCAAGACAATGACCCTAAACATACAGCCAGAGTTACATTGGAATGGTTTAGATCAAAGAATATTCATGTGTTAGAAAGGCCCAGTCAAAGTCCAGACCTAAATCCTATTGAGCATCTGTGGCAAGGCATGAAAATTGCTGTTCACAGACGCTCTCCATCCAATGTGGCTGAGCTATTTTGCAAAGAAGAATGGGCAAAAATCTCAGTCTCTAGATGCACTAAGCTGGTAGAGACATACCCCAAAAGACTTGCAGCTAGGTGTCTATACAAAGTATTGATATAGGGGAGCTGAATACTTTTGCACGTCATACTTTTCAGATTTTTCTTTGATTAAAATTTTGAAAGCCATGTATCATTTTCGTTCCACTTCACAATTATGTGCTACTTTGTGTTGGCCTATCACTTAAAATCTCAATAAAATACATTTAAGTTTGTGGTTGTAAGGCGATAAAATGTGAAAAAGTTCAAGGGGTATGATACTTTTGCAAGCCACTGTATTTCCAATGTCCTGACAGGGATGTTTTTCAGTAGCCAAGGTTGTTCATTGTGTCCTTGCTATTAACAGCTCAATAAGGTGGTGTGTATTATGTTGTATTTTTACAAATGGTATGCTCTGCTTTTTCAAAAATTTTAGAAGTTCTCGCTTATTTTATTGGGGGACAAAGCACCATGAGTATAGACTTGGCCATTAGGAGGCTGACATTTAGGCTATAAGGCTAAAAATAGCTTAAGATGTCAGTTCCGCCTCTGGGCTATACCCTCTCCACAGACACTATGCTAACCAGTATTAGCCTATTGCGCATATGAGGCAAACACAAACTGACTCAGGCCTTTCTGTCTTAGATAGGTTTTTATTTTTCTTTCAGATGCAGGGGGGGGGGTCTTAAGCGTGTATGCCACACTAGTCGCACCCACCCTGCGGGTGCATCGGCGGCCTAAATGCCGGTGACCCCACTTCTAGTGCGACACTCACCGAAGGGGTGACCCTGCGGCAGCCGAAGACAGCGGATAAGGTGAGTACTCAAGAACTCCCTCCAATCCCCTCCCCCTCCAAGGGCCCCTGGAGCTTTTGCTTTCCCTTGTCTGCTTTCCCTTGCCTTGGAGTCTTTGCTACTAGGGCCCTCGTAACTGGGGCCAACATTTTGGCTAACGACCCCCTTTCTTTGGGCGCTTCTCGCCCTTTGCCGTTCCTCTTGCCTCCAGCACCTTACTTAAGCCTCCGTTGGGCCTCTGGAAAGCCCCAGCCAGCCTCTGCCGGCCGTGGCTTCTACTTTAGTCACTTGTCTTGCTGGGAAATAGGCTTCTACTAGGTACCCCAGGCTTCCAGGACTTTCCCAAGAGGACATCTCCTTCTGCCACAGTTGCTGCTCTCCACTGGTCTTCCCCCAACCACAAGGCTTTTAACCATATTTTGAAGGAAGAATGGCTTCACCTGGACCGTCCCTTGCCTTCCACTAGGAAGTTGGATGCCCTCTTTCCTTTTCCCGGACCATTGTGTCTCCAAGTGGTCAGAGCCTCCCGCGGTGGACCCCACGATAGCCAGGCTATCCCAGGCTACCATTCTGTGTTTTATTGGACTCCGCCTCTCTCAGTGATCTTTTGGACTCCCTCTCCAAGGCACCTCCTTATGGCCGCCTTTTGCTGCATCTTGGTTTAGCAAGGCCTGCATTTCCTTGGCCAAACAGCTCCAGAGGGGCCTCTACAATGGAGCCCCCCTTCAGGACAACCAACTGCTCATCTCTCAAATCCTGATCTCTTCAAAGTACCTGTGCGATGCCTCTCTTGAAGTAACTCGTTGTTCTGCTAGGGCGGCTGCCAACACAGTGGCAATCCAGCATACTGATTTGCATCCGTTTGTGAATGCTGATTCAGCCTCTAAGAAGGCAGTCATGGCTCTTCCCTTCTCTTGGGATAAACAGGGCCAGCTTTTTGACAAATGCCTATAAAAGCTCATCTCTAAAGCTACAGGGGAAAAAAAAAAGCTCTCTCCTCCCTCAGAGGCATCCTAAGCACCAGCGACCGTCCACAGTGTTTTCACTCCTATTGTGGCTCCCCCTCTCTTTCCAGAGGGCAGGCTTCCCGGGACTCCCGCTCAAAGAAGTCCTCCTTCAATACTAGACCTGCCTGGCAGTCCCATACCGTGTTCTCCAGTCCTTCCTCTTCCAAGCCCTCCTCTCTCTTCCAGGAGATCTGGCTGGCAAGCATCGACGACGCCTGGGACCGTGAGGTGGTGTTGACTGGCTACTCCATCAAGTTCTCCTCCCTTCCTTACAAAGGATTTTTTTTCGTCCACTTTGCCTTTTTATTTCCTTGCTCGAGCAGCTGCTTTTCTACAGGCCACCTGCACGCTTCAATGGCAGTGTGTCATTTTCCCAGTCTCTGCTACAGAGCATTTCCAGGGCTTTTATTCCAACCTGTTCTCTGCCCCCAAGAAGGATGACTCCTTTGCCCCATCCTGGATCTGAAAGGGGCTCAATAGGTTTGTATGTGTATGCAGGTTCCGCATGGAGTTCCTGTGGTCGGTGGTGGAATCTTCGGTGCTTTGACTGTTCAGGGCCTGTGGTCCAAAACAGAGACCTCCCTCCAGATCAACCTTCTGGAGCCGAGGGCCATCTTAGCCTTGTCTCATTGAACATCTCTCCTCCAAGGGCATCCGGTCAGGAGTCCAGATAGATAACACTGTTGCGGTTGCCTACTTGAATCATCAGGGGGGCACCAGGAGCCATTTGGCCATGCAGAAAGCCTCCTGCTTTCTACTTTAGATGGAGTGTCATGCTCCCGTCCTGTAGACGGTCCACATTCCTATTTGGCATGAGGCTTCTGCCTCCCAGGTCTGCAAAGGCTGCCACCTGGGCCTCTGTCCACACTTTCACCTGGTTCTACCAGATCAATTCTGTGGCCTCTGCTGATGCCAGCTTGGGTTGTAAGGTTCTGCAAGTGGCTGTGTAGTAGGTTGCTTACATGGCTGTGTTATTCCCACCCTCTGGGAGTGCTTTTGGACATCCCTCGGTGCTGTGTCCCACAGTGATATAAACGAGAATTTTTTTTTTTTTGTACTCTGTAAAATCCCTTTCTTGTTTTTATTGGGGACACAGATCCAACCCTTTT